>JALGQJ010000007.1:44721263-45321263 GCA_023055345.1 Quercus wislizeni | reverse complement strand
TAGTTTTGATATTATTTATCACATTACAAAACTTTGTGTAATATACAAAAAAAAAAAAAAATTATAATTTTATAGATAAACACATGATGAAACATATGTTTAGCAAGGATGAAAATGTATTGATGTCGTTTGGGATAATCAGAGGTGTAACGCATTGTTAGGGATTTTGGTTAGGTCGACCTTTGGGCACATGAAGATATTAATTTTTTTTTTGAGGAACTTGCATTTGTTGCGAACCATAAGGTTATTTACTCAAATTCCAAGGGCCTAAAACACTCAAGATGCAAGTGTTCGCTTAAAAAAAAAAAAAAAAATATATATATATATATATATATATATATATATATATATATATATATATATATGAAAGGGTTTGGTACACTTGAAGGCTATTATTATTATTCCAACAATTTTCGTGTCACTGCACTGTTGTGATTCATAAATAGTCTTTTACCACAAAAAAAGATTCATAAATAGTCTTTATTTCCAATTTTTAATGAAAGAATTTCAATTTTAGGATAATTTCATTATTATTTTGCTTTATTTTCCTTTGGATTGTTATTATGGATTTTTATGAAATATTTTTATAAAAATTCCCGAATTAAGCAATTATGTATCTAATTTACTAACACTCATCACTTATTAATAATACATGTCTATAAAATTATATATGATATGAATATATATTTTTTAGGTCAGTAACAAAACATAATCTAAGTGTTCATCATCCTTGAGATTTGTTGTTTTGATGAGTTCTCTCTCTCTCTATTTTTTTTTAAAGTTTGTTCTCTGCCTTGTGGCGTTTATTTAACAGCCTTGTCTTTAATAATTTGGATTTGTATCATCGCGCCAGAGTGCGCGATGATCATTCCACAAGTATAAGTGATTATGAGGTGTAGAGGAGACAAGGACCAGGGTTCAAATCTCCAAGTTGGAGCTTCACACACATATACACTTAGATTATGCTAGAGTATAATTTCTATCTTATATAAAAAAATAATAATAATTTGGATTCAAGTATGTGATAACTGATAAGCACTTTTTTTTTAAAAAAAATCTTAGTAAAATGAAGGTAAAAAGTTTATTGGTGGCTCTTAGGCTGTTTCTAAATTAATGGGAAAAAAAAATATTAGTACTTATTTATTTAGTCAAACTTGCCCATTATCATTTGATTGTTTAACAGCTATCATATTTATTGTAGGTTTTTTTTTTTTTTTTTTTCAAACTTTGAAAATCTCTCCTCTTTTGTTATTTCACCAATAAAAATTTAAAAATGTTGAGGATTCTCTCTTATTCCTTCTTAAAAAAAAAAAAACAAAAACAAAATTTCTCTTACTAGCCTCTTTGCATGTGCTCAGAGGCTCTTCTATTTATTTTTATTTTTTACTAAAGATAAATTTTCTAAATTCTATTCATCCTAATTTGTAGGTTGATGCATTTTTCAATCATAAAAACCCTTTGGGATGTGATGAGATTTATGCATTTATGGGTGAAATAATTTTTTCGTGCATAAATCTTATCACACCCATAAGTATTCTTGTGATTAGAAAATGTATTAAGTGTCAACTCACGAATTAAGAAAAATAAAAGGGTAAATTGCAAAACACAACCCTGAAGTTTGGGGGTGTTCGGATTTTACACCTTAACATTTCAGAAATTAGATTTTACACATTGAAGTTACATTCCGTTTGCATTAGCAGCCCCTTCCGTTAGTTTTTGTTCACATGTCTATTAAGTGCCACATAAGCTTATGAAGTATACTAATGATCTAATTGAAACACAACATGTGGATTTAATTATTACATCTCAAATAAATAACCTAAGCCTCCGTTTGGATACCAATTGATGAAGTGCAAATCGTCAGCCTCGTAGGTTCGTCCAAATGGAGCTGGGTCCTCGTCAGCTATCTCTGCAATTGTAGAACAATGGCTCCCTTAAGGTGGTCACCGGTGTGGTGCTCGCCACCACGTCTCCGATGCCAAAGTCAGTATATGGGAATTTTTAGAGAACAATAAGAGAGTTCGAAATATTAGAGTATCTATGGATACTTTTTAGGTGAGTCTATGTACCTAATTTGTCTCTGATCAGTGTGTATATATATGGTTTCATGGTTCCTAACCGTTGGGGCCTTATTGTGGCTTTAGTGCCCTTTTGTGACACCTTAGGGCTTATGAATATAGGTTTTAATGAGGCTTCAACGGTCTGCATACTGGTTGGTAACTATTCGCGGCATTGAATGCTCTTATTAATGGTTCTCCTGTGTTCATCCGTGTCGTGCCAAGATGGACAAGTATATTTGATGAGGTCGTCCAAGGAAGGTGAGTTCATCAGTCAAATCAGTTGCCCCCTGGGTTCTATGGTTGTCGTGATGTGTCATGACGACCATCAGAAGATGAAAGGTTTTCTGATCGGACATGGCTCTTGGGATTTTGCTCCACATTTAATGCTTGGTGGCGGCGCCACACACATCATGGCCACATGGTGTGTTCTGACTAGTGGAGTTAATGCTCCAATTGTGTGACTCTTGGGTTTTCTACTGAATTTCAATTTTTGTTCCTTGATTTTTAAACTTCCCTTCTTTTCACTTTCCCCATCACTTTCTCCAACTTCCAATCATTGCTCTGAGCTCCTTCTTCTCCAACCTATTTCTGCGATTTTCTTCAAGCTGGTGCATTCTGTGGTTGAGCTCTCTATGCTTTTTTGAGGTATGCCTTTCTTCTTCCCCTTTTTTTTATGGCATAGATATAGATAATGCTCAGTTTCTGATTTTTCTTTCTCTTTTTTTTTGTTTGTTTTGGTTTTTGGGGTTTTTAGGATTCATCTCTTTTCCACCGTTTTCTGACTCCGTACTTGAGCATTTCTCCGTTGGGGGTGACTATGATGATTCCTACTCCCCCTCTCTTTTGAGTTGATGAACCATCAGTCTGGATTGTCCACTGCTCTTTCTTGTTGGTGGCATTGTCATCTTCTAGAATGGTAAACTTGGCAATAAAGTCCGCCAATGCTTGTGCCTTGATGGCTGATCTGGGGTGGTACTCGATGTCGAATTGGCTGAGTTCAATTGCCCATTGAATCATTCTTCCTGCCACCTCAGGTTTGTTTATGGATTTTCTGATGGGCTGATCCGTCATTACCAGGATTGGGTTCGCCTGGAAGTATGGTCGCAGCTTACGTGAGGCTATTATCAACGCGAACGCGATCTTTTCAATCCTCGGGTATTTGGCCTCAGCACCTTGGAAAGCCTGACTGACGTAGTAAACTGGAAGTTGCTTCTTGTCTTCTTCCTGAATCAGGGATGCACTCACGGCCGTAGCTGATACTACCAGATACATGTACAAGTTTTCTCCTTGCTTAGACGGACTTAAGAGGGGTGGATTGCTCAGATAACGCTTGAGCTCCTGAAACGCTACCTCGCATTCGTCGGTCCAGGCGAAAGCCTGTTTCAAAGTTTTGAAGAAGGGCATGCATTTTTTCGTCTCTTTAAAGACGAACCTATTGAGTGCCGCAATCCTCCCTGTGAGCTTCTGGACTTCTTTGACGGTCTTGGGAGACGCCATGTTCAGGATGACTCTCACCTTTTCTGGGTTTGCTTCTATTTCTCTCTAGGACACCATGAACCCCAAAAACTTTCCCAAGGCTACACCAAAGGCACACTTGCTAGGGTTTAGCTTCATCTAGTACTATCTGAGCGTGGTGAAGGTCTCCCTCAGATCGTTCAGATGCGTCAATTCTTCCTTGCTCTTGATGAGCCTGTCATCCATGTATACTTCCATGTTCCTTCCAATTTGGTTGTTGAAAATTTTGTTAACCAGCCTCTGGTAGGTTGCCCCTACATTTTTTAATCCGAAGGGCATTACATTATAGCAATAGAGCCCTTGACTTATGATGAAAACAGTTTTCTCCTGGTCTTCTTCAGCCATTTTTATTTGGTTGTATCCCGAGAAGGCGTCCATGAACGTTAGTAATTTATGCCCGGCTGTAGAGTCTACTAGCTGGTCTATCCTTGGTAGGGGGAAACTATCATTTGGGCAAGCCTTGTTCAGGTCCGTGAAATCTACGCACATTTTTCATATCCCGTGTGCCTTCTTCATTAAGACGACATTCGCAAGCCATTCTGGGTAATAGACTTCACGTATGAAGCCTGCTGTCAGCAATTTAGCAACCTTGTCTATGATGGCCTGGTTTCGTTCTGGGGTAAAGGCCCATCGTTTCTACTGGACGGGCTTCTTTTCGGGATTCACGTTGAACTTGTGCTCGATGACTTTTGGGGATATACCAGGCATGTCCTCGTGGCTCTATGCGAAGACGTCGAGGTTTTCCTTAAGGAACTAAATGAGCATTGACTTCATTTTAAGACTTAGTGTCATCCCTAACCTTGTTGTCTTTGTCGCCTTCCCTTCCACTAGCTCTACTTCTTCCAGGGTTTCTACCTTGTCTTCTTCCCTCAATCGTCCACGTATGGTTCTCCCCGACAGCCAATACTGCCTGGAAGCATTTTCTTGCCAGGATTTGATCTCCTCTTACCTTGCCTACGCCGTTCTCTATTGGAAACTTCACCTTCAGGCAATAAGTGGAGATGGCTGACTTCCATTTGTTGAGTGTGTGTCTTCCAATGATCACATTGTATGATGAGGGGTAGTCTACCACCAAGTAGTCTAACTGACGGGTTAATTGCTTCGGGTGCGTCCCTACTATTACCGTTAATGTCACTATGCCCTTGGGGTAGACCCTGTCTCCACTGAAGCTGACGAGGGCGCAGTCTTCCAGGATCTAGCTTCAGCTGCTGGAAAGCGGATAAGTAGATAATGGTTGCGGAGTTGCCATTGTCTACGAGGATCCTCTTGGTATTGAACCCCTCAATCGTGAGCGTTATGACCAAGGGGTCATTATGAGGTTGCTTTACCCCCCTTGCGTCTTCCTCATTGAAAGTCATATCTTGATTCGTTCGTCTCTATTTGAGAGGGGGTACCATATGGACGCTATTCACCTGCCTTCGATATGCTTTCTTGAGGGATCCGAATGACCCTTCTATGAATGGCCCTTCTGCAATCGTTGCTATTTCCCCAATCACATTCTGTGGGGGTTGGAATGGGTGATCCTCGTCCTTAGAAGTGGAGCAGTGTTGGCTTTTATTGCCATCCCTGAACCTGCTAGGCTCCCCCTTCTTCACATACTTCTGCAATTTTCCTTTCTGTATCAACTCTTCTATCTGCTCCTTTAGGTCCCGGCAATCTTCTGTGTAGTGGCCATAATCTTTGTGAAATCGGTAGTACTTATTCTTGTCGCGGACATTAGGGGATAAATGTAATGGCCTTGGCCATTTGAGGCAGTGCTCGTCCTTAATCTGTGTCAAAATTTTATCTACGAACATAATTAAAGGGGTGAATTTTACCGTCTTGGGGGTTTTCTCTTTTGTCCTCTACGGTCGTCATCTTTTCTCCCCTTATCTCCTGGCCTTTCCATATCCTTTATAGCAACTAATGCATCTTCTGCGTTCATATACTTCTGTACTTTCAGGAGCATCTCTGCCATCGTTTTAGGAGGATTCTTCGCGAGTGAAGCCACGAACTCCTTGGACTTTAGACCCGCTTTGAAGGTTGTCAACTGCACTTTATCATTAGCTTCGTCCACCTCCAAGGTCTCCCGAGTAAATCGTTTCACATACGACCTCAGGGTTTCTTTCTCTCCTTGTCTAATGGTGAGCAAATGGTCGGCTAGCCTCTTAGGGCGTTGTCCCCCAATGAAGTGGCGCAAAAAGGAGTTACTTAACTGCTCGAAACTATCGATGGACGATGTTGGCAGCTTAATGAACCATTCTCTTGCCGCTCATTTGAGAGTGGTGGGGAAGGATCGGCACAGTATCTCGTTAGGAGGCTATTGAAGACCTAACGTCGTCTTGAAGGTGTTGAGGTGATCCTGGTGATCCTTAAGCCCATCGAACAAGTCAAGTTGTGGCAGCCGGAATTTTGACGATACTGGACATTCCAAGACTGCTGTAGTGAAAGGGGAATTGGTTGCTCTGACCAATCTATCCAGACTTCAGTCTGTTTTCTCCTTGATGGCACTCCTCAATTCGTCCATCTCCCTTCTCATCTCTCGAAAAGGATCTGAGTTCTGTTCATCTGGAGAAGTAGGTCTTCGGCGGTCACTTCTTCTATGGCTATCTCCCTCATCTTTCGGATTGCCTTTGGACCGATTCTCCTCATGTTGGAGCCGTAGCTTCATTTCTTGATTTTGCTTAGTAAGCTCTTCGACGGTGGCCGCAAGAGCCTGGATTTGTTGAGCCAAGGCTACGGAATCTTGGTTGGACTCCATCTAGATATAGAAATTGATGGGAACTGTGTTTTCAAATCTGAATACGAAAATCTCTCCCCACAGACGGCGCCAAACTGATGAGGCGTGACATCGTCAGTCAAGTTAAACGTATCCAAATGGATCCGAACTCTTGCTTGAGCACCTGCGTAAATGGGAAGACTGCTCCTTCCAAAGTGGTCACTAGTGTGGTGCGTGCCACAACGTCTCCGATGCCCAAGTCAGAACGAAAAGAAATGCTTTCTAAAATAGAATAGTAGTATATCAATGAGTGTTTATAAGAGTGCTTATGTACCTTCTGTTGACAATGTGGGGGCCTTATATAGGTTGCCTTGGATTCTAGCCGTTGTAGTGGTTAATGCTTTTTTTTAGTAATGCCTCTGCCTAGTAATGGGGTTTTAATAGGCTCCCAACGGTTTGCATGACTGGTTTTGTAACTGTCCAAATTAGTTATTGACTATATTGAATGACCCTCATGTCTTCGTCAGGAATGACTGATCCCTTAGTTCATCAAGACGACTTCGTCCTTCTTAGTGGTCTGGTCTAGGAGATGTAGATCTCGTCGGTCCCATCAACACCCATTTAAGGGATTTTGTCGTTCTGTGGCTTCGTTAGTAACTTACATTTGTCTATGCAGAATCTTGTTACTTAGCCAATTTTTGTGACACCCATTTAAGGGATTCTGTCGTTCTGTGGCTTTATCAGTAACTTATATTCGTCTAGGTAGAATCTTGTTACTTATCCAATTTTTTGGCTTTTAAGTTGCTAGGTTTGCTTGCATAAACTCATTGGCTGAATAGTTCTTTTATTACTTTCAAAAATAAATACAATTGTCTGTTACATCTATCAGTGGTACTTCTTCAAGTGCTTAATGTTCCATGGTCGTGGTAGTCTCTGGGCATCTAAGTTCTCCAGGGGATAACTGCCTTGTCTGGAGTAATAAACGACCCGGTAAGGTCCTGCCCAGGTTGGGCCAAGTTTTCCTTGGGCAAGGTCTTTGGTTGCCGAGGTGATTTTGCGTAGGACAAGATCCCCTATGTCCAGTCGTCTGAGCTTCACTCTCTTGTTGTAGTACATGGCCATCTTCTGCTAATACTTTGTCATTTTGTTAGAAGCACCATCTCTGATCTCGTCCAAGCAGTCTAGGTTAACCTTTAGTTGATCGTCATTGCTTTCTTCGTGGAACATCTCTCGTCTGAGGCTAGTTATTCCCACATCGACCGGGATTACTGCCTCAGTGCCATAAGTGAATCTGAAAGGGGTTTCTCCTATTGGGGTTCTTGCTATAGTCCTATAAGCCCACAATACGTTGGGCAATTCCTTGGGCCAGGCTCCCTTAGCGTTGTCCAACCTGGCTTTGATGATCTCAAGTAATGTTCAATTAGTCACCTCCGTCTGTCCGTTTGCTTACGGGTGTCCTGGGGATGAGAATTGGTTCTTAATCCCTAGACTTGAACAAAAATCCCTGAAGTCTTAGCTGTTGAACTGCCAACCATTATCTGATATGATTGTCTGTGGAATCCCGAACCTGCAAATTATATTCTTCCATACGAAACTCTGGATTTTTACTTCGGTGATGATTGATAATGCCTCTACTTCAACCCATTTTGTGAAGTAGTCGATAGCGACTAGTAGAAACTTTACCTGTCCCTTACCTCGGGGCAGTGGGCCGACGATTTCAATTCCCCATTGTGCAAATGGCCAAGGAGCGGTGTGGTGTGGTGCGATTACTCCATTTTATGGGTGATTCTGGTTTATTTGAGTGCGATTGTGCAGTTTGAGTAGTTTGGTGAATTGATAACGCCTTAAAATGTATACTTGTTACATATTTATGTGGACATTATCTCCTTATTACTATAATTAATTTGTATAATTAAGTCATGATTTGCATTAGTCCCTATTATTTATTTTTACATAATTTCTTGAATAAGATATCATTCATTGAATGTAATTTTCTACTTTCAAGAAATCATGTGAAAAAGATGAGTTTACAAGAGTTTGTGAGAGAATGGAGGTCAAACTAGAATTAAAGTGGAGTTAGAGGACCATGCTTAAATGTCTAAGGAGGTGAAACTGGAGTGCTTGGGTCGTCTACCATGTTTGGATGCTTTAAATAAGGAAAGAAATCAAAGAGGTAAATCAAAGAGGTAGAATCTAAAAAGAAAAAATCAGATTTGAGCACTGATTAGTATTTTGGGCGTATCTCTCTCCTCAAAAATCCAATTGACACAAGGCCAGATGGGTTAGAACCATGACTTCAATATCCATAACTTTTCAGTTTTGAGTTTTTTGAAATTCACAATTTTTGATGGCCGAAATTAACTCACAATTTACTGTTGTAAATCTGGACGAAAATTAAAATAGTAAAAATTTTATTTTCTTTGGATGGAGGCTATGGAGAACGAATCTTGGAGAAAAAAACCTTGTATTTTCCTTTCTCTAATGGCAGCCTAAACTCTTTGCTAGGGCTAGGGGTTATGTTTCCTCTATATAGTACGAATATTCAATGTGATTCTTTCTAAGATTTTAGACAATAACATATTTGATTGTTCAATTAGATTTCTTTTGATGTATTAGTTCTTCCATACTTTCAATAAGTACAATCATGTTTTTCTTATTGTTTAGATGAATTTCTATTAGTTTCAAATAGAAACCATGTTTTAAAGTGAATGGGTTTTTCTGAAAACTATTCTAATCGCATTATTAATCTAGATTATTATGCATTCTTGAATTGTCTCAGTTCCACCGAATCATAAGTTTTTAATCGTATAAGAACAATCAATTATGAAATATATATTTTCTTAAATCATAAAAAATTTCATATCGATATAGGAAAACACCCTAATACCTTGGTATTTACATTATTGATTTAAATTAGTTCTTATTATTATTCTTGTTAACAATCATCAAGCAAAAGTATTTTTCTTCTTCAACCAAATTGTTGTTTAACTATATTGTCTTTGAATTTATCTTGCTCCTTGTGGTTCGACCTCGGTATTCCAAGAATTATATTACTACGATCTTTTGCACTTGAGAGTGAGCAAGCATGAACACTCCTATATATATAACTAATTATACACATCCATAGTATTATATATATATATATATAGAATTATAATAAATTCAAATGAAATCATTTTATATTTTTAATTAAAGTTTAGATGCCTAAGTTTGAATGTAAATATAATTCGAAGGACACTTGGCATTAAATTAGAGTGCATTTAAAGTTTGAAAACAATTGATATCAAATTATAGTAAAACTAGCTTGTAACCCCATGCATATGCATGGATACATTAAAGATATACAATAAGATGCATAACATAATTCATATATATATATATATAATTTAAATACTATTGATAGTCATTTTTATATTTTGTTAACTTTTTAAAAAATTTTGTAAGGATATTATTAGGTATAAAATGTAAATTGTCCATTTATTAATTTATTTATTGTTGTGAAACACTTTTTTTTTTTATTTTTTATAATTCATTTATTCTATACTTTTTGGTTTTTGTGCTTAATAACTCACTTGGATGAATATTTATGATGTGATCCCACATTCGATTCTAAAATTAAGAAATAAAACTCTTTAAGAATAAATAATTTAAGACACATGATGCAAAATTAGAACTCTAATTTGGAATTCTAATTTGAATTTCTCTCAGTTTCACCTATTATTATTATTATTATTATTATTATATATAGATTATAAGGACACTTGATACAAAATTTGAATACAATTGAAAGGACACTTGACAAAAAGTTCAAATTCATTTAACAAATTGGATTCTTTATTGAGCTTTCAATTTAATATATTATGTTGGTTTTTAGACCCTCGTAAGAATAATAATTAACTGTTTTAAGGTCAAGTTGTTAATTAGATTAATTATGAATTGTCTTTGATTAATGCAACAATTATCAATATCAAACACAACAAAAAATAAACAAAACACACATATATGATGATTAAGGGAAAGACAATGGAATATAAATTCCAAAGTAAAAACCCAAGAGGGACTTGACCTAATCAATCCCAAGGTAAACAAATCTACTATCAAATTGAAGTTTACAAATTGGACAACCATGTTCTTTGTAAACGTAGCTAAACCTACCAAACTCAGCTCTTCGATCCATGGACTTCTTTAATATATGGTTGTTCCAACACAAAACTCTAGAACATGACTTCAAGACTTCACTTGAAGGTTTAGATCTAGTACATGAGATGACTGGTATGCAGCAACTTCAATAACCACCGGTTCAGATTGTGTATAGAATGATTTTCGGTAGCGACTTTTGTGAGCAAGAGGCATAGAATCTTTAGATCTATAACAAAGTAGTTCCAAAAGTCTCTTGGACGTGAGTTAGGGTTTGTATAAATACCTTTGGCTTGATTTGAAGAAACCCTAATAATTAACGGGCTAATGGGTTGAATTTTACGTTTCAATAATCCTGAGATTCAATCTATCAAGATGCAGCTTGATATGTCAAAATTAGGGCTTCTTGATCGGTTGAGTAGCATAGTTTTGCACAATGACTTCTAGCACCTAGGCAACAAACTTAAAAACACTTGGGTTTGTTTATATACCTTTGGTTTGATCACACAAAACCCTAATCACTTAATGAACTTCTGGGTTGAATTTTATATTTCAATAGTCATGAGATTTGATTTGTTGAGATGCAACTCGATCTGTTGAAATTGAGGCTTCTTGATCAGTTGAACAACACAATTTTGTATAGTGACTTCTAGCACCTTGGTAGTGAACTTAACAGCACTTTGACATTCTAAAAGCACTAAACTAAGGTAGTTATGTTCATGGTTTACCAATCTAAAATCTCAAAACCTAACATGTTCTATAGGTTATAGTGCAAAACACACCCTTAAAGTTTGAGGGTCTTTTGATTTTATCCTCTAAAGTTTCAAATTTTATATACTCCCCTAATAAGAGTAGGGAGTTGTTATGTAATACACACATCACACATACACGTGCATCGAGTAATCATTAATGAGAATTGTGACAGTTGCGTTACGTGATGCATTTTCAACAGTGTTTCTTAATTCTAGCAAGGGTTTTCTTTTTCTGCTCTTATTCTACACTATCTAAGACAATACTTGCTCATGCAAGGATGTCAGTAATTACATCTACGAGACATTTTAAATTTTCTAACCTCTCATTATATGGTTAAATTGGCACACTCTGAACAATATTCGTACCGGTTATTTTAAAAAGAAAGAAAGAAAGAAGGAAATATGGATATGTATATGCTTGCTAGGGAGAACTATATATATATATATATATATATCACTTCTAAAGCCTTTCAAAAAAAATAAAAATTACGGTCAACTTCTTCAAGGCAAGGCCACTGCATGTAGTGCATACCCATCCCGTCCACAAGAACCGTGTGTATGTTAATTCCAAGACTCAAACCAAACCTCATGGGACTTCCCATGAGACCAACCTATTGAGATATACCGTGCAATTTCACTTCTGAAGCTAAAAGAATGAATTTTGATAGAAGGGGTATTTAAAATTTGTTCACTAGGTAGTTCCTTTTTTTTCTCATATAACTTGAGAATTGTATTTAAAGCTCCAAAATTCAATATTGATACATTTTTCTTTAATACTATTATTATTTTAGGAATTCTCTTCCAATGGCTTGGTATTGACTTCAAAGAACCCTAAATATTGACAACAACATGCAACCCTAATTATTGATTCTTAAACTTTATTTTCATTTTTTCCACTGGGTGTGAACTTCAAACAACCTTAGGTGCCAAAGTTTATCTGCTTTTTCCTCTAACCCCATACTTGCTCAAAAGGATGGGAAAAGACAACCTCCTTTGATAATCACATTGCCCTTGAATTGCAACTTCTATAGCACTGCGTTATACAACAATAAGTGCTAAATATTGAGATCCAAAGATCTTTTCTGAAATGCTAGATTGTTCATCTCTTTCGAGTGCATAGAGAAGACAATTTTTGAGATGCACATAACTTTCAACTCATGTACATCTATTTATCTCTTACTGCCTCCTTTTTTACCCCTCTTATTTTTCCTGGACTTGTTACCCTTCACCTTATTTTCTGTTTCCCGGCTGTTTTTGCTGTTGGAGACCGATGCAACATCAGCACTGCTGTTTTCCTTAGCTTTGCTATCACTGTCGACATCACACTGCTGCTCATTTGATATACTGCCAGAAGTCCCAACCACAAGGTTTGTGCCCAGTTGCAACAATTGCTTACTTAAGATAGGTTCCAGATTTGGCCTTCTTGACAGCAATGTCTTGCAAAGTTCTTGAATTATTGACATATTGTTTCCAAGTTCCAGTTCACTAAGAACATGATGCAAAAGAGAGGGGGAAGAAAAAAAAGGTCAGTAAAAAAGGGAAGGTTTTGATATTCCATCGCTACCACGTACACGAGTTATAAAACAAAGTAATAATTGGTCCATATAATCTATCAATAATGTGTAAGTTTGAGTAAGGACCCCTTTTGGACAAAGCAAAAGAAGGCTAGGCATATCATAGTCAATGTACATACTGACCTCACATCCAGTGCAGCAGAAAGTTGCTTCAGTTCATCAACCATGCTGTCTACTTCCTCCGATAGGTTTTCATCATCATTGTCGATAGCATTCTGAAGGCGTTCGTGCATAACAGTACTAACAAGGTGAATACTTTTCTCCACGTTCACCTGCTATGTACATAGGAACAGAATAAAAATTTAGTATGATGCTCATTTGTGTATGCTTTTCGCTGAAGTCAAATATTATATGAAAATTTGGCATTAGCTTACATAGGAAAAGATAAAAAAATACAGTATGATGCTCATTTGCAAATGCTTTTCGCTTAAGTCAAATATTTTATGAAAATTTTGCATTACCTTCATCATTTGAACATTTAACAAAATGCTACTTGGATCTTTACCATTCTCCAACGACTTCAAAGCTTCAAATATTTCCCAAAAGTAATTCACTTGCAGCCTGCTTCCATTTATGTTGTTCAAGTCCCCCTGATCTGCCACCAAAGCAAAGTTTGAAGGTGCAGACTTACAATTACAACTATCTTGATCATAAGTGCCTGAAGAAAGCACTTCATTGCCAGAGTTAGTTGCTTCCACTTCAAATGTCTCAGCTTGACCTTGTGATGCTGTCACTGTCTCTGGAAACAGGACTTTTAACATGTCCTCCCTGCACTGTTTTACCGTCATATCCACAAAAATGGCATCTGGACATAGAAACCTTGAACAATTTTCTCCCAAACTCACAATTACAAGAGGATTGTCAATCTTTTTAAATGCTTTAGCTAGCGCATTGACATTTATATGTTTCTGTTTTCCCTGAATGACATCATAAAATTCCCATGGAAGTTGCTCAGCAATATAGCTCTTATCAAGCAATGCAACAAGAAATTCCAAAAACTCCCCAGAATTCAGATGAACTAAACATATTGTAGAAACCAATCTCAGTACCAGCAGTGGATAGTAGTCCTTCACAATTATATTAGACCTTCCGATCCATTCCATTGTATCTTTCTTGTTAAAAAGAAGCGGATAAGCAACATTTAAAATGAACTCCAAGATATCATGGGATGGCCTCATTTGAGCCACTAAAGTGGAATTTGGGTTGGTATCTGCATCTTGATAGATAAACCATTCAGCAAAAGAAGACTTCGAAGTGAAAAAGTATCCCTGGAAGCAAGATGCCAAGATTTGGAGGCGCTCAATAAGATACAAGAAACAACCAGGTGAAATATAGTCGACTTCTCTCCAATTTGCATAGTAAGTCTCCATCAAAGCTTCTTGTAGCTTCAGCAGAAAGCAAAATTCTCTTGGAAATTCACAATTATTGTCAGTTAAAGTACCTTGAGGAAATTCTGGTCCCATATTCCCACGGAGAACCTGAATGAATGCCTTCCATTGTGGATTTCCATAAGTCCCATCAAACCTTTTCAAAATCTCCTTATATAAACCATTGTTTATCTTACCCAATCCAAGAGTTATCACTACAACTCTTCCAATTTGCCCGTATGTCAACTTACCCTTCAAGCTGATGTTTTCAATTATGATCTGTTCTAGTAAATTCCTTGAAACCTTCGATTCTCTCAGAGAAAACATGTTCTCTGCCAATGATTTCCGCCAATCTAGGGGAAATATATAGCCAAAAAAAGAATTATTACAAAGTTCAACAAATCTCTGCAATGTCTTATTGTTGTAGTGACTACGGTTCAGATATTTGGATTCCAAAAGAAACTTTGCAACCTCATAGATACATGTAAGAGATCTGCTTTGGCAGAACAGGGAGAGGGAATTCTTCAATGAGAAATTGTAAAGGGCTTCAAGATTGTCCAAAACCTTCATACCAGCACAAAGTAATTCTGAACACCAGTAACTTTGAGCAGTTGCAACAAAATGTCTCACATCAATATAAACCAAATTTCCATCTCGATGAATGAATCTACTGTCCTCTCCGACCCAATCCGCATCAGAGTTGAGCAATACATAGATTGCATTAAGATTATGAAACTGCCTCCGCACCCCCAAGTAATTCAAACAGAAATCTCCATAATTTCTATATTCATTAACATCATTAGTGTCAAGACATCTGAGACACTTGAAAATGCTCAGAATCTTATCTTTCCAAAAATTCCAAAAGTAAAACAGTGTTTCTACAGAAATCTGATTTCTAGAGATCACCTGTTCCGAATGCTTTGTCAGATCAAAAACAAAATAATCCTGCCACACATACTTTGCAGAGTTTGATTGAAGATGAGCATCTAGAATTTTTCGAGCAGAAATTATTTCACCTCCAACACTATTATGTCTCTGAGAAGCATTCAAATACTCTTTTGTTATGGACAAGTCACTCTGCTCATTTGATAAAATGTCAGCCTCTGTACAAATAAAAGAATAAAAGTTTGAGTCATTCTTAGCAAATGACTTGGCTTTCGCCAATAGCTACTGCTTCTGTGTAAACTGCTTTAGTGGCCAGCCCTTGCTTCCAGGTGTCCAAAGTGAATTGTACAGCACATAGAAGAGCAATAGCATGGACGCTTCTTTGACATTCCCTGCCTTCCCTAGAAGATCAGCTTCATGCAGAATCTCCCCTCTCAGCTTTGCAATGCTGGCAGCCTCTAAGAAGTTTCCTGATTCTTCTTCCAACAATAGAAGCTCACCAAGGCAATCCAAAGATTTCAAAAATGTGCGCATCAAATCTATGGACTGAAAAGCTTTGACAAACTGCATCATGGATCTGCTATCTTTAAGCTCATGATGATGACGAGCACAACTCTCTAGAAACTCATGTTCAATCTTGTCTATTTCTTGTCCTCTTCTAGCCACACCAAAATCCTTAGTTGCATTATTTTTCCAATACTGAATGTACTTGAAACCCACGTTGAATATTTTTCCTGTGATGCAAACTTTCAAACATTCTGAGAAAAAGTTGCCTTTAGCATACACCTCAGCTGCCAGTTCATAGCATCCTGCTAGACAAAAGCATTCCACAGCTCTTTGAAGTTCAGACTCCCCACACTTTTCTAAATAAAGCCTTCCTGCAATAATAAGAAGTTAAAATTAACGGTTAATATATGGGACATACTTTGTACCTAATAAATTTTCAGGGATGACAGTGCAACTATTTACATTTGCGGTACAAAAATCAAATTTGGATCAAATTTTAAGAACAAACTAGTTGCTAACCCGTGTAACGCACCGGATAGTTAACGATGGTTAAATATTTTCACTATTTAATATTTATAATACTAAAACAAAGATATATATATATATATATATATATATATATATATATTTTGAAAAAATAACTATATGGTGTCTTTTTTATAGGATGAAATAAGACACACTACTTTTGTTTCTACCACATTTAAACTTTTATAAAACATGGAACAACAAATACAATAACTTGATGACAAAAGAAAATTTTCCTAGTTCTACAAACAAAGTTTCTCTCCAACGGTTGAAAATTTTGGGTGTGAATTTTTAAAATCTAATCGTTGAATTTTATATTTCTTTTGTTCTTAACACACAGATCAAATTTCGTTCAAATTAGATGTTGTTTATTATTCAATAAATAAACTTATTTTTTATACACAATTTTAGATTACAAAAATTTGAAATTTTAACATTTGTTTGATAACATAGCAATTGATCTTTGATCTTCTTGAAAATTTACAAGCATGAAGGATATAATAAGTACATTCAATCCAACGGTCAAATTTTCAAAATTTATACTCAAAATAAAGTCATATGAGGAGTTTGAAGAGTTTCTATCTAAAGTCTAAACTATTTTGAGAGAAATTTTGTTCAAGTTCCAATAATTGACGGAGTTGTTATTGGACTAGGGGGGGCAATGGGCCCCCTAATTTTTTTTTAAAAAAATATTACTATATTAATAGGTACTAATTTTAGCAATTTTGTTCAATAAAATTGCACTTTGTCCCTCTTAATAATGCCATCAATTCTTTTCAAAGTAATGTTATAACCACAAATGTTTTTACAATATTTATAAAAACTATTGAGATAGCAAATTCTTATTGGTTCGTACACTTGCATCACTTTTTACTTATCAATGACTACTCACCGCATTAGCAATTTGTAAAAATTTTGTAGTTTTAGCATTTTTCTCCTTTTAAAGGACATAAAAAAAATTAATAGATTGAATTTAAAACAAAATATACAAGCCCAAAAAAATTAGCCCAATAGCAAAAATCACCAATAATAAAACTAAAAAAGTTAAGCCCAATCAATCTATTTTACCCAGAACAAACAACTTGGTCATTTAAAAAATTTTAAACAAAAATTCTTAATAGTAAAGTAGTAGACTCAAAGGCCGAAACCACCGCACACAGCTAGCAGCAGAGTCGTCCCCCTAACTCCAAATCCTGGCTTCGTTTCCAATAAGGCTCTTTTAGGGGGAAAAGGCAAATAGAGTGATACAAAAATAACATTCTATGGCACAAAGTATTCATCCAACAAAACTAAGATGTCATACATGAGAATAAAAAAATCAAGATATTTTGGTGACATCCCTTACCTCTAGCTTTCTTTTAGCATTTACTCCATCTATAAAAACTCTAGAATCAAACATGGTGTCTAGAAGTTTGGTTCTTAATAAACTACTACAAAAACACACGGGCAATAGAAGTAAAAATACAAAAAAAGATACACAAATACAGAATATTAAAGATACTTTGAGGCCCGAGGACGAAGAGTTTGTAAAAACAAAAGAGCAAAAATGGCAAAGAAAGGGTAAATTGAATAGAGGGTTTTGGTGTAGTGCTGTATATATATAGTAGTAGGTCGGTTTGGTTTAAAATTTTCCATGTTGCTGAGTAGTAGTTGGTTTAAAACTCTTCAGTTTACTGATTAGCTATCAGTTTAAAACTCTTCTTTTGACATAATAAATAAACTAATAAAAAATTATGTGTAAAATTGTCGGACTACCAAAACTCTATATTGTTGAGTAGTAGTTGGTTGAAAACTCTTCAATTTACTAAGTAGTAATTTGTTTAAAACTCTCTTTTTGACATAATAATAGTTTGGTTTAAAACTCTCCAAGTTGCTAAATAGCAATTGGTTTAAAACTCTTCAATTTGCTGAGCAGTAGTCGGTTTAAAACTCTCATTTTGACATAATAAATAAATTAATAAAAAATAGTGTAAAATTGTGAGACTACTAAAACTTATGTGGCAAAATATTAAAAGGTTAACTAATAGTCAAACGTCTTCTACTACTATATATTACTAGTCGCTAACCCGTGCATAGCACAGAAAAACTACTTAAAAGATATTTTTTTAAAATAGTGCTAATATTTTCCCAAGAAATTGTCCCCTCTATCTCTCACTTAGTAATGGTCTTATCCCATAATGTTTAAATGTTATCAAATTTATAATTTTCTCCATTTTTTTATTTATCTTTGCAAATGTATATTAATACAAAAACATAATTCATAAAGCATTCCATTGTAAAAAGACTACTATTCTAATGTTGCAAATTGGGTTGTTTTGATGAAAGTTCTAATGCACTAAAAATACCAATTATCGATGGTCTAGTATGCCTAAATGCACATGAAAAAAAATAAAATAAAATAAAAAACAAAAAACAAAAACAAAAAAAGAAGAAGAAGATGACTGGTGGAAACTAAACAAGAGGCACAAATCATGAAGTTGACTTAAACTAATGCATAAGTGAGACATTTTGTCAAATACATGGTGTACATTGCAAGGAGTCAATTTCATATTGGAGACCATTTTAGAATTACCACTTTATACATATACTAAACTAATTGTTTTGTAAAATGCTAAAGATACTACAAATTTTATAATATAACATTTTGTAAATTGAAATAATAATAATTGTGATTGGTAAATGGCAATATCATAATAAATAATATAAACAAATATCAAAATTTTTTTTTAATGACTAGTGACATTTAGGTGGTGAAATTTGTTGTATTTTTAGCATCATTTATATTTTTTTTACTCTAACTATTCCACCAACATTTTTTTAACCTTCTTTTATTCTCATCCACCTACTTTGTCAACATTTTACGTTTTTTTTTTTTTTTTTTTTTAAATTTTTTAACTCCTCCACTTATTCCAGCTTGAAAGGCCACAGTTGCAATTAGGGGTGTGCGTGGTTCGGTCTGCTGGGTAGGCGTCTAGGCTGTAGCTGGCTTGGTCGTGACTCGTGAATGGTGAGCATGCCAAGCTGCAAGAGGCGACTCATGATCAGTGGTTCCACGAACTCAGGTGAGAGCAAGAGATACTGAGATAGAGCGTCGGTCTGAGAGAGTTGAGTGGCTGAAAGTAGAAAATTGCTATTTATACTAGGTAGGAATCAGCAAACCCTAGCTCAAAACTTATGCTATTTATGCTATAAGAAATTCCTCAATTTCCATATCCCTCAAATCCCTGAGACTCTCTATCAGAATGTCTAATGCAGTAGAGCTAGTGCAACCAAAATTGAAAAAACAAAGAAATAGAGAGAAGTGGTCAATGAGAGAGAAACAAATCAGAGCTAGAGAAGAAACGAAGAAATAGAAGACGGAAGAGCACACAGAGAAAACGAAAAAAGAAGCAACGCAAAGTAGTGAAAACACAAAGAATAAGAAGAGAAGAGACCAAGATAGAAGAGACAGCCCATACTTCTTCCAATAGATCAGTTTGAGAAAAAGAGGAGAGATTATATTGCACCCAGGAGAAGTTGGGACATAAAGTGACATACGGGGAGGCCTTTTGGCTTTGAACAGAGACAATGAGATCTGAGAGTTGAAGAAGAGAAGAAGAAAAAGTATCGGGAACATCAACTAAAAATAAGAATTAGTTAGTAAAAGAAAAAAGGAAAAAAAAAAGACAATAAGCATTAAAAAATAACAAAAATTAGATGATGTGTAAAATCGTGAGGTTTTCAAACCTTAAGTGGCATAATATAAGAAGATCAACAAAAAGTCAAAGGTCTTGGTGATATGGTATTTATAGATTATAGATAAATATATAGATATAGATCGGAGTATTTAAGCTGCCAATGTTTTAGAGACCAAACCAATGAGAGAACAAGAAAATTGGAAAGATTTAGTACAATAGGTCTAATCAGAAGGTCAAATGAGTTTGATAGTTACGTCTTTTTTCTAGAAAAACTAAAAAGAACAAAGAAAGAAAATTTTCTGATAAACTTCTTGAAATCCGGCCAAATAGGTTGACAACACACATCACCTTTTGTGTTAAGTGGTAGTACCTGAGGTGATTGTCTGGTTTTAAATTAGTGTATTGAAGGAGAAAAATGGAAACTCAAGGAAACCACACTAAGATTTCCTAAGCAATCACAACTTCAAAGGAACAAGCAATTACAACTAAATACTTTAACAAAGCTAGAAAGATTTAATTAAACCCAATGCCTATGTTAACTTTGACAAATTATGTAAAAGTATTTAAATAGATTGCTCCTAATCTTTTTCCAACAAAGATTAGGATTTGAATTTGATGCAAATAGATCCACTGTGTAGAATTGAAGTTTTTACAAATTGAATAACCCTACTCTAGGGGTGTCCACTGGTTGGTCTGAGTCGGGTTTGTGCCTAACCCGCTACCAACCCGACCAAATCAGGTGGAGGAAGTTTAGACCCAACGCTAACCAGCGAGGGAGTTAGATCGGAGCGGTTAGATTCGCATCAGATAGCAGTCGGTTTGGTCAAAATCGTCAACAACGGAGAAAGCCGACCAAAACAGTGCAGTTCAAGCAAAATCTCACTAGATCCGGCAGAGATCTCACCAGATTTGGTGAGATCTCGTTAGATCCGATGAGATTTCCACTAGATCTAGTTGAGATCTCACTAGATTCGGTGAGATCTCTCTAAATCTGGCATAAATCTTGTAGGATCTGAAGTATTTTGACCAAAAACTCGCCAGAAAAAGCTTGGATCGCCAGATTTTGATAAGTTTCATGGTCGGGTCGGTTAAGGCAGGTTTTAGAGGAGAGAACCGCTGGAGTCGGTTTTTGGGGTCGATCGTAGGTGGGTCGATTCTAGTCGGTTTCGGCGGATGGGTCGGGTCCAGTGGGTGGGTGGACACCCCTACCCTATTCCATGTTGCTATCTCCAGTAGTACTTACTAATGTGACCATACACAGCTTTGAATCCACGGAATCTAATACAAGCGAACTCTATTGAATGTGAACACCCGCTCACAACTTCAAGTACCCACTTGAAGATTCACTCCAATAACTCTTTATTAATTGGATTCAGCAACTTCACCTTGATCACCAAATCTTTGAAAACATGAACAATGATCCTTGGTTGATGCTTTGAAAGAACTTGGAAATCTCCTATAGTTTGTTTACACCACATGGCTCTCCAAAAATCTTGAAAAGCAAGCCTTAGAATTGCTTTTTTTTTTTTTCTTTTTTTCTTTTTTTTTTATACCTTCGATTGAAAACCATGATACCCTAGCTTCATGAGGGCTAATTGAAACATACTTGGAATCTATTCCACACGAATCTCAATAGATTGAGATTAGTGATTCCTAATCAAGCACATATCAAGATTCCATAAACTTGTGAACTTCTTCAATCTAATGGACTTCAAACACACAAAATACTCACTAAGACTCTTAAAAATTGATTACATTTGATCATGTTTTGCCAACCTTGTCATGTGGACTCAACATTTTTGGTTTCAAACAAAGCTTCAAATAGTTTTGGTCTTTTAAGTATTCTCTTATAGGAACATCTTCCTGATTACGTCAATGTGGAATACGTTTCCCCTCTTAAATATTTTCCTCAACGTATTCAAGAAGGGATCATTCCAATGTTGGTCCCATTTAAGTGAGGTTTAGAGAAGGATAACTTGAACAGTGTCCTACCTATCAATTTTTTTATAATGTGTTTGCTCTCAAACCTTGACTATGCACTTGCACTTGGACTTGCACTTTGCAAGATGAGACTTAGACATTGCACTAGAAAACAAACCCTCTCCCTCTAAACAATAAGAAACAAAAATAATTAAAAAACTAGGGAAAACACCATTCTCTAATGTAGAATTATCTTCTCCAACTTTTATTACATTAAAACTCAAAATATTAACTTTCAATTTTCAAACATTAAATTTCTAGATGATGTTATTTGCCATAATAATGATGTAGTTGCAACACTAGAGTAATAACAAAATGTACATAAGAAATGCTAGGTTATATTAGACCAAAGTTAGAGAATCCAATGCATACCTGCTCTTTCATACTCCCCCAAATCAAAAAAACATTGTGCAGCAGAATCAGCTTTGCCTATAGTTTCAAATATTTCGGCAGCCTGCCTAAGCATAACATTTGCCTTTTCAAGATTTGAACTGCGCATATGGTCAGCATTTTCTCTAAGGCCAGCAGCCTTGGACATTCTTTGCCAATAAATATCACCAGCTCTTTCAAAGCACATGGTTGCAAATTCAAACAGATGCTCTAAATACAACTGCAAAAAAACAGATACAAGAATTGGACATCCACAGTAATGGTTTTGCCAAAGAAGAGAGAGAGAGAGTAATAGATCCTTCAGATTGGGTCACAATCAATAATAACCTTAGTGCCCCGGGACTTCCACTCCTCTAGACTGCTAGTAACCTGCATTGCCTGAGCAAATAAATAATCCAGTTGTCTGACTTGGACAAGACACTTATTCTTCCAATAGTCAAACATTGGTTTGCAGAAGTCCTCTGAATTCTCAGAAATCCACAACCTTTGCCTGGTACGAGTGATAGCCACATAAAGTTGCTTCAGTTCGGAGCACAACACACTGTGTTTAGCCTCACTGAAACATGGGGCATGGATGGGTAAATTTGGGTCGAGCAAATCTTGCTCTTCCATATATTCATAGATCACCCTCCATTGATCTTTCAGAGATGACGAGCCAAAAAAGTTGTACAACAATACATCCTATACAAGGAAATTATGAGTCATAAATGGGCTGAAAAATATGACCCAATAAATTACTGATAATGTTAATGAATTTTAATTTGAACAAACGAAGTGATAATATTTAAACAAACGAAGTGATAATATTTAAACATATAAATAAATTGTAAAGTAATAAAACAAATGAGTAAACATGCATTTTTTGCACCTGAAATTCAAGGCCCTTGCACTCCTCAATAGTCAAAACAAGAGCTTGGTTCCCAACGTGATTGGTAATTTCCTTCCGAACAAAATCATCCCGTACCAATATTACTTGCTCTGCACTGAAGCCAACAATACTTCCTCTAGCATTTCCACTATTGCCAAAAATAGTTACGATAGCATTTTCTCTGTTCCCTGATTCAAGCAGAATAGGAGCTTCACCATATATAAGACTAGTCTCAGGCTGCAAAACATCAATAGATAGAGGAAAGTAACGATAAATAAGTTCAATCACACTCTGTGATAGCTTAAGAACTCCATCATGAGTACGGAAGTTCTGGCTCAAATGGAAGATCTTTGAGATTATTCCTTTCACTTTTCTTCCATCTTGTCCACTGCTTTTTGATTCCAGCACAAACTTATTGTAGAACAGAGATCTTATATCTTGGAATCTAAAGTCGATTCCCTTTGCAATCGTCTGAGCAGTATCACCAGAGAAAACAAAACCCTCTTCAACATTTTTACAAATATATTTGAATAAAGCAATTTGGCTTAATGTAAGATCCTGCACCTCATCCACATATACAAAATCCATTTCATCGCCCTTGTATCTTTCAACCCTTAATCGACGATGAAGATCAATTACAAGATCAGAAAAATCAAACTCACCATTTTCATTCTTCATTTTTTCATAATTTTGAAAGATCTCATATATTATCTCTCTCTTCTGTCTACATAGACGGGAAACCCGGCGCTCTGATAGTAGAACATAGTCCTCACGACTGAGTTTACCATCACCTGCCTCCGCAGCTTGCGGGCCACCTTTTATATGGGAAATAATCTCTGTGAAAACTCTAGAAGAGTCGAGCTTCTTAGTTAGCCGGGTTTTGAAACGGGGCCAGTATGATGTACTAAACCTTTCATAATTAACTTCTTTCATCCTTATAAAGCTCTGTAAGGAAACTGAACTACCACATATTGGACCATTAGAAAGTTTCCTTGCTTCCTGGAATCTTTCAAAGAATGAATTACCCATAGTTCCATCAAGCATTATCAGAAATTTGTGAAATGTTATGACAAGAGGATATGAAAGGGGAGGTACATCAACAAAAGAATCTGGGATATCCTTGAATTGAGAGGCATTGTCAAAATCATCTATATCAATTGAACTACTTCCTTTTGAAGAATTACCACCACAGGAAAAGCTGCATGTGGAAAAAAATTGTTACAATAGGCTTTTCATTTTATATTAACCAACATTATTGCCTAGAAAGAAAAGTGCATATCACATTTACAAAATGAAACAACCAATCCACGTCAAGGACAAAAAGAAATATCAAACATATGTCATGTTTCCAATTTCTCAAAAACCTGAAGAAATTAAAGTATATACTGAGTTCAATTGTTTCTAGTCAGAAATCAAGCAAACTAATTCATAAAGAAGCAAAGTAAATTCACAAAAACCATTTTATTAGATAATCTACACACCTTTTCAAATGAGAAACATGTTGTTTTACAGCATAACACAATTTAGGACTCACTGTCACAAAAAGTTGGTGCAATACATTTTCCTTCATCCCAGCAGCGGTCACCTCAACCTCCTTTTCCTCATGCAATAACACCCTTGCCATATGGTGCAATTTTTCTTTCTGAAATAACTTCATAGTCAAAACAGTAGTTTTCCCAGTACCTGACCGCCCCAGTACAAATGTACTTCTAGGAAAAAGGATTATCTCTCGCTCTTGGTCAGATACTTCAAATGGTAGATCCAATTCACCACCATCACGATTAGAAAGCAAGTGAGTCACTACGCCTGGTGATAAGGAGTAGAATTTCATCAGCGTAAGACTCTCACTCACTCTAGCATTCTCAACATAACTTCTGCCTTCAGCCGCACAACCAGTTAGATCACTCCCATTTTCATGGTCATCCAGATTCTTAATCCGGACAATATCAAAAGAGATTGACGAACTCTTTGGAATTTCCAAATCCCTAGACACAAAGCAAGGGGAAAAAGTTTCAAAATATAAAAAAGAAATCCTAATAAATTTAAAATATCAAAATAAGGAATCATCCAAGTTTCAAAATTGGAAACATTATTATGGATCTACAAGAATGCAAAAAAATATACATACCCCTCAAGACATTTCTCTTGGCAGCGATTAATAAAGTCATCTGTATATTTTCCGAACATACTATCAAGACGTTTCACTAATTTTGGAATATCCTCTATAGGTGCTATATACCAGATCTTCAAAACTTGAATGTACTTCAATTCCTTTGCAATGTCACCCCATTCCTTTTCCATGTCATTTGCACAAACAATATAAAGACCTTTAACCTTAAATTGCTTTAAGATCTGAGAAGAACTTTCACAAACTACGCTCAACTTTTTGGGTCTCCAGCCACAGGAAATTTTCAGTAGAAGGTTTATAACTGACTTCTTTGTCCGAGCAGACTTCAGTTTTTGAAATGATTTTAGAAAGTCATCACTAAAAATAACCTGTGGAGATTGCAAAGAGGAAATAAAGGAAACTATAATAAGTACATAAGCAAATTAAGAAAGAGTATTAAGAATATATAACGAAAAGTATAGATATGAGGGTGCCAAATACCTTCCACTTAGCACTTCTAAAAAGTATGCTATCATGATTAAGCAAATCATCAAACTGTTCAAATTTTTTCTTCACGTCTAATATTGCTTTAGCCAAATCCTTGTCCTTATCAGCGTAAAAGAAACATTGACGATTCTTAGCATCAAGGACCAAGGTTTCCCAAATAGATCCACCATTCACTAGTGTTCTGTCATTTCCCAATATCCATAGACAGTGCCTAAAAGGCATTACAAGGCCAATAGTTATTTACAATACTTGTTAAAATGGAAGCAAAGACAAACTTCTCAAAAGAACTTACATAAAATATTACCTAGCCCTTGTAAGAGCAACATTAGTTCTCTGTAGATTCGATGTGAACCCAATCGATGCATTAGTATTAGATCTTACTGTCGATATTATAATTAGGTCCTCTTCCCCACCCTGGAACCCATCTACTGACTTGACCTTTACTGTAAACCTATCAAGAGCATCAAACTTCCGTCCAAGTCTTTCTTGAATTGCTACTACTTGAGCAGCATAAGGAGATATTACACCAATGTGGTAATTCTGTTTGAAGCCAGTGCCAATCCATGCTGAATTAAAAGCAAAAGCCAAAAGAGGGAAAAAATAAATCAATATAAAAATAAATAAAACAAAGTTTAAGAACATGTTTCTCTAACAGAGGTAATTCCATCATAACAGATTGAGGTAAAGACATACAAGTAACGGATACAGACATATGACTATTCTAAATGACAAAAATGTGTACTTTACAGTCTTTTAATAGATTTAATATGCTGACTTTCGAATTCCTTGAGACTCCATTATGTTCCAGTCCTAACATATGTTGAATTAACTTACTCTTGGGTAAAGATGTACATGATCTACAAGGATCAAAATGTATCTTGCTTGACAAGCAACAAGACACATACATTATAAGATTTCTCAATAGAGTTTCCTACCTTTGCAATTGTATCATTTCTTACAGAATAACAAAGTCCATTTGTAAAAACTCATCAACTTCCTCCAGTTTGTATTTTCTAGGGAATTAGAGATCAATCAAATCAGTTTATACTGGCATCAAACGAATGACTTAAAGGTGGCAAAAAGTCAAGAATAAGATCATAGAGTGGAAAGAATGAAGTGCAATTGAACAAATAGCCCATCAGCAAAGACAACGGCAATTGTGAAAATAAGCCCATCAGCAACATAAAGCCTGATTGAACTTATTCTTCAAATTAAAGACAATCTCGAGGTTAGCATGGAATATGAGACTTCAAGAGGAGTTACCATTGTATAAATTCTTCAGTATTTTCATCACAATAGAAACCTCAACCATGTTCCTCCAACTACGCTCAGAATCATCCTTCTCTTCCCTACCATCCATTACACTAATGAAAGAATAGGGACCAAACATTGGCCCTGGAAGATAATGTTTTTCATTGCTTTTTCTTTTAACATTTGGAGCATCTAAAATCTGGTTGTCATAAAAATTTGCGTTTGGGAAAAAACTTATAGATGGATGCATTCGGTACTGTATACTGAGAAGATGCTTTGTGCAACCCAATGAGCTCAACCTCTCAAATAAACTTCTCCCAAAACCAACTTCCTCAGAAATCTACAAAAGAAAATTAAAATATTCTGAAAGAACATTTAAAAGAAAAATAATTATAAAAAATAAAAAAATAAAAACAAAGCAAACCAATTCACATGTAAACAAAGGTATGAATGTGTCAAAAAAACCAAATAGCATTTACATACATTGCTTGTAATCATTGCTGGTAATTGGCGCTCATCACCAACAAGAATCGCATGCCTTAATTCCGGAAGTTGCAGGGGAATGGTCGATTCACACTCCTTTAATTGAGCAGCTTCATCAATAACCAGAATGTTCAGTGGGTTCATTTCCACAGAGTGCAGCCTATAAGAACTTGAAGCAGTGCAAAAAATTAAGGAAGCTGCTTTGAAACAAAAATTCATTATTGACCATTTGTTCATAGAGCTCGGAAGATCAAGTTCATTAAATGAACCCTGAAGTTTTTTCAAAAGAGAAAGGCATTCTTTTCTCCTTACATTCAGCTGGAATGGTATATCCATAAATGGCTGAGAAATATCTTGACCTACTTCTGAATGCGAAAAAAGCTCCTCCAGCGCTTCAGATTCCACATTATCTTTTAACAACAAGGTTTCAAAAGACTCAAGTAGGTCAATAAGAGTAAAAATGTTTTGGAAATTGTGCTCGAGAATGTATTTCTTGGGTAAATGTGTACAAAAGACTAGAAGACAATTTTTAAGTGGTGATGAAGTAGCAACAAATCTTTTTCTCAGAAAATCAAGAAATGACTTGCATTTCCCCTCGCCACCATCAGTTTCAGCCTCACTTTCTATCTCTTTAATTTCTTCTTCCTTGTTTTTTTCTCTCTCTTTGATCAGTTTATTGTGAAATTTAGAAACACAATCTTCAAGAAGATCAATCATTGAAGTAAAACAATGCCTCCAACCAGTCAGAGGCCCCAAGCACTTAGTAAGCTTTTGGACCCGATAATCCAAATATATAATTTCCATGTCCAAACCAACTTTGAGCCGCTTCTTATTCCCAAATAAGAGAATATCTCCAAATGAGTGAAACAAAGCATCAATTCCAATGTCCGTTTCAAAGGATTCTTTCACCAGCTTTAGGACATGCGAGGCCACTTCTTTAATTGCAACATTTGTTGGGGCACAAGTAAGAGTCCTATATCCCATTCTTAGAAGAGTGAAAAGTAGGGTGCCAGTGGTTTTTGTTTTGCCAGTACCAGGCGGACCCCATATAAGTTCCACAGACAACTTGTGGTTGCAATGTATCTTACGTAGACAAGCAAGAACTGCGTTGTTTTGGGATTCATTCAGTTCTGAAGTAATACTCGTTGCCAATTTCTCATCCCAGCTGCCATCACTCTCTGCAGAACAGATATCACAGTCTTCCTCATTCTGTTGTTCAACATGATAAAATGAAAGTAATTAAAGAAAGTCTTAGCAACAAATGACGGTAAAACAAGTAAAAATTTAGAAAAACCAAAACAAGTTTCCCTTATTGCAATTGACTTACAGATAAATTAACGAAATGCTTGTGCATGATATTTCATTAGCAAAATTTGGTGCGGGAGGGACAGAGAGGGCTAACAAACTCAAACCGTATTATCACAACAGTTTAAAGGCACAACTGTTGTAAATGGATTGGGGGGGGGGGGGGGGGGGGTGAATACTAATACCGCCTTCTAAAAGAGAAAAGTAGGAACTTCCATTGGTATGATAAGTAAATAAGCACTGTTGCTTAAGGATCAACTAAGAGAACATCTTTAGAGTAATGCACAAAAAAATTATCTTCCTCTCAATTCTTCTTAAGTAAAATGTTTTGTCAAATAATAATTAAAACAACATCAGTATACTATAATTCATGCTAAGTATTCTGTTGTTTCCACATGAATCGTATGTCAATCATAATGGGACAATTCCATTTTGTAACTGAATATAATGCTCAGTAGTATTAAATCTTCAACATTCATACCCAAATTGCTTACCAAAGAACTAGAGCACAAGACTTTCTTAATGATATCCATATTTTTATGCATGTGCAGACTGTGCAGTGCATTCCACATTCTCTTGTTAGGGATTATGTTTGTCAAGAAAACCACAAACCCACCATCAACATCAATATCTTTCAATGCCTTGACTTTAAAGCTAGTAGATGTATTATTATCCTCTTGAATATCATCAACATCATTATCCTCTTGAATATCATCATTATCATCAACATCATTATCCTCTTCAATATCATCATTATCATCAACATCATCCTCTGGGATTTTAGTGACCATTACAAAAGCCCAAGACTTTCCCATTCTTTGTAAATCAGAAACATGCTCGGGTTTAGCATCTGCTAAAATTAAAATATCTCCAGGCAACGTTTTGTAAGGCTCCTTGCTACAATCACTGCATCGGTTACTCCAGTTATCAACCTGAACATCATACAAATTTTCTCCGTATAGCTTAGATTTATCAAATTCAATTACTTTAGCAAAAGGCGCTGTTGATATAATCTCCATACTTGAATAGAGTTGTGCATGAGTTTCTTCCAATAAAGGGAAAAAATATGAACCAAAATACTGGCGAACTGATTCGAATGACTGCGGAATTTTTTTTACCTATAAAGAATGAAACAAGGTGTTAATTCAAAATAGAGTACCAAAGAAATTCAATGGAGGTTTATACGCTTAAATATATAAGCTGCTAAGCTCACTTATATTCTCGATAAAATATCTAATGAAAATGCTAGATTCAATTTATAATAAACATTCAAAATAAAGGACAGTTTACTATTAATAGCAATTTTACAAGATACTGACTTTCTTGTAGTACATTCAATACTTCTTCCCCCAGGAAAATGATAAGAACAAGTATATAGTTTTGTCTTCCTAATCTATAATTTCTTTTAATTTAAAAAACATCGTCTGCTAGAAGAATCAAGTAACGGCTTAGGCTTTTACTCTACCAGCAGAGTGTGCAACAAATAGGCATTTAAAATTCTACACTTTATTAGGTTAAAGGAGACCACCAAGTTTGGAGAATAGAATCTCTTAGAGGAAACTTTGTATTAGATTCTCAATTGAATATACACTTGACCATAGTTTGGGAAAAAATAGAAAAGGGAAACAACCCTTTTTGTTAAAAAAAAAAAGCCATGGGTCCTAAGGGAGATTCGATGAAAATTCCGATCCCTACTCTCACAGAGAAATACAAAGCTTATAAATTGGATATAAATGACATTACCTAATAGTGTCCTAAATTATATGTTCTTCAACGATAACTTACAAATTTATTTTAAAATAACATTACTATGCTATTCATTTGGAATATAGAAAAAGAAATAATATAATATAAAGCAATCAATTATTCATTCAAATCTATAATATACTTGTATGCAATTCAATTTAACCTTTTTTTCCTTTTAAATTTTTATGCTAAACTTTTAAAACATTAACACAAATGAAACACTTAAATATTCCATGTTGTATACATTATGGGTCCAATTAAATAACGCTTATTTTGTTAAAAACTGAAAACTGAAAACACTGTAACAAAATAATTTTTAAATTTGTGAATAATACCGTGAAACTCATTTTTAATGAAATTTTTTATGAAAAAAAATGTTTGTGAGTCCCATGAACAGTACACAAACCCTACTAAAAGTACATTTCAATGCTGAAACGCACTTAAAAAAAAAAAAAAAAAAAAAAAGAAACGGCAGACACTGGGAAGCACAAAACACGCTTCCCAAACGCACACTGTATATCATGTAGTATATTTTGTCCCATTATATACAAACTATTGACTCCTTATGTTTTGTTGGAAAACCTTATATTGTAGACACCTCATTTCACACCCATAATTCAATCTTGGAAAAAGCAAGATGGTCATTTCACATATCCAAGGGTACAAAGGTAATTTAACCACTAATTAATCAATCACACTTCATGGGATGATCTTGGGGTTTCAACAATCACAACCACACGTCCAATGCCTCAATCAAATAATTGGATTGGAAGATATTGCAAGATTAAGTTTTAACTGTCAATATATTTTTACATGAGGCTAATAACATAGGATTAATGATCATTAATTTTGATTGGATACTAAAAATCACTAATTAAAATTAATTAGATGGAAATTTGTGATTAGCTGAGTTCATATTATAATATGTGGCTTAGTGCAATGAATAAAATTTATATGCTAATAAAAACAAACCACTATCAAATAATGTGATTTTTGAGTAATTATCCCAATGAAAATTGTTTTAAAAATCATAATTATCATTTTGAAAGGTTCCTTATAATGAAAATATCTCAAAATTTCGTCCAAATGCATTTTCCAACTCAAAAAAACATTAGAAAACATGCAAAGCAAGCAAAACGCTTAAACTAGGAAACTATCATTGATGTGCCAAGTGGCACTTGAGAAGTGCCGATTTTCCCTATATAGTTTTGGTTCTTATAAAAAAAGAAAAAAGAAAAATGTGCCAATTGGCACTTTAGCAAATTTCCCTAAATTACATGTGTTTAGGAACAACTTATTTAACATTTTGCTAAAAGTGTGATAAAGTATAATTGTACTTTGAAAATGTGAGAAAAGTGAAATTTTAAAAAAGTTAGCTTATAAGTTACATCCAAACACAAACTACCTTTTTTGCTCTATTTCCTCACCCAAATCTCGTTATTTTCGAGATAAGACTCTCACCGACCACTTCGTGGGTGCTGACTTTCTAAGCACTCAGCTTAAAAATTATGCTACTCACTCCTCTATAAATAGAGGGGAGCATCCTTCAACAAGAATATTCGCATTAGCTTGTGCAAAAATTCTAATATATTTTAGCATAAGAACCTACTTTTTTTATTTTTCATTCTCACTTTTTAAAATATTCCACATCAGATTATCTATTTTACATTACATTTTATTAAAATATCAATTTTTTTTTTTTTTATTAATTGTTTCTCTTTCTTCACACACAACAATCATCATTCACTCTCTTCCTTCATCCTCAAGATACATAAAGAAAGAATAAACAACTAAATACAAAATTAATAGTATCAGTGTAAATTTACACGGTTACAATAGCAAACTTGTAAATTTACGCAATGATACACGGACTGATGTAGGTCATTTTTAGGCAAAACTATGTAAATTCTACACCTTTTTTTAATTATACACAAACTGATGTGACTGCTTTCAAAGCACCCCTTCTCCTAGTTTTTGAGAAGCTCTACAAAAATATTGATCTTCACTAGTTCAGGTTTCTCTCTTAGGCACTCGTGAGATTACAATCTCTTCGTTAGTTTAGTGATTGATTTTATTTTCCAAACTCTCTTGCTTTTCTAAGAGAAATCCCCCTTTGCATTTTAATTTTAGGGTAAATTGCAAATCATACCCATAAAGTCTGGGGATGTTTGGATTTTACACCATGAAGTTTCAGAATTTGAATTTTACCCCCTAAAGTTTGGGTTGTTTGAATTTTACACTCTAACGTTCAAAATTTGGATTTCTTCCCCTAAATTTTAGGGGTATTTGGATTTTACTCCCTAAAGATTGGGAGTGTTAGGATTTTACACCCTAAAGTTTAGGAATGGCAACGGATCGGTTCGGGGTGGGTTTTTTGATGATTGAACCCAACCCGCGGGTCCTCCCCCATTACCCAAACCTGACCCATTTAATAAACAGATTTTTTTAACACCAAACCCACCCCATCGAGCTCCACGGGCCCCACAGGCCCCGTCCAGCCACTTCTGCGTCTAATCTAAAGTCGTGGCCCAATTTGACACAATCATAAAATAAAAATTAAAAAAAAATTAAAAATCGATTTTACATCCAGAAATCACAACCACAGAAACAGAAACACAAATCACAATCCCAAACATAAATAGAAACACAAATCAGCTTGTTTTTTTTTTTTGCTCTCCTTTGTTAAATACAGATTTTTCACTCAAAAAAAAAAAAAAAAAAAAACAAATCACAAATCACAAATCACAAATCACAAACCTAAACATAAACAGAAACACAAATCAACTTGTTTTTTTGGCTCTTCTTTGTTAATACAGATTTTTCACTAAAAAAAAAATAAAAACACAAATCACAAATAGAAACACAATCCCGTCCTCCGATCTTTTGATCTCTCCCCGATCTAACAATCCCATGCTCCTTCATGACAAACAGCAACCACCACGAGATCTGTTCTCCTTTGTGACAAACAACAACCACCACGTGATGAGAGTGAGGGTGAGGGTGGGTCGGTGAGTGAATGAGAGTTTAGGGTGTCTGGGTGTCGGGTGACTAAGAGAAAACGAGAGTGAGAGTAAGAGAGGTAAGGGGCGGCGAGGCGAAGTGAGGTCATGACCGTGAGGGAAGCATCTAAGGGTGAGAGAGGGTGGCCGGCAATGAGAGCTCGAGAAAGAGAGGGCGGTTGAGAGGGTAGGGTTAGGTTTAGAAAATGAAATATGATAGGGAAATAGAGTATTTATACTAATGTTTTAAAAAAAAATTAATATTATATATATATATATATATATATCTATATAGAGGTCAAGTTCAGGCTAGGTATGCATAAAACCTGGACTTGACCTGAACCCGTTTCGGATTTAATTTTTAAAATCCAAACCCAGCACTATTGTCTAATGGGTCAAGTCAAGTTGGGTACCCACGGGTCGGGTTATATTTGTCATCCCTACTAAAGTTTCAGAATTTGGGAATGTAAAAGTCAAACACTCCCAAACTTTTAGGAATAAAATCCAAATTCTAAAATATCAAAGTATAAAATCCAAACGCCCTAAACGTCAGGGGTAAATTCCAAATTCTAAAATTTTGGAATGTAAAATTCAAACAACCCCAAACTTTGAGGGTTTAATTTGCAATTTACCCTTAATTTTATGCAAGTATATTTCTTTCTTGTTCATAACGTGTTTTGTTTATATTGTCTATATGTTTAGATCTAAAATAGCTCAATGTAATTTCTAGATCTAGGATTATCCTTTGGCTAAATTGATTCATAGATCTACTATTTTACATCATAAAAATTGTTACCTTACAATAAAATTCCGGATCTGACCTTCCCAACATTCACATATGTTTTTCAATCATTAAATTCCAGATTTGATTTTCCTTACATTCAAATATGTTTTCCTTTGCATAAAATTTCAGATCTGATTTTCCCTACATTCAAATATATTTTTCTTTGCGTTAAATTCCCATGTTTTACATCACAAAACATGTTTTCTTTACATTTAAATTCCAGATCGATTTTTTCTATATTAAAATTTTATTTTCAATCATTAAATTCCAGATCTAATTTTTCTACAATTCAAATAAGTTTTCTACATTAAGATACAGATATGATTTATCTTCATTCAAATAGGTTTTCTTTCAATAAAAATTCCAGATTTGATTTTCTTCAATCCAGATCCATTTTTCTTCAATTAATTTTCTGCATGTTTTCAAATCTCAAAATCTTTTTTGTAAGTTAAGCTATTTTCAAAATAGATCTATGGAATACATTTCAGTTCAAAGATTAATTTTAGATCTAAAAAGCCTAGCAAATGAATTACATGAATTTTAAATGCATGCAATATTTAAATTCAAAGTCAACATGAATGTGTGTTATTTACAATTTATGCCTTGTGGATATGTGATTGGTCATCTTTAGTCCAGAAGATCGGTTTTTACCAAATAAGGTGGGTGCCTAATACCTTACTACTTTGTAACTTAATCCCCTAGCCTAGATTTTCGGTTCTAGATTAGTATCTTGTCCAATGTAATTTTTCATTTTGGTAGATTGTAATTAGGAAGCAAAGCAATATATTTTTCTTTAGATTGTAACTAAGATCAAAGCTTTGTAATATTTTTACCAAAATGTAATTTTACTCTCAATTCTCAATGCAAATCTAGATGTTCAATTCATTTATGTTTTTCTTATTTTTTGTTTAAATAAAATAAGTGATGACTCCATTTTTCACTCTTGTAAAAGCATTTCTCAATTTAAGATAATTTTCTATGTTTTCCTATGGTTGGTAGCACCAAGAAAAATCAATTAACGAATAACTATCTATATTCTATGAAAAACCTATTAAAAAAATGACTTATTTTGAAAAGATGATTTTCTCGTAATTTTTAGAAATACATCCCTATCTCACTACAAAACATTTTCACCAAAAACACTAAAAAATAAGATAGTTTTCCAAAAAAATTTCATCTCATTTTGGAAAATGAACTTTTTTTTTCTTCATTTTCAATAACTCAAAAAAGGTGGGGCAAATTTAACGTGGGGCAACAAATGAAACCTTTAACCACTGACAAACAAAAAATATCACTACTAACACATGGAGAAGTAAAAAAAAAAAAAAAAGTTTAGTCAAGAGTCCAATGTACTCCTCTAGTCCTCAACAAGGAGAATCAGGTTCAAATCACTCACCACTATTGATGTAATTATTGAATTAGTAACCGAAAAAAAAGAGGTCCACAGAGACAAACTACACTAGTAAAGAAAATAATATAATTCAAAATTTTGGTAGATTTTTCCAAAAATGAAAAAAAAAAATGCCAAAATATGTTTTTTGTGGTAGTTTTCAATTAGTTCAACTGGTAAAATCTTTGATAGTTGTATAAGAGTTCTAGAGTTCAATCTTCGCCTACATCAAAAATCGATTGGTGTCTTAGTTTGATGATAAAAAATTATCATATAAAAAAATATAAACTATTGAATTAGTAACCAAAAAAGAAAAGAGGTCCACAAAGACAAACTACACTAGTAAAGAAAATAATATAATTCAAAATTTTGGTAGATTTTTCCAAAAATGAAAAGAAATGCCAAAAGATGTTTTTTGTGGTAGTTTTCAGTTAGTTCAACTGGTCAAAATTTCTGATAGTTGTATAAGAGATCTAGAATTCAATCTCCGTCTATACTAAAAATCGATCGGTGCCTTGGTTTGATGATAAAGAGTTATCATATAAAAAATTAAAATTAAAATTAAAAAATAAAAAAACTTTTTGTACTCGTAACAGAAAACTAGTGAAATCGGCTTGGACCTAAAATAATAAAGCCCACAAAGACAAAAAGACTAAAGTAAAGAAATAACACATATATGATATATCCTCTTTTGTAAGCGTCAACATCTTCATTAATGCTTCATGGAGAAAAAAAAAAACAAAGCAATAAATTATTTAAAAAGCTGCTATAAAAATAAAAGAAAAATGATCTACAACAATTCTAAATAAAAACCAACAGAGACTGACATTGTAATAAAGAGGTAAACCAAATGAAGAAGGCAAACCTGGTCCTTGAAAAGGTCTTTATCTTCAATTTGTTCAAGGGACCAAGAGAGCACAATTTCAGTGAAGCCATGATCATTAGGAACTGTTCTCATCTTCTTTGAACTCTCTCCCATAATCATTTCTTCTTACATCTGCATTCAATATATATATTAATCATTCACGTCAAAAACCCATTTGGCCATGTCTCTGTGACACTTTTATAGACAGAGAGGAAAGGAAGGAGCTTTCTTACTAACCATATGCCACTATTTGGGAAAATATGTATGGATCTACCACTATTTGTGAAATATTTAGCAATCTACCACTTTTTTGAAACTTGATTTTGTGAAAATCGAGTTTTCCATGGTACTCAAGTTCTATGAACTCGAGTACTATGAAAAAAATTTGAAATATTTTGATGGTTAGGAGTTCATGGAACTCGAGTTCCATGAACTCGAGTTACATCAAAATATTTCAAAATTTTTTAATGGTACTTGAGTTCCATGAATTTGAGTACCATGGAAAACTCGATTTTGTGAAAATCGAGTTTTAAAAAAGTGGTAGATTGCTAAATATTTCGCAAACAATGATAGATTGCATTATATTTTCAAAAAAAGTGGTATTTGGCCATTTTGACCTGTCAATAAAAGTAAAAGTACTTTGAGAGTCTTTCAATACCTAAGACAAAGTCTAGAAACGTGGAGATCGAGAACAACTAAAAGCAATAGTTGTGTTATTCAACAAAGTCTGGCGGCTATGGCTTTTCTTTTCTTTTGTGCTATTGGCAACTTCACTGTGGAGGTGGAAAAGTTGTGGAGGAGATAAAAAGAGAACCGTGCAGGAGAAAGAGAGAGAGACGTAGTATAAAATTTTTTGGGTTTAGAAACAAGTATGGAATGTAGTAAATAAGGGATAATAAATGAGATCAATTAGAATATTAGTATTAATGAGGGTCTTTTTTTGACCGTTGAATCTACTTAAATCTAGTGGTTTAAAAAGCTGTAACTCCTTAGAGTTACACCAGGTTTAACTTGAACCAATCTCATATATATATATATATATATTGTAGGGGCTTGGGCTCGAGTGACCAAGAACGGCCCATGTAACCAAGGCCTAGGGATAGGCCCAGTCCAATGACAAATGTGCAAGGGTCTAAGGATTAGCGTTTGGGTGAATCCTATTGTGTTCGGGCTAGGTTAGGCTCAATACTGACTAACAAGCCAAGGGGAGGCTAATGAAGGGATGGTCAAATTTAGGTTGGTCCTTGAGCACTGTTAGTGCCTTTGGGAAGTTCATTGCTAAACATTATTTGGTGCTTGAAACAAGTTTCATGAGAATGCTCAAAAGGAATCATCTTTCCTTGGGATTCTAGGCATAAGTGGGATTGCGTGGGAACTAATGAAAATGTAATAATTTGGACCCCTACTAAGGGGAGACTATAAAAGAGAAGTGAGAACGACTGGCAAAGGGGTTTTTTTGGTTTTGGAAAAAAGACATAGAGGGAAAGGGAGAGGGAGAGGGCTTTGCGGGAGAAGAAAAACCAAGGGGTAGGTGAGAACTAAGCTTAGAACCACAAAGGCAAAGGGGGTTGGGTTGTCAAGGCAGCGTTTGAGGCAACAATTAGTAGGAGTGCAAGGAAACCCATCAAGAAGTAAATTGGAAGCCCATGTCCTTCATCCCTGAAAGCATTACACGTGGGTTTGGGCCTCCACACACACACACACACATATAGTCATTTTTTGGTAATTAATTTACCCTCCAACTATAATTTTGATAAGCCTCAGTCAAACATTTAGTTATTTGAGAAAGTACTTTCTAATAGATTTTACCAAATACTTTACTTAAAAATAAAATAAAATAACCAATTTCATTAAGCACTTTTTCAAAAAGTTCAATTTCAAAATGCTAAAACCAAACTCACCCTTAGTCCTCTCTTTTGTTTTCTACTTATCCTCTTTTTTTTTAATTTTTAATGCATGTGTGTTTGGGTTTTGCTTTAAAAAATATTGCTTTTCGGGGTTTTGCATAATTGCAACATATATGTAGGGATAATAGCGTAGTTTTTTATTTATATTTCTTGTAAGTAGCATTGGTTATTAAATCTATTCGTAATATTTGTTATTATAAAAAATTATTCCTGCATTTTGTATAAATATATTTTAGTATCTTTCTTAACATTAACACACCAAAAAAAAAAAATGATGAAATGGGATTTTTTTTTTTAAATGAATAAATAAAGGAGTCTATCCAAATGTTTAAAAGTGATACAAATAAGAAGGGGAAAAAATAATAATCCACCTTATAGGGCGCATAACACTATTCATAGAAACTTTGGAGTTGATAATCAATGGAGTCAATTTCATATGATACCGGCCGGTATTAATCGTTCATGAAGCTAGATCGGTACAAAAACATTGTAATTTCATATTGGTTTAAATACCGATTGTACCAGAGTTGTTTGGCTGTATTGAGGTATGTATTAGATTTTCGGCCAGATAATGGATACTAAACCGGTACCAAACTTACACACAGAAACACCTCTCTCTCTTCACTTCAATCCATACTTTCGACATTTCTTCGTCTATTTTTCCTCTTTACACTAACAATGAAGACATGCTATATGGTGGTGAGCGACAATGCTAATGAAGGGCCGGTTGTGCATCCTTGAGAGAGAGAGAGATATGTAAGTGAAAGAGCCTTTGAAAAAAAATGAAAGTTAAAATAAAGGCCATGGTTTTTAAAACCGGTATGGTGAAAGAACCGAAAAAGGAACTAATTACTGGTTTTTTGGTCGGACTGAGGTAGACCGATGGTCGAACCGGTGATGGCATAAATAATTTAATTATTATTTATTTAAATTATATAAATAATTAATAATTTTTTAATATGCTAAAACTAATAAACCAATAGTAATAAATATGTTTACTTAAAAAACATACATTCTTACTTTTTGAGTTAAAATTGGTATGCAAATATGCAATGATTACTGAGCCATCGTTAATAGGTTTTTGCACTTTCATATATTACATTTTTATTTATCATTTGCTAAATCCATTTTCCTAAAGTAAGTTCTATTTTTTTTTTTAAGTCATAAAGTTCTATGTAAAGGTTAGAATTTGGTGTGTTGGCATGTGATATGTTGTAGGTTGGAGTTGCAGAATAGTCTTTTCAAAAAAAAAAAAAAATTAATATAAGGTTGTTTACTAATCACCTCTGTGAGTGGTACTTAGGGTTGTGAAGCAATTAGGAATAAATGAGTTAAGCCCGGCCCAAGGAACTACATCACAACCCATTTAAGCTTTCGAGGGGGGAGCCCAGCTAAACAGTAACTCCTGAACTTCATTACAATTCCACGGTTTGCATAAGGCCAATGGGTTCACTCATGTAGCTAATGAACTAGTCAAATACGGCTGAGATGTTGTTCACCGCATGATGATATATGTCCGACGAACTGCAGAAGGTAGTGTTTAAATTTGCAAAGGTCATCTACACATTAAATGGATGTTCCCCACCTAACAATGTTGCATTTATTGTTGAATGATCAACTTGAACAGTGTGGCTCACTCATAAGCTCACTCACTTCCTCTAAAAGATGGAGGAGAATAGGAGACCCCTGATGGGACAAGCATCTTCATATCTCCACCATTGGAATCCACAACTAAGGTAGGAGAGGGCACAAAGGAGAGTAGTATAAATAGATGCTTCTCCCTCCCAAAGAATGGTGTTAAAAAAAATAGAGTGAGACAGAGGGAGTGAGAAAAAGAGAATAACTTGTATTGTATTCATTCTTAGTTAATTACATCAACAATTATAAACTCGAGATCCAGCTCGGTTTTGCATCCACACAAGACACAACCTCTCTTAAGAAAAATATAAAAATTTTGTGCACTGATTATGATTGTAAAAAATAAAAATAAAAATAAAAAGAGAGAGAGAGAGAGAGAGTAAAATTCAACATCTCTTGCATGACAGCATCCAATTAATTACTAACTTATAATTCTAAATTAATTTTTTAATTTGCAACTCTATTTAGAAGATCAGTGATTCTTTGAAATGGTACCAGCTTGGGTCAAATGTATAAGTGTCAATATTGTATTTTGTTTGGTCTTAATTTGTGTGCTAAAATGTCAATTTATGTGCTAAAATGTCAATTTGAGCTTTAAAACTCCAAAAATTACATGAAAAAAATAAAGAATTATATGATATAAGTTAATTTTTCTCAATTGGATGTGGAATAAATGATTTCAATGGTTTAAAAGCTTGAAATCCCAAAATTACCTTACTTTTGCTATATAAAGTAAATCTTCTTACACACCTTGTTACAAACAAACTTACGAATCAACATCTTTTGTCCCACTCTCTTGTACCATTTTATGTTCCACAAATAAAAATTTGTCATAAGTCCACTTATTTAAGAACATCATAATTTTATGCTTATTTTTATTTTAGTTGCCTAAAATAAATATATAACTCAACATATCCCTATTGCCACCACCAACTACCGTTGGCACCATTATCAATGGTTGCCAGCAACATCAACACTCCCATTTATGGTCGTCCACCACCGCCAAGGTCTTTGAAAAAATCGAGAGAGGGAGAGTCGGAGGAAGGGCGGGTGGAGTAAATCCTCTTACACACCTTGTTACAAACAAACTTACGAATCAACATCTTCTATCTCACTCTCCCTGTACCACTTTATGTTCCACTAATAAAAATCTGCCTTGTGTCCACTTATTTAAGCACATCATAATTTTATGCTTATTCTTATTTTAGTTACCTAAAATAAATATATAACTTAACACATCCTTATTATCACCCCAACTACTACCAACACCACTAGCAATGGTTACCAACGACATCAACACTCCCCATTTATGGTCGTCCACCATCACTAAGGTCTTTAAGCAGATTGGGACAGGGAGAGTCGGAGGAAGGAAGGGTGGATCTAACAATCTAACACAATACATCCCATCACCACCTCTACCAATCTTCACCAAAGTCAACACCAATAAAGTCGCCAATTACGACCATCCATCGCCAGCATTGCCAAAGATCCAAACTGCATCTCAGACTATTGGACTTTCCTTCTAATTCTAGGGATCCTTATTTTGGTTTTTTTTTTTTTTTTTTTTTTTTTTTAAGTTATAATATGTTGATAACTCCGCAACTCGAATTTTTATGTTCTTCCATAAACTTTTAAGCATTTTGTGCATGATGAGATGCTAATTCAACAATAAAGCTTTTGGCTTATATTGGATGATTAGGAAAGGAATACAAGGTATATGATGAAGTGCAATTTCGTCAGTTGAAGTAAATGCATCCAGATGGAGCCAAACCCTTGGCTATGGAAATGGTGAAACAGCTCCCTCAAAATGGTCACCGGTGTAGTGTCTGCCACAACATCTCCGATGCCAAAGTCAATATGAGGAAACTCTTTGCAAAAGAATAAATAATATAACAATGAGTATTTCTGGAAGTGTCTATGTACCTCATGTAGGTGTTGGGGGGGTCGTATATATACATTCCCGTAGTCTCTAGCCGTGTGACTATTATTGTGGTTTTAATGCTTCTTTTGATAACGCTTCATGGTCAATGATATGAGCTTTGATGGGCTTCCAACAATCTATATAACTGTCCTTGTAACTGTCCGAGACATTTATTTGACTGCATTGAATGACTTCTCTACCTTTGTCAGTAATGTAGTTGATATCGTCAGATGAATCTGGTTAATTCTTCTGTCTATACTGTCTCGTGGGTTTGGATGTGATCGTCCATATAAGCTAAGTTCGTCAATCCCATCAGCTGCCCCCGGATTATGTGGTCGTCGTGATGTGTCATGATGATCACAGAAGATGAAAGGTCTATAGGCTGTACATGACCTTTGGGATTTTGCTCCGCATTAATTGCATAGTGGCTGCACCACACGTGACATGGCCACGCGGCATATTCTGATTGGTGGAGTTAATGCTCCCTTGGGTTTCCTGCTGAATTTCAGTTTTTTGAGCCTTGGTTTTTAAACTTCTCCTCTCCTCATTTTTCCCTTTCATTTCCAATCATTGCTTTGAGTGTTTTCTTCTCCGATTTTTCTCTATGATTCCTCTCCAACCTTTCTCTGCGATTTTTCTCTAAACTGGTGCGTGGCTGAACTTTCTACATCTCTCTTTTGAGGTTTGTCTTTCTTCTCACTTTCTACTTCTTTTCTCTTTTCGGCATAGATATATATATATTATGGTAAATTTCTGATTTTCTCTCCCTTTTCTTTTGTGTTTGTTTTTTGGGTTTCGTGTTTTTTTTTTTTTTTTTTAGGACTTATCTTTTTCCTTTTGTTCTCCGGTTTTTTTCCATGGTTAGTGGCTCTGAGGTTAGGATAGCTTGTCCTTCGATTTTCTTTCTTTTTGTGCGTTTAGGGGGGTCTTTAGGGGTTTTTCCATATCTTGAGAACTTTGTTTTTAAGAGTAATAGTTTGAGCATTGCATTGGCTGATTTATTGTCTTTGCTTCGTCAATCAATTGACTGGTTTGAGAGTTTGGTGAGAGAGCAAGAGATCATGTCTGAGGTGAGATCGAGCGAATTAGAGATTTGGTTGTCCTCTAATGACGGTCTGGTGGAGGCTGGCGGCGATACTGCTGTTTCTACTCTCGGGGAGGTTAAGGCTTTTCATACCCTTGACGAGGTGTGTGGCTTAGACGCTGACACACTTTCTAGGTTCAAGGATAGGTTTCAATTTCCAAATAGGGATAGGGTTCGTCTGCCTAGCGAAAAGGAACTGACCTGCCATTTCTTCCCCGGGAAGGTATGCTTCTATGAGGCTGCTTTTCTGTGTGGTCTTAGGCTTCCCGTCCACCCCTTTGTCATGGAGCTGCTAAGCCACTTCGGCATTGCTTCCGAGCAACTTATGCCTAATTCGTGGAGGATAGTGGTCAGCCTAATGGGGATATGGTTGGCCACTACAGACGGTGATATGATTAGAGTGGACAAGCTTATCTACCTGTACCATTTAAAGGCGTCGAAGGAGCACGGGTACTATGAGCTAGTGTCGTGGGAGAGGAGGACTAGGATCGTTCGTAATCTGCCTTCGTCCTTCAGATACTGGAAGTCCCGGTTCTTCTTTATGTCCGAGGATGATTGGGAAACGCCCTCTAACAAAATTTGGGGTGATCTTCCAAGGCTGCTTCATCGGTGGAGTACCCCCAATTTAGGTGTGTCATTATTTCTCCTTGTCGTTAATTTTCCGTTATGTTTATTTATTGTCATTGACCCTTTCCTTCATCGTCTCCTGCAGTTAAGAGATGGCCTAAGCTTAAAAGCAAGTACAAGGGACGTGTTGAGAAGGCGATTGAGTACGTGAAGACGATTAAGGACTGGGACGATCTTGTGGACCCACGGACTCTCGCCTTTTATTGCTTTGGCTCGGAACCGTCTGCCTACATCTTGCGAAACATTAATATTCAAGAAAAAAAGAGTAAGTGTTAATCTCGTCACTGTTGACTTTTGTGTATATACCTTTGCTCATGAGAGGTTTTTTTTTAGGAATGATGACGAAGTTCAATCAGAGCATGTACGCCTGAATGAGGGCCAAAAAGAACGAGCCTCTGTCCAATCTTGGGGCCAAAAATGTGAAGGTGACAGACAAGGATGCCTCCGTCACACCTGCAACTTCGGCTACTCCTGGCATTAAGACAGCGATGACAGCCTCCCTAACCACCTCGATTGAAGAAATCCCTCCTCAATGGAAGAGGCAGCGAATTGGTGATAAGGAGAAGGAGAAGGCCGACGCTCGTTCGTCTAATGTCTGGGGCGATGCTGGGGTCACGATGGCTAGGGCTCAGGATATTTTTACAACTAACGAGATGAAGGTATTTTCAGGCTTGTCTCCCAGTAAGCTTGTAGGTCGTCATCTCCATAAGCTCGTCTAGGTAATGAACTCGTGCAAACTCTATTTTCCCTTCTTTTTTGTTTACGTTGTTCTGAGATATGGTTCTCTTCTCTTTCTCTCTTTTTTTTTTCTTTTTTTTTAAATTTTTTTTTAAATTTTTTTAGGTTCTGAGGGAGAGCCTCCACCTTTCCTCAGAGTATCTTGCTCAAGAGGCTAAGGTCGAGTCTGCGGCGTCTCAGGTGGCGGTCTTGTAGGCGGAAAACTCAAAGTTGAAGAAAGAGTTGATAATAGCTATGGGTGAGGCTAACCACGCTAAGGAATAGGTCAAGACTCTAAGTGAAAATCTCAGGGCTGAACGGCGGTTTTCTATGGAGAAGGACGAGCAACTCCTGGCTGCCAAGGAGAAGATCAAAACTATAGCTGTCAAGGTCGTTGAAGGTTTCCAACAGATGGAAGAGTACAATACAGTGCTCTTCAATTGGTACTTGAAAGGGTTTGAGCTTTTGAGAAGATATTTTATTAAGCACCCTTCTAGAGTAGATTTGGAAAACCTGGACCTTGAGGTGGTGGACAAGGAGATGGTCGTTGACGAGGCTTCTAACTCTACTGCCCCTAACGGTGATGCCCCCTAGAGTGCTCTTCCTCCTCCAATTGATGATGACGCAATTGATAATGTCTGATCCTATTACTTGTAAAAAATTTGCATTTTTTTTTTTGGGTGCCCATTATGTTTTGGGCCTTTTTTTAAGTCTAATTCCAAAACTTTTTTTTTTATATCTGTTTTGAGAACAATAGCTTTAGCCCAGTGTTTATGGGCCTTTGGTTTAGATGTAAAGACAATTACAATTGGGCTTGAATTAAATTAGCAATTTGCATACTTACTTGCTTGTGATTTCTGTTCCTATAGTTTTTCTTTCCATGTCAATGCTCTGTACTTAGCAAAGGATTTTTAGTTGTGACCCTTCCCTTTTCTTTTCTTTTCAGCAGCAATTTGTTCCCGTCTACGCGGGTTCTGTTACTTAGGGATCTTGACATTCTTTTATATTCGTCAATAACTTACATCCGTCTAGACGGAATCTTGTTACTTAGCCAAATTTTTTGTGACTTACACCCATTTAAGGGATCTTGTCGTTCCTTTGGCTTCGTCAGTAACTTACATCCGCCTAGGCAAAATCTTGTTACTTAGCTAATTTTTTTGTGACTTACACCCATTTAAGGGATCTTACCATTCTTTTGGCTTCATCAGTAACTTACATCCGTCTAGGCGGAATCTTATTACTTAACCAAAAATTTTTGTGACTTACACCCATTTAAGAGATCTTGTCATTCTTTTGATTTCGTCAGTAACTTACATCTGTCTAGGCGGAATCTTGTTACTTAGCCAAAATTTTTAGGCGACTTTCATATTACAAGATTTAAAACATTGGTTGAATAGTTCTTATTATTGCTTTTGAGAATGAGTACCATTTTCCATTACATCTACTGGTGGTATTTCTTCAAGTGCTCAATATTCCATGGTCACTGGAGTCTCTACCCGTCCAAGGTCTCCAAGTGATAATTGCCTTATCTAGAGTAATGAACGACTCGGTAGGGTCCCTCCTATATGGGGCCGAGCTTTCCTTGGACAGAGTCTCTAGTTGCTGTGGTGACCTTTCGCAGAACGAAGCCTCCTATGTCAAATCGTCTGAGCTTCACTCTCTTGTTGTAGTACTCGACCATCTTCTGTTGGTACTTCGTCATCTTGTCGGAGGCTTTCTCTCTTACTTCGTCTATACAATCCAGGTTGACTCGTAGCTGGTTGTCATTATTCTCCTCTTGGAACATCTCTCGTCTGATGCTGGTTACTCCTACCTCGATCAGGGTTACTGCCTCGGTACCATAGGTGAGTCTGAAGGGGGTTTCTCCTGTTAGGGTTCTCGCCGTGGTCCTGTAAGCCCACAAGACGCTGGGCAATTCTTTCGACTAGGTGCCTTTTGCGTCATCTAATTTAGCCTTGATAATCTTGAGTAGTGTTCGATTCATCACCTTCATCTGTCCGTTTGCCTGTGGATGTCCCGGGAATGAGAACTGGTTCTTAATCCCTAGGCCTGAACAGAAGTCCCTGAAGCTTTGGCTATTGAACTGTCGCCCATTATCTGATATGATCGTCCGTGGAATCCCGAACCTGCAAATTATGTTCTTCCACATGAAGTTCTAGATTCTGGCTTCAGTGATTGTTGCTAGTGCCTTTGCTTCGACCCACTTCGTGAAGTAATCGATGGCGACCAATAGGAATTTTACCTGTCCTTTACCTTGAGGCAACAGGCCGACGATGTCGAGTAGGGGTCGTCATAACCGCCCCTGACAGGGTAGTGCTCAAATACAGAGTTCAATTGAAATTCCCAGCCACCAACAACAAGGTCGAGTACGAAGGGATACTGACGGGATTGAGACTCAGGAAGGCACTCGGAGCTGAGAACCTTCTGGTCCAGAGTGATTCAAAGCTGGTGATAGGGCAGATTAAGGAAGAATATGAAGCAAAAGAGGAAAGAATGTAGAAATACCTCAGGCTGACGAAGCATCTGACTCAGAAATTTGATAAGGTAGAATTTGTGTAGATCCCCAGAAGCCAGAACATGGTAGCAGATGAAGTTGCAAAGCTTGCATCGTCGGAAGGAGTGACGAGCATGGGCTTGATGATGGAAGTCCAAAAATGCCCCAACATCAAAAAAGTCTCCACATTCACAATCCAGAGCACAAATAGCTAGATGACACCAATCATATCCTTTCTCCAAGATGAGCACCTCCCTCAAGACATCGAGGAAGCCAAGAAGGTCAGGAAGAGAGCAACCAGGTTCACGATCTTGAACAACACACTATACAAGAGAGGCTTTTCCATGCCTTACCTGAAGTGTGTGGACGAGGAAGAAGCCAAATATGTTCTAGAGGAGATCCATGAAGGAGTTTGTGGAGACCATGCAGGCCCCAAGTCACTGGTAAGTAAAGTTATCAGAATAGGTTATTTCTAGCCTACAATGTAAGTTGGTGCAAGGGAGCTTGTCAAGAAGTACGACAAGTGCCAAAGGTTTGGGAATGTCCAACGCCTTCTAGCAGAGAAATTGACAACGATGTCGATTCCCCATTGTGCAAAGTGACCCACGTAGGTGTCTAATATAACAATGAGTATTTCTAGAAGTGTCTATGTACCTCATGTAGGTGTTAGGGGGGTCGTATATATACATTCCCGTAGTCTCTAGCCGTTGTGACTATTATGGTGGTTTTAATGCTTCTTTTGGTAACGCCTTATGGTCAATGATATGAGCTTTGATGGGCTTCCAACGGTTTATATAGCTGTCCTTGTAACCATCCGAGACATTTATTTGACTGCATTGAATGGCTTCTCTACCTTTGTCCATAATGTAGTTTATATTGTCAGAGGAATCTGGTTAATTCGTCTGTCTATACTGTCTCGTGGGTTTGGATGTGATCGTCCATATAAGCTAAGTTCGTCAATCCCATCAATATATATATATATATATATATATATAAACTATTTAGGCTAAAATCCAAAACTCACCATTTAAGTTTCATCATTTTTCATTTCAGTCCTATAAATTTCTGTTTTATCATTTAAGTCCTCTAAGTTTCATTCATTTCCAATTAAGTTCTCTGTTAATGTGCTTTCAGTTTTACCCTTAACTTAAAAAAAAAAAAAATCATTTCTTAATTTTAGAAAAAAAGATAATTAATTAGAAAAAAAAATCCAAATGAAATCGAGGACCATACCAACAACAAAGTGACTGACAAAAGCACTTGGAGTGTTGAGGTTAATGCTATTTCAATGGCAAACTCCTAAAAATGACCTCATTATAGTTTGGTGTAAGCATTTGCTGGCAGCCAAATATGAAGCACTTGAAGGAGAAGAGGAGGCCTCAAGTCTCCAATCCCATCGCCGGCAACAAAGGCAGTGTTGTTCCAACTGGCAAAGAAGATGAACAGAGTAAGATCTTCAAAACCTTAGCGAAGGCCTTTTCTTTGGCTTCTCTAGACGACACCGTGTCGGCCTTTCGCCAAGCCAACGGTGATCCTAACAAAGCCACCGGGGTATTATCCATGAGCTCGGGTTACAATGCGGATGACCCATCCACGAGCTCGGGTTCAGGCTCCGGAGAAGGATTAGATCAGAGTCGCGACGCTGCTGAGCTTGGGAGGTCATCGGATTGATTTGGTGAGGGATAAGGATGAAGTTTCGAGGGAGACTTTGTCGAGGCAATATTGGAGGCCTCTTCCTCTCCCTCTTTCCCCCTCTCAATCTCTCCCTCTTTCCCCCTTCTTTCTCATTCTTGGTTTCTCATAACATTCCTATAATCGGTTTTTATTTATTTATTTATTTTTTTAAATTAATGTTTTTCTAAAATAAAGAAATAAATTAAAATAAATCAATTAAAAAAAATAGAAGTTAACGGCAGAAACTAATTGCACATTAACGGAGGACTTAATTAAAAATGATCGAATCTTAAAGAACTGAAATGATAAAATTTAAATTTATAGGACTGAAATGAAAATCAGTGAAACTTAAAGAGTGAATTTTACATTTGGGCCAACTATTCATATATATTTATTGATATGTAAAGTCAAGATTTTAGTTTGTTTATAAAATCATGACTTTTGTTTTTAAAACACACTAGTGGTACACGCCTTTTTTTTTTTTTTTTTAATGAATAGTGGAACAAACCCCCTCGCTCTCTCTCTCTTTTTTTTTTTTTTGGTAATGAATAATGGAACACACCTGTGGTGAACTGAACATAGCCCAGGAATATATTACCAAGTAGGAAGTACCTCAAAAGTCGTGTACACAGCACATAAAAAATGGAGGACGACGATGCCGTTTACAATATTCCATCAACTCCGGGAGCTTTCAGGCTTCTGTGGGACGTGTTCCTGAGCTTCAGAGGCGAAGACACACGCCACACCTTCACCAGCAACCTCTACACCTCCCTCCACAACCATGGCGTCCGAGTCTTCCGCGACGACGACGGGTTAAAGCCGTGGAGACGAGATCGCCTTGAGTCTGCTCGAGGCAATCGAGGACTCGGCAGCTTCCATCGTCATTATCTCCCCTAACTACGCGTCGTCGAAGTGGTGCCTCGAGGAACTTTCCAAGATATGCGACCGCCGGAGGCTCATACTCCCCGTGTTCTACCGAGTCGACCCGTCTGATGTTCGGAGGCAAAAAGGACCTTTCGAAGAACATTTTAGGAAACATGAAGAGAGGTTTGGGGAAGACAAGGTTTTGAAGTGGAGGAAAGCCATGGAAACTTTTGGTGGAAGAGCTGGTTGGGTTTTCACCAACAGGTAATGCGACAAAATTACATAAACATTCTGAAACCTTGGATTATTAGTATTTTTTTCTTATAAAAATGAACACTTAGATGCTAGTCGTTCATGTAAAGTTGTAGGCTTTTAGTTCATATAATCTCAATGAGATGGATTAATATACAAATAAGGTGGAACTAGACTGAGATTTGTGCGTGATTGAGTAATTGCAGAGGCAAATATACAATGGTAGTTAGTGAGTTTAGATGTGATTGTTCATGAGTTGAAAAATTAATTAGGTAGATTTTATATTATTTTATCGGCAACTTGGGCTTTGCTATATAAATATTCAAGACTCGGTGGAATTAAATAAGACTTTTTTGATAAACGAATTAAATAAGACTTGTACACGTTCCTAAGTATCTTTTTCACTAAATATCTTTCTCATTCAATTTGATTTTTTTTTTTTTTTAGAGTTATTCTTATGTATGTGATTTCTCTCTTTGTTTCTGACTTCTTAATATTTTACAAGTCAAGTGCTGCACGTTGGCCAGAAGATGGCTCCTTTGATTTGGTGTTGTTTTATTCCAAATTCATAAGCTTACTTTTCCATTATATAGTGTCCAAAATTAAAATCTTAATAACTAAGACTATAAAATTGAAAAAAGAAGAGACATTTGTTGCGCTAACTAATGAGTTGAAATAAAAATTCCAAATGGAAAGAGAAGAGAGAAGGAAAAACTCTACTTGAGAATGAATATTTGGATAAACTGGTACTTGATGTAAAGGGTGTGAAATCTCATGTAATGGTAATATGGAAAAATTAAAAGTTAACATAACAGGCTTAAATGAAAGGTCTAAATTAATTCATATGCGCAGTGAATGGTCATTTTGAATAAAAGGATGGTTGGGCATATCACAAAACTGGTTATAACTTATAAGTAGTTAACTTCACTTAGGAGGGGAATTTACCATTCTCTCTGCCCCATTTTGTTGGTGTTCTATTTCATGTTGAAATCAATTTCTATTTGTAATCAAACAGGAAAACAAGAAACAAAACTTATTCAAGTCCCTTCTATTGCTATTTGAGATGTTAAGGGTATGTTTGGTAACTATTTTTTCCCCTTATTTTTTGTTTCCAAAAACAATTTTCTATTTTTGAGACTAGAAAACTTGTTTGGCAACCCAAAATGGATAGAAAACAAAAACTATTATTAAAACTCAAATTGTGAAAGAAACTGAAAATATGCAAAATGTTGTTTTCAGTTTCTAATTTTCAAAAGTCAATGAAAACATGCATTTAATGTAATGAATTTGTCTCATTTAATGAGTCAGCATTAGAGTTCAAATCCTAATAACAATATATTTTAGTATTTTCTATTTTTTTTTCAAAAAACTATCTTTTTAATTTCAACTAACCAAATATGTTTTTGATTTCAAAAATACAAGAAAATTGTTTTTTCTTTATATTCCCAAAAACAAGTTTTTGAAAATAAAAAACAAAAAATGTTACCAAACATAACCTAAATTATTTCCATGTCTGTGGCCTTTTATATCCTAATGCAGTAATCATGTTTACTGACAGTGAAGAAGCACTATTGTTCAAGGTTTGATCAAGAGGGTTTTGATTGAATTGAGCAATACTCCGGTGGGTGTGGCTGCATACACCGTTGGACTTGACACTCGTGTTGAAAAATTGATGAACTTGTTAAATGTTAAATGGCATTCGAATTCTAGGACTTCACGGGATGGGTGGGGTTGGTAAGACAACCCTTGCCAAGGCTCTCTATAATAGACTTGTTGGTCACTTTAAGCACCAGTGTTTCATATCAGATGCTAGAGAAACTTCAGCCCAAGACAATGGTTTAGCATCTCTTCAAAATAAACTTATGAAGGTGCTTCCCATAAGGGAAGTTAATGCTGGTGCTATCAGAGAGAGAGTAAATGAGAAGCAAGTTCTTGTTGTTTTGGATGATGTTGATAACATAAACCAACTAAACTCTCTAATTGGTAACAGAGAATGGTTTTATGAAGGAAGTCGAATAATTATTACAACAAGTATTATCCAAGCATCTTGTGACTGAGTTCTATGAGGTCAAAGAGTTGGATTCATCTGAATCACTACAACTTTTTAGTTACCATGCGCTAAGAAGAGAGAAACCGACAGGCACTTTCTTGGATTTGTCCAAGCAAATTGTGTCTCTTACAGGAGGACTACCATTGGCGCTGGAAGTATTTGGTTCTTTTCTGTTCGATAAGAGGAGACAAAAAGAATGGGAAGATGCTCTACAGAAATTAAAACAGATTCGTCCACACAATCTTCAGGATGTGTTGATGATAAGTTTTAATGGATTAGATGAACAAGAGAAGTGTATATTCTTAGATATTGCCTGTTTATTTGTTAAAATGAGAATGAGGAGAGAAGATGCAATTGACATACTGAGGGGTCGTGGATTTAATGCTGAGATAGCAGTCTCAGTCCTCACAGCAAAGTCACTCATTAAGTTTACTGAGGACAATATTTTGTGGATGCACGATCAAGTTAGAGACATGGGAAGACAAATTGTTTGAGAAAACAGCATTGTGAATCCTGGCATGTGTACTAGACTTTGAAATCGTAATGAGATCATGTCTGTCTTGAAGGATAAAAAGGTACCAATTATAGTATGATACTTCTTATCAAGAAATTTTCTCTTAATTATTCTTTATGGTTCGTGTGTGTATGCGGGCAATACCAAGTCTCAGCCTATATGCATGTTACATGTCTTTACCGTCCCCTGCACCACAGGGGGAAAAGAAAAGAAAAGAAAAGGCAACCAACATTACAAATTAAGTTTTTTCAGAATATAAAAATCCTAATGTTCTTCCTCATAAAAAATTGGATTCTAGTTGCCACCTTTTTAGTAGCCTTTTATAAATTCTCAGTCCATTAATAGTCTATATTCTATGAAAATTTTAGGTGCTCAATGATATGTTAATTGTTTCCTTCTAGCTTGGCTCTGCTGTTGATTCTTAATACTTTCCATTTGATTGACAATAGGGAACACAATGTATAGAAGGCATGGTCCTAGACTTTGAGAAAAGATTAGGAAAACCTCTCAAGGATCCAAGTGGTGATACAATTTCTTGGTATAACCTTCAAAGAAACCTCAATTTCACCTCAGCAGTCACATACTTAAAGGAAAGGTATAAACGTTATCTTGAAGATCGAGCAGAGAGAGAGAGAGGTTGTAATTTTCACCAATTCCCTTAAAACCATGGTCAATCTTAGACTGCTCCAAATAAATAATGTGAATTTGGAAGGGAAGTTCAAATATCTTCCTGTTGAACTGAAGTGGCTACAATGGAAAGGTTGCCCCATGAAAAGTCTTCCTTCTGATTTTTGTTCTCGCAAAGTTGCTGTACTTGATTTTTCAGAAAGCAAAATTGAACAATTGTGGGGCTCGCACAATAACAAGGTATGCTTTTATTAAAAATTCCATTGTGATTATCATTAATGTTTGAACTAAATTATCATTATCATTACTGCAAGAATAGGATGCATGACCTACAGCTATAACTTTCATTTTTAGGCTGGCTTTTTTTGTTACCTCCTACTCTTCTTTCTATTTTAAATCACCCAAAGCTGCTTTGGTAATTATGGTTTGTTCAGCTTGTACATTTGATGGAAAATCCCAATGACAGTTCCTATTTAAAAGAAGAAAACCTGTTGTTTTCCAGGTGCTTGAGAACTTGATGGTTTTGAATCTCCATGGTTGCTTTAATCTAGCTGCTGTTCCAGATTTATCTGGACATCAAGCCTTAGAAAAGCTTGTTCTTGAGCGTTGTGATAAGCTGACTAAGATTCATGAATCAGTTGGGAGCTTGAGTTCATTACTTCACTTGAACGTGAGAGATTGTTCAAACCTTATTGAACTTCCAAGTGATATCTCTGGCCTGAAAAAACTTGAAAGCCTTTTCCTCTCAGGTTGCTCAAAAATGAAAGAGTTGCCAGAGAGCTAGGCTGCATGAAATCTTTAAAAGAACTTCTACTTGATGAAACTGCTATAGCGATCCTTCCTGAATCAATCTTCCACCTTACTAATCTTGAAAGGCTTAGTTTAAATGGTTGCAAACTTTTTAAAAGGCTGCCCCAGTTTATAGGAAAGTTATGTTCTCTGAAAGAACTCTCCCTTAACCATTCTGCATTAGAGGAAGTACCTGATTCCATTGGATCTTTGGAAAACCTTGAGAAACTAAGTTTAATGTGTTGTAAATCATTGAACAGAATTCCAGACTCCATTGGCAATCTCAAATCAGTGTCCAGTTTTTTCATCAATGGTACTGCAATCAAAGTACTACCTTGGTCTATCAGGTCGCTATCAAATTTAAAGCACTTATTAGTTGGAGATAATCATTTTCTTAGCAAACTTCCTGATTCAATTGGAGGATTAGATTCTATTGTTGAGCTTAAGATGGATGGGACAGCAATGACAGATTTGCCAGATCAGATATGTTCTTTGAAAGTAATTCAGAAGCTTGAGATGAAAAAATGTGAATCTCTTGGAACATTGCTAAAATCAATTGGAATCATGTGGACACTTACTACTTTGATCATATCTGAAGCTAATATTAGTGAGATGCCAGAATCTATCGTGATGTTGGAAAATCTTATTGTGTTAAGATTGGATGAGTGTAAACAGCTGCGTAAACTTCCGACTTCAATAGGAAACTTAAAGTCCTTGCAACAGTTGTTGATGAACGAAACTGCTGTGACACATTTACCTGAAAGCTTTGGGATGCTCTCAAGCTTAATGGTATTAAGAATGGCAAAGAAACCTCATGTTGAACTTCTTGATAACAGTGCACCCAAAGTTTCTGTTAGTTGCATTACAAAAGAGAAACCTAAGCCTTTTGATTTTTGAACTCCCAAAATCTTTCTCAAATCTGTCCTTGCTGGGTGAATTTGATGCTCATGCTTTGGAAATATCTGGTAAAATTCCTGATGATTTTGAGAAGTTGTTATCATTGGAGATTTTGAAGCTAGGCCACAATCATTTTTGCAAACTTCCCTCCAGTCTGAGGGGCCTGTCCATCCTCAAACAACTTATCTTGCCTGATTGTAAGGAGCTCAAATCTCTCGCTCCACTTCCCTCAAGTTTGGTAGAGGTGAATGTTGCAAATTGTATCGCATTGGAAAGTGTGTCTGATCTTTCAAACTTGGAAAGTTTACGTGACCTGAACCTTACTAATTGTGAGAAAGTGGTGGATTTTCCTGGCCTTGAAAACTTGAAGTCTTTGAAAAGGTTGTACATGAGTAATTGCAGTGCATGCTCCTCAAGCGTAAAGAGAAGACTGTCTAAGGTTCTCTCTCTCTCTCTCTCTCTCTCTCTCTCTGAATATTGTATTCAACTTTTAAAAAACTAAAAAGAAAAAGGTTTGAACTCTTGATTCCTTTTGGCAGATTTCTTTGAGGAATATACTCAATCTCAGTATGCCTGGAATCAAGATTCCAAGATGGTTTTCTCAAGAGGCAGTTAGATTTACAAACCTTAAAAACCGTGAGATCAAAGGTGTTATTATAGGTGTTGTTGTCTCACTCAATCAGGAAATCTCAGACGACCTAAGATATCGTCTCCTGGCAATAGTGGACATTCAGGCAGAGATCCGCAAACTGGATTACTGGATATACAAAACAACATTGCACTTAAATGGAATACCAAAGACAAATGAAGATCAAATTCACTTGTGTCGATATCCATACAATCATCCATTTATTTGGTCATTGAAAGATGGTTATAAGATACATGTGACAACGAGGAACCCATCAAATATGAAGGGGGTTGAGCTAAAGAATTGGGGGATTCATTTGGTTTTTGAGGGCGATGATGATTATGAGGGAAATGAAGATTCATTGAATGAAAGCCAACAATCCATATCGGAAAGACTAGCATCCTTTTTCAGCACTTTTGAAGAAGAAGACGATTGTGTCTCTAAATCTGTTAGCGAAGTTGAAGAAAAACTGCAAAAGATTGAAGGAAGGGAACAACAAAGAGCATCTTCATATGGCAGAATTTACTATGTTTCTGCTTTCATTGTTCTTTCTTTTGCCTGTCTATTGAGTTGGTTAAAGATATGGCGTTAGGGTTTAGAAAAAATGGCATTCCCACCTATTGGTGTCTTGATTAGATGGTGAATAAAGGGTATGTTTAGTAGGCCGTCTAATGTAATATTTATTCCTATAGTTTAACTTTTGCTGTTTGATTATGTTTTTCTTACAGGAAATAATCCTTTCTTATGAATAGTGTGGGGAAGAAATCCACCTCAATCATGTTTGTCCGTTTTGGGCATGCTTGCAATGTCCTACCCTTTGGGTGGCATGCTTCGCAATGTCCACATGGCTTTGTCCTCAAGTGACATGGGAAGTCCTTGACACTTGTCCCACATCGACAAGAGAAGCGCCCCACCCATGCCTTATAAGCTTGAGCTCAAGGCATGAGTGTACCCTTATAAGAACTACTATAGCAGAGTTTGTAAAAATAATATATACTCCAATATTATTTTATTCTCTCTCTCTCTTCATTTAATGACTTTTCTTTTTCTTTTTCTGAGGATTAATGACTTTTTTGTTCTCTTCTTTCTTTATATTATTTTATTGTATAGTTATATCATTTTAATGTGTTGGATGTTAAAAACTAGGATGTTAGATGTATTGTAACGTGAGATGGTATAATAAATAAAATCGCTTTTTAGATAATAAAATAACAATTTTTATGCAAACCCGAATATGAATGCTCTAAAAGGATTGTAATAGTTATTGTAATAATTTATAAAATTAATCTATTTTCAAATAAACGAAGTTTCAATATGCATAATACAATTATGAAAATAAAAAATTATAATAAAAAAAAAAACTCATTTCTCTCAAATTTAAAAAAATATTATATTTTAAGAAATATAATTGTATGAGTAAAATATTTCTAAAATAGATCCTAAGTTTTATTCTAATGTTACAATTCACAAATAAACTTATGAATAAGTTTAATTATTTCATTACAACACATTTTATTTTATGTTAATTTCGACCCCCAAATTTTAGTTACGGCTTAATTAATTTTAGGCTAAACAATTAATTAAAGTGGAATTGATATAATTAGCCAATTAATTAACTAGAGCACTCTACAATTGTATGGATAAACATAATTTAACAAAGTAATTAAGTAAAGGACAAGAAGGACTGAATGTGCAAACCAAAGATAACACTCGATGTGATATCAAAGAGGAAAATCGAAAAACTTGGCGAAAAAACGTCTCTGCAATACTACAAGTCGGAAATAATTTACAAGTGAATGAGTTGGAGTATAAGAATACAGATAGACTCTCCAAGCCTAAGTTACTCAATGTACTTGAGCATTTCAAACTCTAACTAACAACGACTTTTCGGAGCATTGTCTTCACTAGCTTCCCAAATCCCGCAACAAATCTTAGGTGTTGTAGCCCGAAGCCACTTGCAAGTTTTTCCAAAGTTCTATTGAATATGCAAATCTTCACCAATTCTAGAACAAACTCAAGTACATTAAATCCCATAAAATACTAGGAAATAAATGCATGAGGTTACAACAAATTTGGCACCGAAAAAAACAAAACAAAAATGATATGGTAATAAATCATTATCATGCGTTTCAAATTTTATTATATTATATGAGTAGTGTTTAGTACACATAGCCCAAAAAAAAATTGAAAAGCGTGACTTGAGAGAGTACACATTTTCCTATGCATCGCGTGAGCCTGTGACTAGTATATCAATAAAAGTGATGCATTTTTAATATTTTTTCTTATTTTTCCATTAAATAAAAATAAATGGCAACTCCATGTAAAAATCTCAATATAAGGGGAAGGTATTTTTAGTCGAATCATCATTTTGAGAGGCACCAACATGACTTAACCCACTCATGCGATGCATAGGAAAATGTGATAATTATTTTATATAATATAGTATAATATAAATCGTGTGGGTTAAATAGTGTGTATATATATTTTTTAAAGCATTTTCTATTTTTATAAGTGTCATGTAATGTAACATACAATGAATTTTTCATTAAAAGCAATATATAATGATATATGGATGAAATGGCTAATTTAATTAAAAGATTTGAATTTCATAGTTATAATATTGTTTTACATTTTTGAAGAAGATGTTATTAAAAGAGTTTTTTTTTTTTTTTTTTTTTTTTTTAAATATTGCCATAATCTTGAAGAATATATAAAAAAAAAAAATTGTACATATCCAAATCTATTCACATATTACATGTTATTTTTTAAATATTATATAAGTTTAGAATTTGTAAGAGATTTTTTTTTGCTTTATGAATATAAATTTAATGCCCATAAATTGAAGGTAATCTTGTGAAAATAAATGATAGACTAAATTGTAAACTGCACCTCTAAAGTTTGGGGGGTCTTTAGATTTTACACCATGAAATTTTAGAATATAGATTTTGCCCTCTTAAGTTATATTACGTTTGCATTAGCAACCCCTCTGTCCATATTTTCTGTTAAGTGTCACATAAGTTTACCATGTGTGTTTAGTTCATCCAATAAAATGATGTCATATTATCATTATAAAATAATGTGGCGTAATGAAAATGATGTGGCATCATCTTATTAAATGAAGTGAACTGTAAACATGTGTCAAGTTTATGTGGTACTTAATGAAAGATGTGGACGGAATAGTTGTTAATACAAATGAAATATAACTTTAGGGTAAAATCTAAAATCTGAAATTTCAAAGCATAAAATTCAAAATTCCCTAAACTTCATAGCGGCTAAGGTTGTCATTTGCATGGTTGATTTTGAATTAAGATAAACAGGTACTCTAGAGGCCGTCTCTGTTAACACCATACATGTGACCAACTCAACAGAAAGACAAAAGAAAGAACAATGAAAGCAGAAACATAGTAAATTTGTCAAATGAAGTTGCTCTTTGCTGTTCCCTTCCTTCAATCTCTTCCACTTTTCAACGTCAGGTTCTTGACAAAAAACAGGGTGTACACAAAAATGCAGTCTTTTCCACTTTTTCCTCAACTTCACCAACAGATTTAGAGACACAATCTTCTTCTTCAAAAGTGTTGAAAAACGTTGCTAGTCTTTCTGATATGGATTGTTGGCTTTCATTCAATGATTCTTCATCTCCCTCGTAATCATCATCACCATCAAAAACCAAATAAATTCCCCAATTCTTTAGCTCAACACCCTTCATGATTGGTGGGGTTCTCGTTATCACTTGTATCTTATAACCATCTTTCAATGACCAAACAATTGGACGATCAGATGGGTATCGGCACAAGTGAATTTGATCTTCATTCGTCTTCGGTACTCCATTCAAGTTCAATGCTGTTTTGTATACATAACTGTTTTGTTTGAGGATCTCTGCCTGGATGTCCACTATTGCAGGTAGACGATATCTAAGGTCATCTGATACTTGCTGATTAAGCGAGACAACAACACCTATAATAACACCTTTGATCTCACGGTTTCTAAGGTTCGTAAATCTAACCTCCTTTTGAGAAAACCAACTCGGAATCTTGCTTCCAGGCATACTTAGATTGCGCATGTTCCTCAAAGAAACCTGCCAAAAAGAATCGAGTTCAAATTTTTTTCTTTTTTGTTCTTATGAAAGCTTAATACAATAAGGACAAAGTTTAGTTATAAAATTAGTTGTAATCTAAGACTACAACCTTACTCAAATATCTTTTTATTGGAGGTGAATTTTTGACAAATCCACAATTAGATTACATTTTCTTCTTAAAAATAAAGGATTAATAGCTATGTCATTAAAAAATTGTTTAAATTGCAAGTTTTTGTAGTTTAAAATTATGCACAAAATATAATAAATAATATTCAATTGACACAAAATTTGGCATGTACATTAAGAGCATAAAGAACATATAATTCAAAGATTAAAATTTCAAAATATGTAATAACGTTTATTTTATTGAGTAAAATAATAACTTTAGGCTACAACTAATTTTGTAGCTAAATTTTGTCCATATAATAGGATATTGTAAGAGAGGCAAGGAGATAGAGTACCTTAGACAGTCTTCTCTTTACTGTTGACGAGCACACATTGCAACCACTCATGTACAACCTTCTCAAGGACTTCAAGCATTCAAGGCCAGGAATGTCCACCACTTTCTCACAATTAGTAAGGTTCAGATCACTTAAGCTTTCCAAGTTTGAAAGATCAGATACACTTTCCAATGCGATACAATTTTCAACATTCACTTCTAGCAAACTTGAGGGCAGTGGAGGGAGAGACTTGAGCTCCTTACAATCGTGCAAGATAAGTTTTTTGAGGATGGACAGGCCCTTCAGGCTGGAGGGAAGGCTGTAAAAATTATTGTGGCCTAGATTCAAAAACTGCAGTGATGACAACATCTCAAAATCATCGGGAATTTTACCAGATATTTCCAGAGAACTGGCATCAAATTCACTCAGCAAGGACAGATTTGAGAAAGATGTTGGGAGTTCAAAAAATGTACATTTCTCAATTGTACTGCAAATAACAGGAACTTCGGGTGTACTTTCATCAAGCAGTGCAACATGAGGTTTCTTTGCCATTTTTAATATCATTAAGCTTGAGAGCATCCCAAAGCTTTCAGGTAAATGTGTCACAGCAGTCTCCTTCATTGACAAGTCTTGCAAGGACTTTAAGTTTCCAATTGAAGCTGGAAGTTTATACAGCTGTTTACATCCATCCAATCTTAACATAATAAGATTTTCCAACATTCCTATAGATTCTGGCATCTCACTAATATTAGCTTCAGATATGATCAAAGTAGTAAGTGTCCACATGCTTCCAATTGATTCCGGTAATGATCTAAGAGATTCACATTTCTTCATTTCAAGCTTTTGAATTACTTTCAAGGCACCAATCTGTTCTGGCAGATCTATTACTGATGTCCCAACCATCTTAAGCTCAACAATAGAATCTAATCCTCCAATTGAATCAGGCAGTTTGCTAAGAAAATGATTCTCTCCAACTGATAAGTGCTTTAAATTTGATAGCAAGCCAATAGACCAAGGTAGTTCTTTGATTGCAGTACCATTGATGAAAAAACTGGACAATGATTTGAGATTGCCAATGGAGTCAGGAATTCTGTTTAGTGATTTACAACACATTAAACTTAGTTTCTCAAGGTTTTCCAAAGATCCAAAGGAATCTGGTATTTCCTATAATGTAGAATGATTAAGGGAGAGTTCTTGCAGAGAACACAGCTTTCCTATAAACTGGGGCAGCTGGTTAAAAAGTTTACAACCATTTAAACTAAGCTTTTCAAGCTTAGTAAGGCGGAACATAGATTCAGGAAGGGTCTCTATAGCAGTTTTATCAAGGAGAAGTTCTTTTAAAGATTTCATGCGGCCTATGCTCTCTGGCAACTCTTTCATTTTTGAGCAAAGTGAGAGGATAAGGCTTTCAAGTTTTTTCAGTCCAGAGACATCACTTGGAAGTTCAATAAGGTTTGAACAACCTCTCATGTTCAAGTGAAGTAATGAACTCAAGCTCCCAACTGATTCATGAATCTTAGTCAGCTTATCACAACGCTCAAGAACAAGCTTTTCTAAGGCTCGATGTCCAGATAAATCTGGTATAGCAGATAGATTATAGCAACCATGGAGATTCAAAACCATCAAGTTCTCAAGCACCTGGCAAACAACAAGTTTTCTTCTTTTAAAATTGGAACTGTCATCAGGATTTTCTATCAAAATGTAAAGCTGAACAAACCATAATTACTTTGGGAGCTTTCAGTGACTTAAAATACAAAGAAAAGCAGGAGATAACCAAGGAAAGCCGGCCTAAACTTTAAAGTTATTGCTGTAGGTCAAGCTTCCTATTCTTGCAGTAATCTATATATATATATATATATATCTAAAAGTTGAAGTGTGACATTTATTATTGTTACGCTCCAGTTGAGCCATATCAACATCCACGTTATTGTCTTTTTTCTTTCCAATTTTTCTATAATTGTTTTTGACATTTATTTATTTTTATATTACACTTCTCCAACCTTTCTCCCTCCCTTACCTTTTCATTTCCTCACTACTCTCTACATTAATATCATTCTTCCTCTTTTCTTTCATATTCCTTTATTTTTGTCTCTTTTTATTTACACCATTTTACTATAAATTTGTCACTATCTCTTCCATTTTATGCATAGTTTTCCCTCACCAAAAAAAAAATTGTTCTCTCTCTCTCAATTTTTTGGTGGATTTTTTTTTTTTTTTTTTCTTGCATCTCTGCTTTAGGTTGATAATTCTTTATATTCTTTAAAACTCTACTTTGGGTTAATGCGATTTAGAATAAATACCAAAACTTTTATTAAAAAATAAATATTTTAGTTAACTTTCCTTTTGAATTTCTAAGAAAAATTGTATTCTTTTCATTTTGGTACAACAAAATTTATATTTATGATTTATAATTATTCCTATATTACATTTATGATTGTTACTATAATAATAATTCAGCCAAACCCTATCAAAAAATAAAAAATAATTCAGCTAAACAATAATGATAATTGCAATGGGATTTTTAATAAAAGCATACCTTGTTATTGTGCCAACCCCACAATTGTTCAATTTTGCTTTCTGATAAATCAAGTACAGCAACTTTGCGAGGACAAAAATCAGAAGGAAGACTTTTCATGGGACAACCTTTCCATTGTAGCCACTTCAGTTCAACAGGAAGATATTTGAATTTCGCTTCCAAATTCACATAATTTATTTGGAGCAGTCTAAGATTAACCATGGTTTTAAGGGAATCGGTGAAAATTACAACCTCTCTCTCTTTCTCTGCTCGATCTTCAAGATAACGTTTATACCTTTCCTTTAAGTATGTGACTGCTGAGGTGAAATTGAGGTTTCTTTTAAGGTTATACCAAGAAATTGTGTCACCACTTATATCCTTGACAGAGTTTTCTAATCTTTTCTCAAAGTCTAGGACAATGCCTTCTATACATCGTGTTCCCTATTGTCAATCAAATGGAAAGTATTAAAGAATCAACAGTAGAGCCAAGCTAGAAGGAAACAATTAACATATTATTGAGCACCTAAAATTTTCATAGAAGATAGAATATTAATGGACTGAGAATTTATAAAAGGCTACTAAAAAGGTGGCAACTGGAATCCAATTTTTTATAAGAAGGAAGAACATTCAGTTTTTTTTTTTTTTTTTTCCTGAAAAAACTTTATTGTAATGTTGGACAATGGAAATTAGACTGGAATTCCAGTAACCATCTTCTGCCTTTTATTTTCTTTTCTTTTTTCTTTTTTTCCCTTGTGGGTGCAGGGGACTGTAAAGACAGGTAACATGCAAATGGGCTTAGACACAGCATTGCCCGGCATGCACACATGAACCATAAAGGATAAGTAATAGAGGTTTCTTGATAGAAATATCACACTATAATTGATACCTTTTTATCCTTAAAGACATTCATGATCTCATCACGATCCCAGAGTCTAGTTCGCAAGCCAGGATTCACAAGGTTATTTTCTCGAACAATTTGTCTTCCCATGTCTCTAATTTGATCATGTATCCACAAAACATTGTCCCCAGTGAACTTAATGAGTGACTTTGCTGTGAGGACTGAGACTACTATCTCAGCATTAAATCCACAACCCCTCAATATGTCAATTGCATCTTCTCACTTCATTCTCATTTTAACAAATAAACATGCAATATCTAGGAATATACACTTCTCTTGTTCATCTAATCCATTAAAACTTATCATCAACACATCCTGAAGATGGTGGGGACGAATCTGTTTTAATTTCTGTAGAGCATCTTCCCATTCTTTTGATGTCCTCTTATCAAACAGAAAAGAACCAAATACTTCCAGAGCCAATGGTAACCCTCCTGTAAGATCCACAATTTGCTCAGACAGATCCAAAAAAATGCCTTTGGGTTTCTCTCTTCTTAGTGCATGGTAACTAAAAAGTTGTAGTGACTCGGACAAATCCAACTCTCTCACTTCGTAGAACTCGGTCACAAGATGCTTGGATAATACTTCAATGTCTCTTGTTGTAATAATAATTCGACTTCCTTCATAAAACCATTCTCTGTTACCAATTAGAGCATTTAGTTGGTTTATATTATCGACATCATCCAAAACAACAAGAACTTGCTTCTCATTTACTATTCCTTCGATGGCTGCAGTACCAGCATCAACCTCCCTTACAGTAAGCACCTTACTAGATGAAAGATCATTGATAAGTTGATTTTGAAGAGATACTAAACCATTATCTTGAGCTGAAATTTCTCTAACATTTGAAATGAAACACCGGTGCTCAAAGTGACCAACAACTCTATTATAGAGAGCCTTAGCCAGGGTTGTCTTGCCAACCCCACCCATCCCATAAAATCCCAGAATTCGGATGCCATTAGATTTAATATCTAACAATTTCAACAGTTTTTCAACACGAGAGTCAAGTCCAACAGTGTATGCAGCCAAACCCACTGGAGTTTTTCTCAATTCAATCAAAACTGTTTTGATCAAATTTTTAACCAATAGTTCATCTTCGCTGTCAATAAACACGATTACTGCATCAGAATATAAAAGGCCACGGGAATAAGAATAATTTAACATTTCAAATAGCAATAGAAGGGACTTGAATGAATTGTGTATCTTGTTTCCAGAGCACAAAATGGAGCAGAGAGAATACTAAATGTTGGACATTAGTATAATGAAAAAGTAAGCTTATAAAGAAAAAACAAAAACAAGACATATAACTTAGGTGGTCCCGGAGCAGTGCTCCGGGCTCTCACAAAGGGTGTCGGCTTATGGCCAAGCAGTTTTCCGGGTTCTCACAGAGCACTGCTCTGAGACTAACTAAGTTTTTTCCAACACCATATTATTCTGCAATTACTCAATCACAAATCTAAATCTAGTTCCACCGTATTTGTATAATCCATCTCTATAATACGTTAAAAAAAAAAAACAAAACAAAATAAACAAAAAACCAATTTACCGATTGGTGAAACCAGCAATTTCACCGGCGTTTTTCATGGCATTCCTCCACTTGTCAACCTTGTCTTTCTCAAACCTCTCTTCATGGTTCCTAAAATGTTCTTGAAAAGGTCCTGTCTGTCTCCGAACATCCGAGGGGTCGACTCCGTAGAACACGGGGAGTATGAGCCTCCGGCACTCGCATATTTTCGCGAGTTCCTCGAGGCACCACCGCGACGACGCGTAGTTTGGGGAGATGATGACGATGGAAGCAGCAGAGTCCTCGATGGCCTCGAGCAGACTTGAAGCGATCACGTCCCCACGGCGTAACCCTTCATCGTCGCGGCGCGGATGTCGAGCTCGGTGAGCGCGTTGTAGAGAGTGTTGGTGATGGTGTGGCGTGTGTCTTCGCCTCTGAAGCTCAGGAACACGTCCCACAGGACCCTGAAAGCTCCCGGAGTTGATGGAGTGGAAACGGCGTTGTTGTTCTCCATTTCTGCTAGCTGTACAGTTCAAGTCCTTCACCTTTTCAGGGTACTTCTTTAAAAGCTTTTGTTAACTTGGAAGTTGGACAAACCCGCCAGCTAAAAATTGAGTCATTATTGAGGACAGTCACTACAGCGAACTTCCTTCAATTTTTATTTTCTTCCCATTAATTAGGGTCGTCTGGAACCGTATATTTTGTTAAAATTGAAAATTTTTTGACGAAAGAAGGTAGAAAAAAAAAGCTAAAAGCTAATTTTTGGAGCAATAAGATCCACTTAATAGTATAATGAGACTTCTTTTAGGAGTAAAAATAAGTTAAAAAGTAAAATAAGTTAAGGGTATGTTTGGTAAGTGTTTTTTCCCTTATTTTCTGTTTTCAAAAATAATTTTTTATTTTTAAGACTGAAAAATTTGTTTAAGAACTCAAAATGGGCAGAAAACAAAAACTGTTTTCAAAATTCAATTTGTGAAGGAAACTGAAAACATGCAAAATGCTGTTTTTAGTTTTTAATTTTCAAAAGTCAATAAAAAAATGCATTTAATTTAATGAATCTTTCTTATTTAATGAGTTAACATTAAATTTTAAATCCAAGTTACAACATATATTAGTATTTTCTATTTTTTTCTTAAAAAAACTATCTCTTTAATTTCAACTAATCAAACATGTTTTTGATTTCAAAAATATAAGAAAATTATTTTTTCTTTATATTCCTAAAAACAAGTTTTTGAAAATAGAAAACAAAAACTATTACCAAACATAACCTTAACATTTTCTCAAATCGAAATGCTACGTTAATGGGGCTCAAACCAACTATTCTCGAACTCACAAGTGTGACTAGGGGTGGCAAATGGGCGAGTTTGGGTGGGTTTGGGGTGGGTATAATTAGGTTGGGTATATAAAACTCATTTACCCATTTAAAACCCATTTAACTAATTTCTTCTAACCCAAATCCAACCCAACCCAATTATTATGGGTAAACCCCAACCCACCCAATTACCCAATTATCAAAATAACCAAAATGCCACTAAAGTAAAAATGACTAAAGTATTCTAAAATCTTCAAAAATGCCAAAAATACCCCAAAATCTTAAAATTACCAAAATACCCCAAAAAACTAAAAAATGAACAAAATACCCCTCGAAACCCAGAAAATGACTAAAATACCCCCAAAACCCAAAAATTGACCAAAATACCCCCCGAAATCCAGAAAATGACCAAAATGCCCCCGAAACCCAAAAATGAACAAAATACCCCCATACCCCCGAAACCTAAAAAATGACCCAAATACCCTCAAAACCTAAAAAATTACCAAAATACTCTCGAAACCCAAAAAAATGACTAAAATAGCCCCGAAACCCAAAAAATTACCAAAATACCCCTGAAACCCAAAAATGGCCAAAATGAAGCCTAAAAATTGACCAAAATAACTTAGAAACCAAAAAATGATCAAAATACCCTCGAAATCTAAAAAATGATCGAAATACCCTCGAAACCTAAAAATTAACTAAAATACCCCCTGAAACCTAAAAAAGACCAAAATAACCCCTAAACCTAAAAAATGACCAAAATACCCCGAAACCTATAAAATGACAAAAATGCCCCTTAAACCTATAAGTTGATAAAAATACACCCTAAACCTAAAAAATTACCCAAATCCCCCCTAAAACTAAAAAGTTATTAAACGACCTCCAAAACCTTGAAAATTACAAAAAATGGCCCCAAAATCAAAAAGTTAACGAAACACCCCTAAAACCTAAAAAATTAGTGACATTCCCTCAAAACCTACAAAATGACTGAAATACTCTTAGAACCTTTAATTTAACGAAAATACCCTCCAAACATCCAAAATACCCCAAACCCCTATTTTGGTAATTTTAGAGGCTTCAAGTGTATTTTGTTCATCTTATAGGATTAGTGGTATGTTGGTCGTTTTAGATATTTTGAGGGGTATTTTGGTTGTTTTATAGGTTTAGAGGTATTTTGGTTGTTTTAGGGGTTTCAAGGTATTTTTGGTAATTTTAGAGGTTTCAAGTTGTTTGTGGCCATTTTAGAGGTTTTGGGTTTATTTGGGTCATTTCAAAGGTTTAGGGGTATTTTCGTCACTTTATAGTTTTGAGGGTATTTTGGTCATTTTTTAGGTTTCTAGATTATTTTGATCAATTTTTAGGTTTTGGGGTTATTTTGGCCATTTTTTAGGTTTCGAGGGTATTTTTGTCATTTTTTAGGTTTTGGGGTTATTTTGGTCATTTTTTTGGCTTTGGGGTTATTTTGGCCATTTTTTAGGTTTCAAAGGGATTTTGGTAATTTTTAGGTTTTGGGGGTATTTTGGTCATTTTTTGGATTTCAGGGGTATTTTGGTAATTTTTTAGGTTTCGGGGGTATTTTGGTCATTTTTTGGGTTTTAGGGGTATTTTGGTCATTTTTAGGTTTATGTGTTATTTTGGTAATTTTTAGGTTTTATGGGTATTTTGGTAATTTTTTGGGTTTGGGGATATTTTGGTAATTTTAGTCGTTTTGGGGCATTTTAGAGTCGGGTGATTTGTAGAAATGATAGTTGTATCATAATTGGGTCTATTGGGTACCCAATGAAAACCCAATAAACATTAATGTTAATTGAGTTTAATTGGGTTAATACCCATTTAACCCAATTAATAATTGGGTGGGTTTGGGTCTCATTTAAGTGGGTGGGTTTGGGTGAGCAAATGGGTTTGGGTTAATTTTGCCACCCCTAAGTGTGATAGATCACAAAAAAACTTCTTATTATTAGGCCATCTCCCCGTATTGTATATGTAGCTCCCTTCTTTAACGTAATAATGAATCCCACAAATGATTGTCTAATGATTTGTAGCTCAACTATCACACATAATTGAAACAAAATGACAAAATTTGGCTATAAAATTGGTTGTGGCATAAAACTACAATTTCACTCAATATTTTTTTATTGGATGTGAATTTTAAAATTTTCATCATTAGATTACATTTTCTTCTTATATTTTCCATGCTCGCAAAATTTCTAGAAAATAAGAAATTAGTAAATATATTATTAATCAACTGTTTAAATTGCAAGTTTTTGTAATATAAAATTATGCATAAAAAATAGGTTTATGGATCATATAGTGAATAACATATAATTGGCACAAAATTTGATATGTATGTTAAGAGTATAAAGAACATGCAATCCAATGGATAAATTTTCAAAATATATAGTAATGTTAATTTTTTTAAATGAAGTTGTAGACTTAGACTATAACCAATTTTATAGCCAAATTTTGTCCAAAATAAAATTTGCAAAAGACAATTAACCCACTTCATTTATGTGTGAAAATATATTTTTGATACATTGATAATTGGAGGTGGGGAAATTTAAGCTTAGATATCTCTATTGAAAATACTAAGAGGCGTCAGTTGAGCTACAAAACTCTTGGCATATATACGTGTGAATTTAATGCATATATTTTATTGAATTCAATATTTTTTTTTTCCTCAAGAAAAAAATCTATAATATATATATATATATATATATATTTTTTAAAATTACTTGATTCTTAATGATGGTTTTTAAGAATATTCAATTCGTAATTTCAATCATGTGGTAGAATTTTAATTGTCCTTAGAAAAGATAATATTGTTTTTTTTATATTCATCAATACAACTATGAGGTTGAATTTAATTGGAGAACTTATGGTACAACTGTACGTAAGTTCTAACCCATCTCAATTTCCTAATTAATCTTACATAGATCTTGTTACTTGTTAGTAGGTGAAAAGACTTTAGATTCCATCCCCCCCCCCCCCCCCCCCCAACAAAAAAAATATGTGTTTAGTATCAAATCTGTAAGGCATACCAAAGTTACAACTTTGATGGGCTTGGTTGTGATCTCAAATTTGAGCTCCATCGACTCTTGAAGTTTTAAAAGCACATTAACAAGATATTCCTCGCATAATGTGTCATACTTTGCCCTACTAATTAGTAATCCTCTTTTCCACTTTTTGCCTTTTTTTTTTTAATTATTATTATTATTAGTAATCTTATGTGTTATACCTCACTTTTTATGTTTCACTTTATACTCTACCAATTAAAAAAATATATGATAAATTTTGATTAGTAAAATATAAAGTGGAACACAAAAAATAACACATATTACTTGTATTCCTTAGCCAAGATATCAATTCTTCTTTTTCTTTTTCTTTTTTGAGAAAGATATCAATTCTTCTTGAACTTTGCACTTTTATCCTAATGCTGCTCTAGAAGTTACATTACTCATCATAAAGAATAAATTCTTGCTAAGATTGATGGGAAGCTCGTTGGATGAAGAAATGGTTTCAATAAGATTCCATACCGCTTCTTTTCTTGTTAATCTAAAAAGACTTGATCCATGTTTCTTGCATAGTCTACTATCCTTCCATTTTTATTTTTATTTTATTGAAAATTTAGATAATCCATTTCAATTAAAATTTTATTTCTTGGATCTAACAATGTACCCACATCATTTATAATTTGAAATAACGTGATACTAGATGCACATTTAAATTTGTAACATTTTGTGACATTTAATTTGAACTTGCTCTTAGCGGGTGAGATAACATCTCCATCATGCAAACCATTGGACCACACGCATCTAGTTGCAGGGGTAGCAAAATCTAACACAACCCGCGAACTTGACATAACTAGTCGGTTTACAAACAGGTTATGAGTTCAGGCTAAACAGGTTCGGGTCATATTCGAGTTGACATGGCTAATCCGTTTAATAAACAGGTCGTGTTCATATTCAACATGCTAACCCGTTTAGCTTATAAATGTATTAATTTTTTTTAATATTATTTTGCTATTATTGCTTAATTTATGGTTATAATTATATATTTATTATTATATTTATGGTTGTAATTGTATTTTAATTTTAGATATATGAGAATTGATAACAAGTTATTCAAGTCAAGTATGACCTTATAAATGGGTCATTTGTATTGACCTTTACATCACTTATTAATTAAATGAGTTAAACAAGTTGTGTCGAGTCGACATGTTTATTAAACCAGTCGTGTTATGGTTGATGATTCTTGACACGTTTACTAAACAGGTCGGGTTCTAGTCAACCTATATAGCCGAATACTCATGACTCGACATGACACAAACCTGACATGCGAACACGATTTGCCACCCCTATATGGTTGGTCAAGAATGAAACATTATTAAATATAAAGACAATTTAAGTACCAAATTTATTAAAAAATCAAAATAACACATCACGGTTTGACCTCTGTTGAACTTTGATCCGACCTTAAAAACCTTAAACCTTAAATGACACACATCACAGTTTTTTGAACGGTCTGGGTTTCAAAATCATGCTCTTAGCTTGCATTTTATGCTTTTTAAAGGGATGGTGGCATACTTGTAAATAAAAGCATTACATTTCAAATCCTCATAACAACTTCCCCTTTCTCTTCACTTGGCTAAGGAAAAATTAACTAACAAGATTGAAATGAATTTTGTATTGGTAAGAAATGTTGTATGATCTGACTTGTATCTTTTAGATTCTTAATGCATGAGTAATGTATAAAATGTGCATGCAGCATGCATTTATAAGGAACTAGTCGCAAACTCGTGTGATGTATGGAAAAATTTGACAATTTGTTTTTTTGTTAAGTGAAAAATGAAAATAGTAGACAAGACTTATTAGTGTTAGTCTCAATTCTCAAACCCTCCTTAAAATGATGTGATTATTTTCTAATAAAGTATAATTTATACAATATATTATATTTTCAAAATTAAGCTATTTCTATTTGTTATTTGAAAGCGTTTTAAATTTAGTAATTTTTTTAAGGAAATATATTGCATTTTACATTAAATTATTTTATAAGGCGAGATATTTTGTAAATAATGTAATGTGTGGTTAAAATTTGTTTCTAATGTTTCTTACAAACAGTTCAGCATCTATAAGTATTGAATGTCCTAAAGATGAACTAAATATAAGTAAATCCATCACTTATATTAGAAAATAAATAAAACTTTAATAACATTAAAAAAAATGTAATTTTATCAAAAACCTACCAACATTATGCTAAGAATGTGAAATAATTGTCAATAAAGTAGCTCCTCTTTTTACACAAACATCTCCTCCCAAAGCATCATTTAAGTGGACCAAATGGACTAAAGTGAACTAAAATATACTGAAATGGTTTGAATGAAACGAAATTGACTGAAGTTGACTGAAATAGACTAAAATAAACCAAAATGCTATGTTGATGTGGCTCAATAAGAACGTAACGATAATAAATACTAGCTTAAATGCTTAAGCTTTTAGATGGTATATAAATGGTCAGATATTTTATTGCAATTACATCAAAATCACTTCTCAGAAAATTGAAGCAACAACCTGTTTAGAACTTTAACTTATATCCTAACTGCTTATTGCCAAGATGCCTCTTAAAAATCTTGATTATGCCGCGGCATGTCACGGTTTTGAATTTGAGAATTAGCCTCTCTTTCAAATTGAAGTCATTAAAAAAAAAAAAAAATCCACATTCACCTAATCATATATCTCTCTTACATCAAACTTCTGTGTAGTAACAGAAATGAAATGAAGTGTTTTTAACCACGACAGTGAGTAGCCACATACACATGGGCGTGGGTGCAATTACATCCACTGAAATTTAAAAATAAAAAAGTACAAATAAAACATTAAAGAGATTTGGAACATTTTTACACTTGCACCTATTGGCGGGAAAAAAATATTAATGGGGTCAATTATAAGAATATTTTTTAAAGATTAAATTCTATTGGGATTTTAAAAACTCATTGAGTATATTAAAGGAATAAAAAATATATTTTTCAGATGTGATCCCAATTCCAAAATACCAAAAATTTTTTTTTTTTTTTTTTTTAAGTCATAAAAATATTAAAACCTAATATCTAGCTTTTCCCCTCCCCATTCAATACTAATCACCTAGCAATTAGCCTAACATTACAATCTGGCAATTTTACCCTACCCTGCTTGACCTGTTCCTCCCTGTTTCGTCCCGCGCGAGTTTTCATCACCTTGCAATGGTAGTGGGCGGGAATGGGGCTAGATTTTAGCCCTATACCACAGGGCAGGACGGGAATGAGTTTAGACTTTTTAGACCCACTTTGCCTCACACTGCATCGATCAAAGTTATAATTGTAACATATCAAAATTAGCTTATTTTATTCTAAGTTTCTAACCAATGTGGCTCTCTGCCTCTATTTTGTTATTTTTTATACTATGAGATTTTTCTTTTTATTATGATATTGTCTTGTTAAAAACTTGAATAATATTATTCAGTTTTTCCTAAAACTTAGTTTGATTTGATGGAATAAATTTATTTGTAATTTCAAGTATATTTTTATTAATGAAACAGGTTTTATTAAAAAAATAATAATAATAGTTGTGGGGCAAATTAACAAAAATAAGAGTTTTACAGGATGGGTTGGGGTGGGGCTCTAAGAGGCAAAGATGGGGGCAAGACAAAACCATGCGAGGTGAGGGCACAATATATGGCTCCTTCATTAGTCACAGTAATGTGAGACATCCGTTTGTGAATAGTTTATTTAGCTATTGTTGAAAGCATACTAAAGTATATTTGTATTTCAAAAAAGTAAGAAAAAATAAGGTTTAAAAAGTTGTATATAAAAATTAAAAAGCTAAAAGCTGAGATTAAAAGCTAAAAGTTGAGCTTAAAAGCTCAAGTCAAACAGACACACGTAATGGATTTTTCTATTTTAAATCAATTACAAATTCCTTAATCCTTATCAGGACTAATAAAAGACTTTAGTAATTATTATGTTAATTGTAACCCACATATACTTGTATTTTCTATTTTCATATATTTGTGATTTTTTCATTGGTTCTCCAAGATTATGTGGGAAATACTATATTGTCAATGCCATATTGTGTGATATATATGCTTTCTTTGCCATCTATCCTGCGGTTAGTCGAATTTGCATTTAGCCTTAAGCATACAGTTATGAATTATATGAATAGAACACCAATAATAAGGCATCATCTTATCAGTTCAACCTTTACTTTATTAAGCATCAGCCTTTACTTGAGGCATAACGGGCATTCACCTTATTAGTTCAACCTTTACTTTAGTAAGCATCATCCTCGAAATATAAACAATTGAGACAAATAAGAATGGTTTTACTCAAGTGAATGCCCAGTAACAAGATCGATTTTACAGGTACGAATTAAACCCTTCTTCTTGGTGCATTTTGTCAGTAAAATTCACTGATCATATGGACATGTTAGCCAGTGATAATTTATCAACTTATTAGTAGTAAAAAAAAATGTCAATTAAGCAAAGTATGACCTTGGATAGAATAGAATAACAGAAAAGAATACATGCGGCCAATCATGATTAGTCTATTGAGAAGTCATAGTCGAATCCAAAATTTTGGGACTACAATTTGATTGTTGTTATATCAAAGCAGTCAAACATATACTCTCAAGCTGCTAAAGGATTCAATCTAATTTAAGACGGTTATACAACTTTAAGCAAAAGCAAGAGAAATGCCCTGATCCATATTACTACCAATCCTGCAAACACCAACATTGAAGACTATTAATCATTTCAGTCTAATCTTATTCCATCGCTAATGCAAATTAAAGGCAAATGAAAGGAGACCTGTTTTCAGCTAAAAAAAGGGAAGGAGACCTGTGAATTGCCAGGCAGCTCTCATGCTAATTTGAAGATGCAGTGGATTTAGATTCTTAGAAATCACTTAAATACTTCAATATAATTGTAGGCAAACTTTCATCACGTAGAGCAGAAAAGAGAGATTCTTTACATTAACCCCTGTCCAAAGCAGCTGGGCTTATAGGAATGAAACCAGCAGGGGACACAAGAGCATCCACTGGAACATCATTGGAAGTGACAGGTATAGCTCCTTCATCCACAATCTGCAGAGAATATGACAGAGCAACTGCAACCAAGTAACAAATCAACCTACCCCCCACTACGGCCCAAACGTCTTCCAGATCTGTCAAATGCAAGCCCTGGCAGAATAAGAAATGGAATGAGACAACGGAAAGGGTGAAAAAGAATGACCAGGTAAGATGAACAAATCAACTGGATTGCTTGCCTCCATAACTGCAACAAATATTTCACTCAGATAATTAACAGCTTTTACCAACCACACCAAAAATGAATTATCAACTTCAGGAAGAAGCTACAGTTTGATTATATCATGGTGAAGAAGAATGGCCCCACATTGTTAAAATTTTTGAAAGATGTCTTAGAGAGAGCAGAGAGAGAATTTCTGTTTAATGTGGTAATTTAGATATGCACCTTGTGGATTTTGAACCCACAGCCTCATGCTCCACCCATTCTTATGGAAGAAGGGCCTGTCATTTTAGCTAGGTCTCATATATATATATATATATAGAGAGAGAGAGAGAGAGAGAGAGAGAATGTAAAAGATGAGACCTAGCTAAAATGACAGGCCCTTCTTCCATAAGAATGGGTGGAGCATGAGGCTGTGGGTTCAAAATCTACAAGGTGCATATCTAAATTACCACATTAAACAGAAATTCTCTCTCTCTCTCTCTCTATGTAAAGATGGTGTTGAAGCATCCAATCAACTAGGTGATGAGGAAGTCTCGGGTAGCAGAAACAGAACATGTCAAGAATTACAGGGAGATGAAAACGACACTGTTTTGATAAAAAAGAAAAGAACTAGATTAAAGAAACAGAGCCGTTAGATTAAATGTACAGCTGTCAAGTTTTGGGTTTTCTTTGATGTAATAATAGGTGTTGAACTGTGTTTTTTTAGCTTTGCTAGTTAGTTTTTTTTCCCTCTCTCTGTGCTGCGTAATAAAGAAGAGTAGGGCTTGTAAATCATTCAAGAGCTTCTAGATATTTCTGTGATCAATAAAATCCTCTTTCTATTTAGAATTGCTCTCAATTTTACAGATGGACTAACCCATTTGAATTCTCTCTCTCTCTCTCTCTCTCTCTCTCTCTCTCTCATGATGGCATCATCAACCTCCTTAAATGTAAACTAATCTGGCAGCAGAGTACCAGAGAATTGATATTTAAAAAGAAAATTTTGGTCATTCGCTGATTGATTAAGTAATCTAATTTCTCAAAGCAAAATTACATGTCCGATTGATGATCAACATGGAAAGCTGAAAACCCACCTATTTAGTCTTGAAAAATTACTAATACATACTGTAAATACAGTTCTCAATGCAACTGAAGGTTTCTTGACTATTGAGCTTCATACCAATACAGAATTGGCCCACTATATCTAATATGTGGCAAACTCTGCATGACTTCGAATGTGTAAATCCAACATTTTCACATTTTAAGTGCTGCATCCGTATCAGGATACTGATCCCTCTACATGAGGAAATTTAAGCAGAACCATGATCCCTCTGATGGTGTCATACCAGAAATCTATTTGCACCACATGTCAACTGATGAGTTTTAAACGAAAAATTATTACCGAGTCCAAGTTGCCCTGTCATATTGGTGTACAACAGGAAACAAAGAAAGCTCAAAGGACATACTAGCATTAAGCATCAGTAATGCAAATAGATTCACACAAGTGACCCATGTAGAGTGATGAAGATTAGGAAATGGTGAGCAACAAGAACAAATGGTAAAGCTAATTTTCTTTTTTTAAAGGTAAAGTGGATTTTCACATTGGGTACAAGAAAATAGATTAGCAAAGATAGAAACAATGTACCATCTTCACGTTGTTTCCCATCACAATCTACTAGAGATGGTTCCAAAATGTTCATCGAATTTATAACCAGATCATCAACATTCGAAATCTTTAGCATTCTCATGTAGCTATTCCTGTCCTCCACACGAGGAACATAAAGCTTTTTCTGTTCTGCAAATTACCCTTTTTTAAGTTAAAAATCCACTGTAACAATCTCCAAAAGCGTAACAAATAACAACACATATGCATTGTCCATATGTAACATAGAATATGAACTAAGAGCTTGAACACCACTTGCCTACTGTAATATGAAATCCAATGCAAGATCATCTTAATAACTATAGAAAATTGTGTTTCAATCATTTTGACCAAATCATGATATCTAGTGAGAATTTCTAAACGATTATTCATTAGATATTGCTTTAGAATACTAAAAAAAAAAAAAAAAAGAGTCTTTATAATACTGTCTATAAGAGTTTGAGGGTTTGTTAGAATAGGCTCAAGCCCATTGTATTATTGTACTTCACTTATTTATTCTTGTACTACACTTGTATTTTCCTGCTTATATAAAGACAGCCCTTTCAATATCAATATACAACAATAACAACAACAAAACCTTAGTTGAGTCAATGTTGGTCGATGGTATGAAAACACTTCTTGATGTTGAATTCCAAAAACTAGTGAGAGGTTCCTCACTCTTCTTTGATCCGTCTTAGGGCCGAGCAGTGGCCTTGACCTGCCCATGAGATCTATTTTGTTCCAGACACCAATAGGGATAAAAACCTTTATGCTTCTTGCTTGATAAGCAAGTTTGTGTAATTAATTCTCAATAGGGTTAGCCACATGTATTCTTTGCCTCCCTTTTATAATATTTGAAGTCATAGTTTTTGTTACTTCCTTAATTGATAGTCTTTTTTAACTACTTCTACTAATGTTATTTTTGGTCTTCCTTGAACTTTTCTCATTTCCTCAACTTAAATTGACTCAGCATTAATCTCACATGCCAAAATGTCAATGACAGAAAAATTCAATGAAAAACCGAAAACGCACCTTCGGTTGGTTTGGATAAAACTTGTGACACAATTCTTGATGTGTCAACCTCTCTTAAAGCAGCACAACTAATATAAGCACAAAAACTCTTACTAGCCTTAAACCATGGAGCTTCTAATACAATACTCTGAATTGCATTATCTAAAAATGAAATACCAAACGTAAATGCAACGTTATTTTCTAAGGCTGTGTTTGTTTTGGGTGAAAATCACTTCTGGAAATGCTTTTCCGGAAATGAGGCTGTTTGGTTGGTCCGGAAAATTCTATTTTCCGGAAATTGAAATCCGTTGACCCAAAAAAAATGCCTTTGACCACGGAAATAGATTTACACTTCTATTTTCCCTTCAAAGCATTTCCGGAAAATGAGAGAGAGAGAGAGAGCGCGCACGCGCGCGAGAGGAGAAGCGACGAATGCGATCTCGCCGTCGCGAGATCGCGCCGTTGGTCGCGATCTCGCGACGGCGAGATCGCGCCGTTGATCGCGATCTCGCCTTCACGAGATCGCGCTGGCGAGAGATCCGAGAGGAAGAATTTGAACTATGTTTGAGTTTTTTCTGGGTTGTGGCTTGTGTTTTTCTGGATTTGTGTTTTCCTTCTTCTTTTCCAAACACCAGAAAATATTTTTCGGAAAATTTTTTGAAATGCAACCAAACACATGGAAATATTTTCCTTTTCCGGAAATTAGCATTTCCGGAAAATATGTATTTTCCGGAAAACGTTTTACAGCAACCAAACACAGCCTTAGTTACAAATTCCACGCATAAAAAAGGTATTCAAATGTGTGTGCCCACAGTGATAGCCCTATAAAAGGCCCGTTAGTACATAGGTATTTTTCTTACTGTGATGTGGCGTGGAGTTGATAAGTTCACTGCAATAAAATAAAATTTTCATTGAGGCAAAAATACAAACGGTTTAAAGTCAACTGGATAAATTAAAAGTTTTTCAGACCTTCTTTGGATCTCCAGATTACCATATTCTTGAGGTCCTTGCGTAATTTGGATCGGAGTGAGTGATTTCGCTGAAATATTGCGTCGACCTCGTGAGGATTGTCGCCATTGGTGGTCATGGTTACGAAGGAGCGGTTAGGATCGGGTACGAGGCGTACTTTAGTGGGGTGCGATGAGAAAGGTGTGGGTGGTGATGCTAACGTGCGCGCCTGGGTGAGCATCACCACCTACTTTGCATTGCTTATCATTTGCCTACTTGCCCTTGATGTATAGTGACAAAACATTGCTTTGCACTGTTTGCAAGTTTCGGTTGGGATTTGTTTTGCCAGGCGCTAAGAGCAATTACATCAGCTTGTGTATAAGATTCCGTCTATTTTACACTTAAAATCTATTTTTTTTATTTTCACCATCACTTTTACAAAACATACACATCAGTTTATCTATTTTACAAGATATTTCAATAAAATATTCATTCTTCTCAAATTTTTTATTATTTCTCTCAACTACCAATATGCTCTCTCTACCCATTATTTTTGATTTTTGGCCCTCTCTCTATACCCATCTCAAACCCCTCACTCCTCCTCTAGAACCTTCTCTCAACTCTAACCCCTGAAGCTTTCTTAAACAAACCTCCATGGCCTCTGAGCACCCACGCCACCACAGGCGGTGGTCCGACCCTAAGTCTCACCGAGCCCTTTATCTCCCACTCTAAACCCAAGCCCTCTCTATAATCTCTGAATCTCTCATGGCCAAATCTCAAGCGTCCACCATCTCCGATCCTCATCACCACCACAGACGGTGGTTTCACGTCTTAAAGGAAACGGACTGCCACCACTTCGGGGATGCTCATCCCCTCTCTGCATCTTAGTCTAACCCAAGACCAACAAACATATCTCTTTTGAACCCGAATCAAGATCTTACCGATACTCTCTACTCTCAAACCACTCTCCGATATACAAGCCATAAACGGCGCGTGAACCACAAGAAGTCAAGCACCGATCGTTCCAGTCAAGCACCGAACTATCTCTCTGTTGGTTTGTTTATGTGGGTTTGTTTGTGTGTTGATTTTTCTGTGTGGATGTGTTTATGTGTGGGTGTGTTTGTGTGCATCTGAGGAAAAAGAAGATAAGTAGGGGAAAGTCACTGAGTTAGTTGTGCACGGAGAAGAGAGAGAAAAAAAAGGTGCGAATGGAAATTAATAAAATAATAAATACACATGCTACAGTAACCGTGCATATATGCACGGTTACTGTAGCAATTGTGCATAAATGCACAATTATGCACAAGCTAGTGTGGGTGATTTTTTGCTCAAATTGTGTAAAATTAGCCACTTTTTCCATTTTGCACAATTATGCCCAAGCTGATGTAATTGCTGTAATGGATTTTCCTTTGATAAGATATGGACATAATTAATGAATTTTTTAATGTTTTGAACAGTGCACGTTTTAGAAATTTAAAAAAAAAAATTATAATTTGCTTCATCTTTATATCTTGTTGAAATTGAAATTTTTTTACTGAAAATATTGTAAATAAAAGTAAAAGTTAGCTAAAATAGTACAGTGAGACCCATGAATAGTATTAAAACGTGCAATGAAACCTATAAATAGTAGCAAAAATAAGCTGAATAGTAAAATAAGTTGGCAAAAATAATCTTTGCCAAATAGACACTTAGTGTGCGTTTGAGAGAGGATGTTTGCGCGTTTTACATTTGGGAGAGGCACTGCTCATGGGCCAACCATAAAGTGAAAAACGCAATAAGTTTTCAGCAACAGTGTTTTGCCTTTTTAAAATTATTTTGCTACTGTGTTTTCAACAATAAGTTTTCCATTTTCAGCAAAATAAGTGGTATCCAAATAGACTTTTAGCCTTTGTTTAGATAGCATTTGTGTCAGCTCACGGCTGGCGTTTGGCCTTTTTGTGTGGGTTCCGTGCACTGTTCACTGAACCCGCAAGTACTTTTTTCAACAAAAAACAACTTTAAAATTGAACCCATAACACTATTCACACATTTAAAAATTATTTTGTTACAATGTTTTCAGTTTTCAATTTTCAACAATAAGCAGTATCCAAACAGACCCTTAGTGTGAGTGAGTTTGGCTCCAGATTAAAAAGCCAGCTTATTTTATTATTCAACTTAATTTTGCTACTATTCATGGGTCTCACTGTACTATTTCATCTAACTTTTACATTTATCTACAATACTTTCAGTAAAAAGTTTTCAGTTTCAATAAAATAAACGAATCCCAAATAGACCTTTATTCTCACAAATTTTACATGCATTGTAAGATTTTTTGTTTTTTTAATTAAAAAAAATGGTATCATGCGTGTGATCATTAACCCGGCCCACTTAAACCCGCTATTGATGGCGTGGGGCACCCCTGGCTATCCACGTTGTGGCACAGCATTTTTTCGAAGCACACAACTCAAACCCGACAACTCCTAAACTCACAAATGTGACCAAGTCTAGAACTCCTACTAACACGTCACACCCCCAAGGGGGCATGCATGTGAGATTGTTGGTTTGGAAGTTAGAACATCATTAATTTGAGAAAAAACTATCAAATTTATCAGGTAATATCAATAGCATCATCCTAGATTTTAAGTTTTAAATATTTATGAATCCCCAAAATTTATGTAATTAAGATTGTTCTATAAGTGGAGGGACTAGAATCAAGATCAATGGTCAAAAACCAACACGGGATGGAAATTAGTTCGAACACTTGAGGTTAGAGCATCTGAGCCATTCAACAAGATAGTCAAGTAGGCCATAGAAAATGAACTACGCCTAAACAAGCCTAAAATTTGACTTGCATCAATACTACTTCCAACCACTTCTCTAACCAATTGATGGGCTTGAGGGAATTTGATTGGGCATGGGACAAATCAAGACAAGAACAATTTTCAAGGATCATGGAACAGAAACAATTCAAGAGTACAAGACTAGTATAAATAGAGGCCCAGCCTTGGAAAGGTTTGCAATTCTTCCAACGAAATACTCCATAGTTTGTAGTTGTTACACTATTATCCGACTAAAACATCAAAAAATAACTAGACGGTTTGACTCTATTCACAAGAGATTGTGGTAAGGGAAATAATAATGCTAATACCACAACAAAGTCCACAACTTTTATCATAATTTGCTTACATAACAAGTTGTGAGTGATAGAGTTGTAAACCCACAACATAGACCCACTATTTTACTTCACTACTCACAACTCACCATGTAGCAAAATTGTGGTAAAGTTGTGAGTTTTGTAGTGATGCTAGCATCATTCGGAAATATCATACCCCATGTTCAATTCCTTCATGCATGGCCTCTACTCGGCAATGACCTTCTTAAACAAGGAAAATCCTACCACCAACCAAATGTTATTAGAATTCCAACTTTTAAGTTCCATTTGATTGGATGATGGAAAAATAAGAGGATAAAATATATGAAATGGATAAAAAAGTGGGAGAATATAAAAAATTTTAATTTTTCTCTCGTGGTATTTGGTTATGAGTGGAAAAGTAGAGGAATGGAAAACTTTAGGAATGAAATTATTTATTTATTTTTTATTTGGTTGAGAAGAAAAATGAGATGATAGAAAATGTAGATTATATAAATTTACTCATACCCCTATTAGATGAAAAATAATAAAAAAAGGTAACACATTTTTTCTTTTGTTAAAAATTTATGTACGGATGGGCACTTCATTATATTAAAAAAAATGGCACAAGAAGTCAAAACAAATGAGGGGGGAAAACAGATGAAAAAATAAACCCCCAAAACATATTAAAAGAAAAAAGGAAAAAAAAAAAAAGCAAGAGTGAGAGATGAAACTCAAAAATAATAAACTGAGTGAGATGGGAACTAACGAGAAGTTAGTAGAAAGAAAAGGACAAAAAAAAAAAAAAAATGGAAGAAGAAGAAGAAGAAGGAAAGAATCACAAAACCAAAAGAACAAAAACCTATTGCATAGGGGGATAAATTTGTCCAAAATGATTTTTTTTTGTCACACACGTTTTCTCTTCAATTTTCTCCCCATTTTAGGGAGATAGCATTTTGGTAGGTTTGGAGAAAACACCCAAGCCCCACCTGTTTTCTCTCCTATTTTCTTCTCTTATCAAACTCCAAAAAATATTTATCTCCCCTCTTTTCCATCCTCCCTATAATCCACCCAATCAAACGGACTCTTAGGACATCTATCTCACTAGCTATTCTATAAATTCATCAAAAACAAACATTCTATTAATCCAAAAGTACAAAAAAAAAAAGGAATTCTACTATTTTTTTTTTCCAATAGTCAATTGTGTTGGGTTATAAATTGACCTTAGTTAACCTAGTTGATTAATTATTCAATTTACATGCAATAACGTGGAGGCAAGAACAAATTACCAATCTATAATAGAGTGCAGCATAAAGTAAATTTAACACGGTAATTTGTTAACAAATGGAGAAAATCTTTACAATACAAAAACCCCACCAGATGAACTTCAAGTCACCACTCTCAAGAATCTATTAATTAAGAACAAACGATTACAAGTATAAGAAATACTACCACTACTCGGCCTATCCCAAAATACCAACCTACAGTTGAACCTTTACTCCAATCCCCAATTAGACTTGATCTTGTATAAGACTTCTTCCTTTTGCAAGGATTTCGATACTAGACTAACACTAGCAACTTGAGAGTTGTTGTTGGGTGCAAAGTTCTTCAATCCATACTTGTAGATCTGAAAGTAGCTCAATACATAACCCTAAGCAACACAAGAATCGTAGTAGTTTCATAGGAGTATGTATCACAATATATGTCTCTATGTATGATGATAGCCATAAAATATGTCTTTTATAGCTCTGAAAACCTTATGCACAAAACTCTAGAAGGCTTTGGGCATCATGGGCCAAAAATAGATTTGAACAATCGAAATCTGCATATCTCAATAGATCAAGAGGTATCGAGGTAAGTTTTGTAATTCATTAAATCTCGATAGATCGAGAGATGTTGATCTAAGTATCGAGACTTTTTGTTTTATCTTTTCTACACTTGAAACTTGAGTAATCTTCATGTTTTCAATCATACCACTTGATGTAAAAGTCTTATGGTCTACTTGAACCCATTTAAAACTACCCAAATATAGGTGCAATGCATTTTATCATAGGAAATGCCAATTACATAAAAATATGACCCTTACAAATTACTTTTTTTTTTAAATATTCGTTGTAGTGTTAAAATGGTGGGAAAAATGACTAAGATAATTTTAGAGTTTTTAAGTAACCTTGTTATGAATTTTTTAAATCCTAATTACTTATTGTGAAATGAGTTTATTGGATTTGACTATATTATCAAAATTTTAAATTGAAACTAAAATAATGATTGTCAATATTTATTTAAATTATTGATAATATGGTAAAATTTAATTTCCTCACTTTGCAATTGGTGATTTAGATTTTCAAAACACGTTAAAATTACATAGATTTTAAGAACACATTAAAATTACATTAAAAACTCTAAAAGATCCTAATTCAAAGAGGAATATTATAAGTCTTGAGACCTAATTTGTTTAGTCAAAACATAAAAGCAATTTGGTTCGTATGGGGAAAAATATATTAATATGTTCATGCTTGTTTGATTAAGTTTTTTTTTTTTTTTTCTTATTTTATTTGGTTTATCTATGAAAAGAAAAATGCTATTGCCAGTAAGTATCCTTCATACTTGAATTTTTCTTTTCCCTCATAAGCCAATGTAAAGGCATTCAGAAGTACGGGACCACTAGATAGTATGAGAACATATAACAAACCAAAGCACCCAAAATAAGAACATTTCTTTCCAATGGATTAAAATTATTGCCAATAGGATTGATGTTTGGGATGTTGGTTCTACTCTCTTCTACTTATTCAATTGCTTCAAGAATAGACAATAACAGTTTTCATCTGGGTTCCTAAGAAAAATAAAAGAGGAGGAGGAGGATGAGAGAGAAAGAGAGAGAGGAGAGAGACCTGGCCGTGTGTGGGTGGGGTCAGCTTTAGATGAAAGAGAAAAAGAACTTGTTAACTTTAGGTTGATAATTTTATCTTAAAATGGGTCATGAGCATTGCACATGACCTTTGCATGTATGTCTCTCTTTTTTTTGACACCTGTCCTTGTTTGCAACAATGTGCAGAAAATCTCTGTTCTTTTTTAAATTATGCTAGTGTGGTCTTGATTTTTCATTTTGAGCAGTGAAAAAGAACATGGAGTCCAACCAAAATACGCGTGGATGTGCGGATTCGTCTTCTAGTACTAAAGGGCAAAGGAAAATGAATTCATGCCTATCGTTCACTTACGTCTATGCTCCCTTTTTTTCAGTGAATTATGCATTTGATTTAGATCTTTCTTGGATCTGCTATTTGTCACATCATGTCCATATTATGTCCGCCTCTCCTAAGCTTTTGTAAATTTCTTGAACCTCATCATTGATCATACCTTAATAAGTTATAATATGTCTATAATGAGACCTCAAGACTATGACCAGAGATATGCTTGCAACTCGCATCATTGCTGATCAGCTGAATACTATGAGCTGCATTCCTCACTATTCACTGTAACAAACTGAATTTCATATAAAACATTCAAAGCCTCATCACGGGGGGCGTCATAAATCACAAAATTAGAAGTTTTTCGACATCCCAAACTAGACGTGCTGATCAATTAGCTTCATGCAGTGGGCTTGCCGAAGACGGCAGTGGGAGGGTTTAGTCATGAGCGACACTTCAGCCATAGACATTAGAAAATAGCACCAAAGAAATTATCGGCTGAATCTAATGGATTTTTATTATCTCACATCCACTATTTAACATTCTTTTTTCCTTTTTTTCAATCATTAAATGAGGACATTTTTTTTTCTCGTTTTTTAAAATATGTACATTTTGGTATCAATTGTAACTATGTACATAACAGATGTAAATAAGATTTAAAAAAATATTTAGAAGAGTACGATTCCATGCAACTGCTGTAGGATATAATTTTCGCTTCAATAGGTTTGGTTAACTACGACTCATGCACTGCTATATCTACATGCATTTTAGTAGGACGCCTCAATTTTTTTTGAGAAGACACTTAGATACCCTAAAGTTGTACTTAATTGTTTATTTAACAAATACACATATAAATGTCATATATATATATATATATATATATATAAGAATTAGGTTTAAGTTACACCACCCAATAACTTGTTATTGAATTAATATTTTGAAAATCCAACCGTTACATTACATATTCTATATGTTTTTCACATGTATGTCAATTTTCAAATCAATCGAATGTTATTTACTATTTGATCCATAAACTCATCTTTTATGCATTATTTTAAATTACAAAAACTTAAATTTTAACAATTGATTGATGATATGACTATTAATATTTGATCACCTTGAAATTTTGCAAGCATGGACAATATATAAAGATAATATAATCTAACGGTGGATTTGTCAATATTCGCATCTAATTAAAAAATATTGGGTAGTGTAATATTGTTTAAAACTACACAAAGTATAACTTGAACCCAATCTTATATATATATATATATATATATATATGAATATGATCGACGAACAAACATAATGAATAATTGTTTAAATTATGTTTTTGAGGTGATTTATTAGACAGTAAGATTTATTGTGTGTATAAAATTCTAGTAGTTACATTTGGACTTTTTTTAATGAGAAATGCTAACGGATACCTTTGAGGTAATGGTTAATAATCTATTTAAAGAAAATTTTATGGGAAAAAAAAAAAAAAAAAAAAAAGCAATTAATATTTTGACTTTGGATAGAATCGAATAACAAAAAAGAATGCATGTGGCCAATCATGATTAGTCTATTGAGAAGTCATAGTCGACTCCAAAATTTTGAGACTAGAATTTGATTGTTCTTATATCAAAGCAGTCAAACATATACTCTCAAGCTGCAAAAGGATTCAATCTAATTTAAGATGGTTATACAACTTTAAGCAAAAGCAAGAGAAATGCCCTGATCCATATTACTTTCAATCCTGCAAACACCAACATTGAAGACTATTAATCATTTCAGTCTAATCTTCTTCCATCGCTAATGCAAATTAAAGGCAAATGAAAGGAGACCTGTTTTCAGCTAAAAAAAAGGAAGGAGACCTGTGAATTGCCAGGCAGCTCTCATGCTAATTTGAAGATGCAGTGGATTTAGATTCTTAGAAATCACTTAAATGCTTCAATTTAATTGTAGGCAAACTTTCATCACGTAGAGCAGAAAAGAGGGATTCTTTACATTAACCCCTGTCCAAAGCAGCTGGGCTCATAGGAATGAAACCAGCTGGGGACACAAGAGCATCCACTGGAACATCATTAGAAGTGACAGCTATAGCTCCTTCATCCACAATCTGCAGAGAATATGATAGTGCAACTGCAACCAAATAAAAATCAAGCATGCCTCAATAAAAAGACAAACAAATACATCTTAATGGTGTAGCTCCATAGTTACCAAGGAATTATTCAAACAATCAACAGCAGTGGGCATTTACCGAGGAGGGGCTGCTTCCATTTACACTGCTTTGCAAGCTCTTGGTACTTATTCAGGAACAAATCATAGTAGCTTTCAGATTTGACAATGCGTCGAAGTAGGAATGTAAGATACAAAACTAGACCAGATATTTATATATATGCAACAGAGTGCCTGTATGGTCATGTCTCTATTTCTAGACCCTAAATGTGTTTGGGGGTTCAACACTTTCACATCAATTATATCATCCATATTTCCATTCTGATTATCTCTTTTTGGTCAGACTAATCATATTTGAGTCCATTGCTCAAAGATTATAGATGAATAAAGCACCAAAAGTGACGGTAAGTACTGGCAAGCAGTGTTGTTGAGATGGCTGTAACTTTTGTCGACCTAGTTCTTTGCAAGTTTATTAATGGCAATTTAAGTGAAATATAATCTTAATCAATGTTAAAACATAAAACTAACAAACAAAAATCAACAAAGCTGACATAGAGGGTTTTAGTGGCCATGGCCCCCAATATTATGACTGCTAACTAATAAAAAAATAGTTAAACATTAAAAGAGACGCATCAACCTACCCCCCACCACGGCCCAAACGTCTTCCAGATCTGTCAAATGCAAGCCCTGGCAGAATAAGAAGTGAAATGAGACAACGGAAATATATTAGAGGCCTCCCTATGCATCTAGTACGGCAACCAAGAGAAAGGGTGAAAAAGAATGACCAGGTAAGATGAACAAATCAACTGGATTGCTTGCCTCCATAACTGCAACAAATATTTCACTCAGATAATTAACAGCTTTTACCAACCACACCAAAAATGAATTATCAACTTCAGGAAGAAGCTACAGTTTAATTATATCATGGTGAAGAAGAATGGCCCGACACTGTAAAAAATTTTGAAAGAAGTCTTAGAAAGAGAGAGAGAGAGAGAGAGAACTTCTCTTTAATGTGGTAATTTAGATATGCACTTTGTGGATTTTGAACCCACAACCTCATGCTCCACTCATTCTTATGGAAGAAGGGCCTGTCATTTTAGCTAGGTCTCATAGGCAAGAGAGAGAGAGAATGTAAAAGATGGCATCATCAACCTCCTTAAATGTAAACTAATCTGGCAGCAGAGTACCAGAGAAATGATATTTAAAAAGAAAATTTTGGTCATTCGCTGACTGATTAAGTAGTCTAATTTCTCAAAGCAAAATTACATGTCTGATTGATGATCAACATGGAAAGCTGAAAACCCACCTATTTAGCCTTGAAAAATTACTAATACATACTGTAAATACAGTTCTCAATGCAACTGAAGGCTTCTTGAGTATTGAGCTTCATGCCAATACAGAGTTGGCCCACTATATCTAATATGTGGCGAACTCTGCATGACTTCGAATGTGTAAATCCAACATTTTTACATTGTAAGTGCTGCATCCGTATCAGGATACTGTTCCCTCTTCATGAGGAAATTTAAGCAGAACCATGATCCCTCTGATGGTGTCATACCAGAAATCTATTTGCACCACATGTCAACTGATGAGTTTTAAACGAAAAATTATCACTGAGTCCAAGTTGCCCTGTCATATTGGTGTACAACAGGAAACAAAGAAAGCTCAAAGGACATACTAGCATTAAGCATCAGTAATGCAAATAGATTCACACAAGTGACCCATGTAGAGTGATGAAGATTAGGAAATGATGAGCAACAAGAACAAATAGTAAAGCTAATTTTCTTTTTTTAAAGGTAAAGTGAATTTTCACATTGGGTACAAGAAAATAGATTAGCAAAGATAGAACATGGTACCATCTTCACGTTGTTTCCCATCACAATCTACTAGAGATGGTTCCAAAATGTTTATCGAATTTATAACCAGATCATCAACACTCGAGATCCTTAGCATTCTCATGTTGCTATTCCTGTCCTCCACACGAGGAACATAAAGCTTTTTCTGTTCTGCAAATTACCCTTTTTAAGTTAAAAATTCACCGTAACAGTCTCTAAAAGTGTAACAAATAACAACACATACATGCAATGTCCATATATAAGTATGTAACATAGAATATGAACCAAGAGCTTGAACACTACTTGCCTACTGTAATATGAAATCCAATGCAAGATCATCTTAGTAACTATAGAAAATTGTGTTTCAATCATTTTGGCCAAATCATGATATCTAGTGAGAATTTCTAAACAATTATTCATTAGATAATGCTTTAGAATACTAATCCCAATAGGCTCAAGCCCATTGTACTATTGTACTTCACTTATTTATTCTTCTACCATACTTGTATTTCAGTACCACTCCTGCTTAAATAAAGGCAGCCCTTCCAATATACAACAATAACAACAACAAAACTCTAGTCTTATATTTTTTTGGGTTAGTCACATGTATTTTTAACTACTTCTACAGTTCTATTAATGTTATTTTTGGTCTTCCTTTACTTTTTCTGATTTCCTCAACTTGAATCAACTCAGCATTAATCTCACATGCCAAAATGTCAATGACAGAAAAAATTCAATGAAAAACCGAAAACGCACCTTCGGTTGGTTTGGATAAAACTTGTGACACAATTCTTGATGTGTCAACCTCTCTTAAAGCAGTACAGCTAATATAAGCACATAAACTCTTACTAGCCTTAAACCATGGAGCTTCTAATACGATACTCTGAATGGCATTATCTGAAAATGAAAAACCAAACGTAAATGCAACGTTGTTTTAGTTACAAATTCCACACATAAAAAAGGTATTCAAATGTGTGTGCCCACAGTGATAGTCCTATCAAAGGCCCGTTAGTACACAGCCATTTTTCTTTCTGTGACGTGGCGTGGAGTTGATAAGTTCACGATAATAAAATAAAATTTTCATTGAGGCAAAAATACAAACAGCTTAAAGTCAACTGGATAAATTAGAAGTTTTTCGGACCTTCTTCGGATCTCCGGATTGGGTCCATGTTCTTGAGGTCCTTGCGTAATTTGGATCGGAGCGAGTGCTTACGCTGAAATATTGCGTCGACCTCGTGAGGATCGTCGTTATTGGTGGTCATGGTTACGAAGGAGCGGTTGGGTTCGGGTACGAGGCGTACGTTAGTGGGGTGCGATGAGAAAGGCGTGGGTGATGATGCTAACGTGCACGCCTGGGTGAGCATCACCACCTGCTTTGCACTGCTTATCATTTGCCTACCTGCCCTTGCTGTGTAGTGACAAAACATTGTTTTGCGCTGTTTGCGAGTTTCGGTTGGGATTTGTTTTGCCAGGCTCTAATGGATGTTCCTTTGATAAGATATGGACATAATTAATGAATTTTTTAATGTTTTGAAAAGTGCACGTTTTAGAAAATTTAAAAAAAAAAAAATTATAGTTTGCTTCGTGTTCGTTTAGGATCTGTTTATTTTGTTAAAATTGAATTTTTTTTGTTAAAAATATTGTAAATAAAGGTAAAAGTTAGCTGAAATAGTATAATGAGACCCATGAATAGTAGTAAAAAAATGTAGTGGGACCATGAATAGTAGCAAAAATAAGCTAAATAGTAAAATAAGTTGACAAAAATAATCTTTGCCAAATGAACACGTATTCTCACAAATTTTACATGCACGTAAGATTTTTTTTTTTTTAATAAAAAAAGGGTCCCATGCGTGTGATCATTGATCCGGTCCACTTAAACCCGCTATTAATGGCATGGGACACCCCTGTGCACAACATTTTTGCGAAGCGGACAACTCAAACCCGACAACTCCTAAACTCGCAAATGTAACCAAGTCCAGAACTCCTACTAACGCGTCACGCCCCCAAGGGGGCATGCATGTGAGATTGTTGGTTTAGAAATTAGAACATCATTAATTTGAGAAAAAACTATCAAATTTATCGGGTAATATCAATAGCATCATCCTAGATTTTAAGTTTTAAATATTTATGATCCTCAAAATTTATGTAATTAAGATTGTTCTATAAGTGGAGGGACCAGAATCAAGATCAATGGTCAAAAACCAACACGAGATGGAAATTAGTTCGAAGACTTGAGGTTAGAGCATCCGAGCCATTCAACAAGATAGTCAAGTTGGCCATAGAAAATGAATTATGCCTAAACAAGCCTAAAATTTGACTTGCATCAATACTACTTCCAACCACTTCTCTAACCAATTGATGGGCTTGAGGGAATTTGATTGGGCATGGGACAAATCAAGAGAAGAACAATTTTCAAGGATCATGGAACAGAAGCAATTCAAGAGTACAAGACTAGTATAAACAAAGGCCTAGCCTTGGAAAGGTATGAAATTCTTCCAACGAAATACTCCATAGTTTGTAGTTGGTACACTATTATCCGACTAAAACATCAAAAAATAACTAGACGGTTCGACTCTATTCACAAGAGATTGTGGTAAGGAAAAGAATAATGCTAATACCACAACAAAGTCTGCAACTTTTATCATAACTTGCTTACATAACAAGTTGTGAGTGATAAAATTGTAGACCCACATGGACCCACCATTTTACTTCACTACTCATAACTCACTGTTGATGCTCATTTTTAGGAAGCCCAGTAGAAGGAAGAAGCCCAACAACATGGGCAAAAAAGAGTTACTAAGTGGATAGAAAAGCCATTAAGCCCAGTGGCAAAAATAATGGATCATAGGCCCATAAAATAAACAAATTGGCCTTGAAGAAGCAAATGGGCCTAAAGAAGCCTGGAAAGTGAGAAGTAGTAAACCCGTGGGTAGTATGTGATGTAGAAAAGTGAGAATGGGTCATAGTAAGCCCGAAGTAATGCAAGTAAAGAAAGAAAGGGGCTGATGGAAAGTCCATGAGCCCCAAGGATGATGGATAAAGTAATTGGGCCGAGGAAGCCCAAATGAGTTAGTAAAAACCCATGAGAACGCAGAATTAGAAAAATGGCCGAGGATGCCCAAGGAAAGCAAATGGGCCAAGGATGCCTAAGAGGAAATAAATGGAACACAAGAGCCCGCAAGCAATGTAATAAAAAGCCCAATGATCATACGGAATCATTGGGAGAAGAATAAGCAGCAAGCCCAAAAAGGCCCTGTAGGCTTGGGTCAAATAACATCACAGTAGGAATAGCAGAGCAGTATGGCAGGAAATGGTAGCAAGACTACAGAAAAGAGCAAAAGAGTGGGCTGAAGGAAGAAAAACTCACAATCAAGCAAAGCCCAACCCCCAAAAGGAACAGGCCATAAAGAATGGGAAGTCAGATAATAGCTCACGCCATAAGAAGTCAAGGATGGGTGGCAGAATGTGCAGACAAGCCTCCAAACCACGGCAAACGCATAAGCAGCGGGCAGGTTTTAGACATACACAGAAGTGGAGCACTCACAAGGCCCAGACACCACTAGCCTGTACCCAACCAATATAGGAAGTGGTGGATCATGGGTTAGAGGTAAGAGGGCATAGTCCAGCGGTGGTGAGAAGGGAAAACCTATTCTGGGGTTTCTACTCAGGCTCTTTTAGGGGAAATGTCCCGCTGGGATAACATACCGCCCAAAAGAAACAAGAATGAGTTGGAACCACTAGATTCATGCCATGAAGGATAGGAAGAGAAAAAACACCCACACCATAGCAGATAAGAGTGTCACGACAAACAAACAAACAAAATAGTCTTCTTTGTCTGGTGATGAGGAATGGCACAGCCAACATAGGTAAGTAGTGGTGGCTGGGCAACTTACAAACTAGTGGTGGTCGACAAGGACACTTAGACCAGACAAAGGTAGTTAAAGGCTAAAATAGTAAAAGCTAGTTACGGCAGGCATTATATAAAGGACCATTGCCGTGTACAGTAAGGGGGATCACGATCACGGTAATAATAACCTCCACGAGAGAATCACAACATAGAAGCAAGCACTAAGAAAAGAAGAGAGAAAAAGAAAAAGAATTAGAAATAACGAAAGAAAATAGAGAGCATAGAACAATAGGCATGCACCAATAGGTTGACCCCTCTCTCCCTCTAAAGCCCTGCTCTCTGTCAAAGGAAAATGATTCTTTTGGGCACAAGTCATTCAGGCCCGTTCCTTCAAAGCGATTAATTTCTTTTTCTAGGGAGATTATTCTCGTTGAGGAAATGGTTCCCTCCTTGGTTTCTGATAAGGACAAAATATCAGTGAAGAATAAAGAAACGGAAGGTAATGTGCCGTCAGTCGTAATTTATCATGGCTGACGGTAGGATGAGATGTAGAACCCGGAACGATGGAATAGTAGAACTGAAGGTATTTTGAAACCGACGGCATAGAGACTGAAGGGCTCCCCGAAGCTGACGGCACATATGGTGAAGGCATTAGATATGCTGACGGCGCCAGGCAAAGATTTCTTGATAACCACGTTTGAATGAATAAATGAATGACTTGCTCTCCACGTTTTGGGTAAACCTAAGAACAACTCCTATATGGAAAGGATCCCGCAAAATACGCCCAAAAAAGGGATTCCTATAAGGAAAAGACTTCTACTCCAAGGAAAAAGGGTCCAGCCCTACTACTATAAAAACCGAGCACCCTCACAAAGAAAGGTACGCATGATTTTACCCTCTCTAGCACTCTAGAGTAGTGAGAATAATTCTAACTTGATCTTCGGAGGGTATTTGGCCGGTACCACACCGGTGCACTCCGCAAAGATTCTTTTTTTCTCGTTGTGCAGGTGTCAACAGGAGCGCGCAAGGACCGTGCAATTTATTGGTGATATCTTCGGCATCATCAGTTGGCACCGTCTGTGGGAAGCGCGCGTATAGTAGCCACAATACCGCTTCCCGGACAAAGGTTGCATGGTGCTCACTCGCTCAATGGCAACTACTAACGACATTCAAGAAGAGGAACCACCCACGACCACCCTCGAAAAGCAAGTTAAGACTCTCGCGGCGGCCGTAGAACGCCTCACCAAACAAAATCGTGACTTGGAGGAGCAGCTGCGCCAGAAGGATGCAGCACCGGGCAACCAAGGAGCTGATCAAGAGGGAACCAGTGCTGACCGACGAAATCAAGAAGGACCCCAGGCCAGCAACGCCCCGAGCAAGCCAGAACGACAGAACATGAGTCTCCCCTCCCTTGCCGATACGGCTCCACCACCTATCATCTCAGAGATGCAGGCGATGAAGGAGCAAATGGAGATTATGATGAACGCCCTCAAGGGGCGAGTGTCCAGTGATCTTGACGACCTAGTCAACAGGACCGACTCGCCATTCACAGCCCCTGTCAACTCCTTCCCTCTGCCGAGTAAGTTTCGCATGCCACAGATGGACAGCTACGACGGGGCCAGGGACCCTCTGGATCACTTAGAGACGTTCAAGACCCTGATGCATCTCCAAGGAGTAGCAGACACGATCATGTGTAGAGCCTTCCCTACGACACTGAAGGGAGCAGCCAGAATTTGGTTCAGCCGACTAACGCCCAACTCAATCAGCACCTTCAAGGAGTTGAGCGCTCAGTTTACCACGCACTTCATTGGCGGACACAGATACAAGAAATCGACAGCGTGCTTGATGAGCATTAAGCAGCGAGAGGACGAGACACTACGGGCCTACATATCCCGCTTCAATAAGGAAACGCTCTCGATCGACGAAGCCGATGATAAGATACTTGTTGCTGCCTTCACGAATGGGCTGCGAAAGGGTAAGTTTTTGTTTTCCTTATACAAAAATGACCCGAAAACCATGTCGGAAGTACTTTACAGGGCCACCAAGTACATGAACGCTGAGGACGCGCTGTCAGCTCGGGAAGAGAAACCGAAAAAAAGGGAAAGGCAGGATGACACCCAACAAGAACAAGGGTGCAAGAGGGCCCGAACGGGAGACCGGCGAGATGAGCGTCGCCCCAAACCCCCAGGAGGAAGATTTACGAGCTTCACCCCGCTAACGGCCCCTGTAGACCAAGTCCTGATGCAGATTAAAGATGAGGAAGCCCTGACCTACCCCGGAAAGCTGAAGGGAGACCCAAATAGACGCTCGAAGGATAAGTATTGCCGCTTCCATCGGGACCACGGCCATGACACAGCCGATTGTTACGATCTGAAGCAGCAAATCGAGGCCCTTATAAAACAGGGGAAGTTACAGAGGTTCGTTAAGAAGGAGAGGGCGGATCAGCCCCCTCAGGAGCAGAATCCCCGACGGGATAACGAGCGACCAAGACCCCCCATAGGGGACATAAGAATGATTGTGGGAGGAACGGCCGTCACTGGGTCATCCAAGAGAGCTCGGAAGACCTACCTCAAGGTAGTCCAGAATGTGCAGTTAACAGGTGAAGTACCAAGGATAGTGCAAAGAGAGGGCCCCACAGTGGGGTTTTCGGAAGAAGATGCAAGGCGCCTTCACCACCCGCATGATGATGCGCTGGTCGTCAGCATACGGATAGAAAACTACAACATGCACAGGGTGCTGATCGACAACGGAAGCTCAGCAGACATCCTGTACTATCCGGCGCTCCAACAGATGGGAATCAGCAAGGAACGGTTAGTCCCAACAAATGCCCCTCTAGTCGGTTTCGGAGGAACAAGGGTGCTACCTTTAGGTGCGGTTACACTATCCGTAATGGTAGGTGATTACCCTCAACAGATAACCAAGAACATAACTTTCTTGGTGGTCGATTGCTCGTCAGCCTACAACGCTATCCTCGGACGACCCGCACTGAATTCATGGAAGGCGGTAACTTCGACTTACCACCTAATGATAAAATTCCCCACTGACTACGGAGTAGGGGAACTGCGCGGAAGCCAAATGGCCGCACGCGAGTGCTACATAGCCATGATGGAAATGGAAGACCAGTTTCAGGCCTTAAGCATAGAGGAGCACCGGACGGTGACGGAACCAGTGGAAAAATTAGAAGAAATAACACTTGACGGTTCTGATCCCGACAGAACGACCAGAATCGGGACACTCGCAAACCCCAAAATCCGTCAAGAACTCATAACCTTCCTCAGGGGCAATCGAGATGTATTTGCATGGAGTCATGAAGATATGCCAGGAATAGACCCGTCGGTCATGGTGCACAGATTGAACGTCTCACCCGACTTTCCATCCATTCGGCAAAAGAAGAGAGTGTTCGCCCCTGAACGAGATCAGGCCATTGCAGAAGAAGTCCGAAAGCTACAAGAGGCAAACTTTATTAGGGAAGTGTACTATCCCGATTGGCTGGCCAACGTAGTAATGGTCAAAAAGGCTAGCGGCAAATGGCGGATGTGTGTGGACTTCACCGACCTCAACAAGGCCTGCCCCAAAGATAGCTACCCTCTCCCAAGGGTCGACGTCCTAGTGGACTCAACGGCCCGACACCGGTTGCTAAGCTTTATGGACGCTTTCTCAGGGTACAACCAGATTCGAATGCACGAAGCTGATCAAGAGAAAACCTCGTTTGTAACTAGCCAAGGGCTCTTCTGTTACAAAGTGATGCCCTTCGGGCTGAAGAACGCAGGCGCAACCTACCAAAGACTTATGAACAAGATGTTTGCGCAGCAAATCGGGAGGAATGTCCAGGTCTACGTGGATGACATGCTAGTGAAGAGCCGAAGGGAGGAGGATCATCTGGAGGATCTCAAAGAAACATTCAACACTCTCCGCTCCTACAACATGAAGCTCAATCCCGGGAAGTGTGCCTTTGGAGTGACGGCGGGAAAATTCCTAGGATTTATGGTATCCCAAAGGGGAATCGAAGCAAACCCGGATAAAATCCGGGCCATTATGGAGATGGCGCCACCAAGAAATGTCAAGGAAGTACAAAGCCTCAACGAGAAAATAGCGGCACTTAATAGATTCGTATCGAGGGCAACGGACAGATGCTTGCCCTTCTTCTGCACGCTAAAGAGGTCGTTCGAGTGGACTACCGAGTGCCAACAAGCGTTCGAAGAACTGAAGGCTTATCTCTCCTCCCCACCACTGTTGAGCCCGTCGCAGCCAGGGGAAGAACTCTTTCTTTATCTAGCCGTCTCCCCCGCAGCCATCAGCGCTGCCTTATTCAGAGAAGAAGGAAAGGTACAAAAACCCGTATACTATGCGAGCCGAGCGCTTCGCGGTGCTGAAGAAAGATACCCGCCAATGGAAAAGCTTGCCTTTGCATTAGTTACAGCGGCCCGCAAACTCAAACCGTACTTTCAAGCCCATACGGTAAACGTCCTGACAGACAAGCCTTTGCGACGGGCCATGAACAACCCCGAGACTGCGGGTCGGTTGGCGTTATGGGCCATAGAGCTGAGCGAATTTGATATCCGGTACCGCCCACGCACCGCAATCAAGGGACAGATTGTCGCAGATTTCGTAGCAGAATTCACTCATGACGAAGACAAGGGGGCAGGAGAATCCCCTCTATGGAGCATATATACGGACGAATCCTTCAACAGATTAACCAGAGGGGCTGGCATCGTACTACTGTCACCCGAAGGTGATGCAATTGAATGCATGGTCCGTTTTGACTTCCCTGCTACCAACAATGAATCAGAATATGAAGCACTGATAGCGGGACTCGACCTCGCCAAAGCCGCAGGAGCCGCAAAAGTAGTCATCCACTGCGACTCTCAGGTCATTACTAACCAAGTAAACGGAGACTACGAGTGCAAGGGTGAAAGGATGAAGAGGTACCTTGATCAGGTAAAGGCAAGAATGGATAACCTCGAAGCCAGAGTCGTCCAGATTCCCAGAGAAGAGAACGAGCGAGCGAATCGCCTCGCAAAAGCCGCTTCAGCAGAGCATATGGTTACCCCTGGTAATGTACTTTCTTTCGTTCAGCTTTCCCCGCTAATAGGTCCCAGCAACGTGCAGGAAGTATGCCCTGACAGTAGCTGGACCGCGCCATTAGTTTCATACTTGAAAGACGGGGTACTACCAAACGGAAAGGAGGCATCAAGGAAACTGAAGGTCCAGGCAGCAAGGTTCGTCCTGATAAAAGACGTCCTGTACAAAAGAGGCTTCTCTCGACCTTATCTGAGATGCTTGGGTGCGGAAGAGGCAGACTACGTTATGAGAGAGGTACACGCTGCGGAAACCATTCCGGGTCCAGGGCATTGGTACACAAACTGGTACGAGCAGGGTACTATTGGCCCACCATGCAAAAGGATGCCGAAGCCTATGTTAGGGCCTGTGACAAATGCCAGAGGTTCAGCAATATTATCAGACAACCAACTGAAGAGCTGACCCCGTTAACGGCCCCATGGCCGTTCGCACAATGGGGATTAGATATTATAGGACCATTCCCTACAGCAGTACGGCAGTTGAAGTTCCTAGTAGTAGGCATCGACTACTTTACAAAATGGGTAGAAGCTGAAGCCTTGGCTACAATTACAGAGAAGAATGTGCGAAGCTTCGTCTGGAGATGCATCATATGCAGGTTTGGCATTCCTAGAGTTCTTATCTCAGACAACGGAAGGCAATTCGACAATGAATCATTCCGGGATTTTTGCTCACAATTAGGAATAAAGAACCACTACTCCTCCCCCGCCCACCCTCAGGCTAACGGACAGGTCGAAGTCACGAACCGATCCTTGCTCAAGATTATCAAGACTCGGCTCGAGGGGGCAAAAGGCATATGGCCTGAAGAGTTACCAAGCGTGCTATGGGCATACAGAACGACGGCGAGAACACCCACAGGAGAGACACCGTTCCGACTAACGTACGGGAGTGAAGCGGTCATCCCGGCTGAAGTTGGGATCACAAGCTACAGGGTGCACAACCACGATGAGAACAGAAATGACGAGGCAATACGACTACAGCTGGATCTGATGGACGAGCTCAGGACGACAGCAGAGCAAAGGCTCGCTCGATACCAGAACCGCATGGCCCAGTACTACAACTCTCGGGTCCGTCACAGAGATTTCCAAGTTGGAGACCTTGTTCTTAGAAGGGTCATGGGCGCCGCTAGGGACCCCACCCAAGGAAAACTCGGCCCCAACTGGGAAGGACCTTACCGGATTACGTCTTGGCAGAGAAAAGGTACCTACCACCTGGAGACGACAGACGGGCAGAAACTGCCACACCCGTGGAACACCGAGCACCTACGAAAGTATTACCAATAGGAGTGGCAACACAGATCAACCTTCTTCATCCACAACGGATTTCAGTTTTTTACTCCTCAGCTTTATCATTTATTTTTATGTTATCATTTACTTCAGTTTTTGCTACAGTATTTATTTTCTGGTTTTAAGCAGCACTCGGTTTTAGAAGTGCTTTCATTTACAAATGCATGACAAATAAGAGGAGTTTATTCATTCTAAGTTACTGAAGTGTCTATGATAAAGAAAAACCTACTGCCCACCAAGGTGGATAACTAAGTTCATAAAAAATGAACACCAAAAATGACCAAGTCCATGGCATAAAAGCTGACGGTCTCACCAAAAGAGACAAGGCTGTCATGGACAAGGCCCAAAAAACAACGGGATTACAAAAAGATGACAAGTTCATCAAAGTCCCTGACGGCCTAAGGCTAAGAAACTGACGGCCTAAGGCTAAGAAGCTGACGGTCTCACCAAAAGAGACGAGGCTGTCATAGACGGTCCTAAAAAACCAACAGGCCTACAAAAATATGACAAGTACATAAAAACCCCTGATGGCCTAAAGCTAAGAAGCTGACGGTCTCACCAAAAGAGACGGGACTATCAAAATCCCAAAGTCAACAGGCATACAAGAAATGACAAGTTCCACAAACGGATCTATTTAACGGCCTAAAAAGATCACAAGATCGTCGCATCCCGTCAGGATGTTTTAACGAAGCTGACGGGAGGAACCATTGGGCTAACGGCCCATAAAAAGTCAGACGAGGTTATACTGACGGAGGTTTCACTTAGTAAGCTGACGGGGTTACCAAACAAACGTTTAATAAAACCCCGGGAAAACACTGGCTAAAAATAAAAGAAAAAGCATAACGCATATATGTAACAGAAGCAGAGGAAGAAATATACCACGCCACATATGCAACTACATACATAAAACCGAAGACAATTGTCTGCCAAAATAATTTAAGTAACATAGCTGTTCTCAAAATGACTAAAGTAAAATACAAATAAAAAGAATTCAAGGAGCAGAGCCGTCAGCAGGATTCTCGTCAGCTTGATGGTCCTCAACATCTACTAAGACCGGAATTGGAGGGTTAGCAGCAGGCTGGGCAAGGACAACGACGCCGTTAGCCTCCAGAGGGGCAGCAGGTTGAGAGGGGCCATCGTCTCCGTCATCCATGGTGATCCCAGATAGATCCAACCCCGGGAAGGCTGACGCGACCTGCTTAAGGCAATCGTCGAAACCAGTGCCATAATACCCGGCACAAGAATCAATAAACGATTGTGACGCCTTGAAGTCACGAACCGCGTCAGCCCCAGCCGTCTGCAATCTCTGCTCCAGAACCGTCATCTCCCCCTTAAGCTTGTCACTCTGACGGTCCGCCTCCACCAGCTTCTCCCTAACCTCCTTCAGCTCCTTATTCAGCGTACGGACGGCGTCCTTATACTGCCCCTGCTCCTCCATCAGGTGCACATTATGCTTCCTGACGCGAGTAACGACACCTTCCTTCGCAATACAGCGATCTTGAAGGGCCGTCACATGCACCAAGGCCTAAGAAAGAAAACACAGCCGTCAGAAAAAGAATCAAAGCAAGATAAAGCCATCTCGACAAAGGTAGCAAACCTACCCTGGTAAGGTCAAAGAGAGCTGACGCCCCCAGATCCTCCGTCTCCAGCTGCTCACAGGGCTCTATGTCCACTGGCTTTACAAAGGACCTGGCCTCCTCGGCGGCGTAATCCCTGTGGGTCAGGAGACGGCTTGGGCCCTCAGTGACGGGACCTTGGGAGGTCATTAACCCCTTACCCACACCATGGCTGGGCTTAGAGGGTGATTTCTCCTTCAGGGAACCGAGAGTGACGGCGGCCTTTTTAGCCGGACGGCGATAACTCCCGTCAGGCTTCCTCTTTGCCTGCCCGGTAGGGACCTTAGGGGTTGACGACGCTTCCCCCCCTACCTCCTGAGCCTGCTTCTCGGCCTTCTGACGGGCAGCAGCGGCTCGGATCCTTTGCTTAGCAGATTCCATTTCTACAATATAAAGGTTGTTAGAATAACTGACGGGGATAACCAACAAAGCCAAAGGGGAAAGTCTACTCACGCCGACGGGAGAACTCCTCCAACCTCCGAGCTTCAGCCGACGGCTCTGGACCCCCACAGTACAAATGAATTGTGTCAAGGGTGATCAAATCCCTACACTTGCGCTCTTCTAAAGGGATTTCCAAAACCCGACGGATAAACTCCTCCTGTTCGTCGGTTATGTGGGGACGGGTGTAAGCTGAAAAAAGAAAGGAAATTGTTAATAACGTTGTTAAGGAAACAAAGAAGACCATGGTTGACGGGATTAACCTGAATCCCTTACAAAGGCCTATGTATTGTCAAAGTAACCATGGGGCATCGTCACCCATTCCTCCTGACGGCAAACCCAATCCGTCCCCTCAACAAAAAAGTACCTACTCTTCCAATTCCTATTTGAATCTGGCATATCTGATACCAGCCTCAAATTTTTATCTCCGGCATTAAAATGATATGTCCCCTTAGACGAAGCAATATGATAGGGCCTGTAGCAGTAAAAGAACTCGTCTAAGGTAAGCTGACGGTTGCCTCCACTTAGACGGCCCCACAAAATCTCAGCCCCTATGAAAGTTCTCCAAGCATTTGGGGCAATTTGAGTGACGGAAAGGCCAAGAAAGTCAGCCAATTGACGGTGTAACGCCGTCAACGGTAATCTCAAACCCGCAGCAAATATGGCGTCGTACATACCCACGTCAGCAGTCCTCCCCGAGTAACAAGTCTCGTTCTCTTCAGGGAGACGGATTGGGATGTGGTCTGGGATTTGATAACGAATGCGCAACTCTCCAAAAATTTTATTACTCATCCTAGGCAAAAATTTGTTGACGGCCCAATCCTCAGGAAGAATGAAGGGACGGTTATCTCCGGTTTCCTCATCCCCGTCGCCTTGATCCCCGTCACTATCACTACCTTCGCCGTCAGTACACGTATCACCCTCAACTCCTTCACCCTCTCTTCCCTCTCCTACTTCATCCTCACCTGTGCAACTCTCATTGCCATCAGGAGATCGGGCCGACGTCCCACCCCCTGACGAAAGCGAAAAGTCCTCTGATTCATGGCCAGAACCAAAGGCTTCGTCGTAGCCCGCTCCTTCGCGGACTGACGACTCCCCACACGACGCGTCACTTGACATCTGACTACCTACAAGTGACGAATCCAATCTAAGTGCCTACTCTGACGTCCTCACTAATGAGATACAGATATGAGTAAAAACAAGAAAGGGAAGGACTGGAACTTACTGGCAGATCGTCTTTCATGAAGGAACGGACCCAAGGACGGCAATGCAGTAGCTGACGTAGATTGGACAACAAGTCAACAAGCTCAGGGCGACGGTCTCTCTCTCGAAGATCAGCAAAAAAAAGAAATAGTAGAAATGAGGGGGAGGGCCCCCATTATATACGAAATGAGCAGGCGCGGGAGACGAAGCGACGCCTCGTCAGGTGCGTAGCCAATAGGGAATCACCACGTGTCCAAAGCATTAAATGCGCGGCAACTCGAGGCAACCCACTTAATGATTTTCCCGCCTAATCAAAAGTATACGTAAACAACCGACGGAAATGCACTCCATAAACCGTCAGCATAAAAAGTAACTGGCGGAAATATGGAGTAGGGGGCAACTGATAAGGACAAAATATCAATGAAGAATAAAGAAACGGAAGGTAATGTGCCGTCAGTCGTAATTTATCATGGCTGACGGTAGGATGAGATGTAGAACCCGGAACGATGGAATCGTAGAACTGAAGGTATTTTGAAACCGACGGCATAGAGACTGAAGGGCTCCCCGAAGCTGACGGCACATATGGTGAAGGCATTAGATATGCTGACGGCGCCAGACAAAGATTTCTTGATAACCACGTTTGAATGAATAAATGAATGACTTGCTCTCCACGTTTTGGGTAAACCTAAAAACAACTCCTATATGGAAAGGATCCCGCAAAATACGCCCAAAAAAGGGATTCCTATAAGGAAAAGACTTCTACTCCAAGGAAAAAGGGTCCAGCCCTACTACTATAAAAACCGAGCACCCTCACAAAGAAAGGTACGCATGATTTTACCCTCTCTAGCACTCTAGAGTAGTGAGAATAATTCTGACTTGATCTTCGGAGGGTATTTAGCCGGTACCACACCGGTGCACTCCGCAAAGATTCTTTTTTTCTCGTTGTGCAGGTGTCAACAGGAGCGCGCAAGGACCGTGCAATTTATTGGTGATATCTTCGGCATCATCAGTTTCAGTCTTGTAACATAACTTGGCACGGCAGACTAATATTTCCCTCTTTTATTCAATAAACTCATTACTATTTTTTCCTCACTTATTTTTGCTATTTTATGTACGGGTGCGTTTCATGTCGCTGCCCTTTATTTATTTTGTCTAAATAGCGAACATATTTTTTTTGTTATCTTTATTACATTTGCCTGCCATAATTTTATCATAGCAGCTCTGCCTATTGTGGGCATGTGACCAAAGTGTTGGCAAACGGAGCGTAGTTTGTGCACAAGTCGGACTAATATGGGTTATAATTGGACCAATCCCAACTCCCTTATCTAGAACACTTGGGCCCAGTACAGCGAGAGGCAACCCAGCCCAACATTACAAAAAAGTCCACTACATTTAAATTGGCGACTCCGCTGGAGAGTTGGGAAGCAAATAGGGACAGAAACCCTTGCAAACAAATGCCCCCAAAATCTAGGACAATGTGAAACATGAGCACCACGCCCTCGCTGGTAGAGTCAATCATACCACTTGATGTATAAGTCTTATGGTCTACTTGAACCCATTTAAAACTACCCAAATACAGGTGCAATGCATTTTATCATAAGAAATGCCAATTACATAAAAATATGACCCTTACAAACTACTTTTTTCTTTTTTTAATATTCGTTGTAGTGTTAAAATGGTGGGAAAAATGACTAAGATATTTTTAGAGTTTTTAAGTAACCCCGTTATGAATTTTTTTAAATCCTAATTACTTATTGTGAAATGAGTTTATTGGATTTTACTATATTATCAAAATTTTAAATTGATAATAAAATAATGATTGCCAATATTTATTTAAATTATTGATAATATGGTAAAATTTAATTTCCTCACTTTGCAATTGGTGATTTAGATTTTCAAAACATGTTAAAATTACATAGATTTTAAGAACACATTAAAATTACATTAAAAACTCTAAAAGATCCTAATTCAAAGAGGAATATTATAAGTCTTGAGACCTAATTTATTTAGTCAAAACATAAAAGCAATTTGGTTTGTATGGAGAAAAAGATATTAATATGTTCATGCTTGTTTGATTGAGTTTTTTTTTTTTTTTTTCCCCTTATTTTATTTGGTTTATCTTTGAAAAGAAAAATGCTATTGCCAATAAGTATCCTTCATACTTGAATTTTTCTTTTCCCTCATATGCCAATGTGAAGGCATTTAGAAGTACAAGACCACTAGAAAATGTGAGAACATATAACAAACCAAAACACCCAAAATAAGAACATTTCTTTCCAATGGATTAAAATTATTGCCAATAGGATTGATGTTTGGGATGTTGGTTCTACTTTCTTCTGCTTATTCAATTGCTTCAAGAATAGACAATAACAATTTTCATCTAGGGTTCCTGAGAAAAACAAAAGAGGAGGAGGAGGATGAGAGAGAAAGAGAGAGAGGAGAGAGACTTGGCCGTGTGTGGGTGCCGTCAACTTTAGATGAAAGAGAGATAGAATCTGTTAACTTTAGGTTGACAGTTTTATCTTAAAATGAGTCATGAGCATTGCACATGACCTTTGCATATGTGTTTCTCTTTTTTTGACACATGTCCTTATTTGCAGAAATGTGTAGAAAATCTCTGTCCTTTTTTAAATTATGCTAGTGTGGTCTTGATTTTTCATTTTGAGCAATGAAAAAGAACATGGAGTCCAACCAAATACGCGTGGATGTGCGGATTCGTCTTCTAGTACTAAAGGGAAAAGGAAAATGAATTCATGCCTATCGTTTACGTACGTCTATGCTCCCTTTTTTCAGTGAATTATGCATTTGATTTAGGTCTTTTTTGGATCTGCTATTTGTCACATCATGTCCATATTATGTCCGCCTCTCCTGAGCTTTTGTAAATTTCTTGAGCCTCATCATTGATCATACCTTAATAAGTTACAATATGTCTATAATGAGACCTTAAGACTATGACCAGAGATATGCTTGCAACTTGCACCATTGCACCATTGCTGATCAGCTGAATACTATGAGCTGCATTCCTCACTATTCACTGTAACAAACTGAATTTCATATAAAACATTCAAATTAAAGGCTCATAACGAGGGGCGGCGTCATATATAAATCACAAAATTAGAAGTTTTTTGACATCTCAAACTAGACGTGCCAATCAATTAGCTTCATGCAGTAGGCTTGCCGAAGCCGACAGTGGTAGGGTTTAGTCATTAGAAAATAGCACCAAAAGAAATTATTGGCTGAATCTAATGGATTTTTATTCTCTCACATCCGCTTTTTAACATTCATTTTTTAATATTTATTTAATTTTATCATTAAATGTGGACATTTTTTTTTCTCGTTTTTTAAATTTTGTACATTTTGGTATCAATTGTAACTACGTACATGAAATAACGGGTGTAAATAAGTGTAAGAAAAAATATTTAGCCTCTTAGAAAAATAAGAGTGTAGGATATAATTTTCGCTTCAATAGGTTTGGTTAACTACGATGCATGCACTGCGATATCTACATGCATTTTAGTGAAGACACCTCAAAGTTTTTTTTTTTTTTTGGTGAAGGACGAAAGACGTTTAAGGTATGTTTGGATATTGTTTATTTTGCTAAAACTGAAAAATTATTACTGAAAGTACTGTAGATAAAGGTAAAAATTAGTTGAAATAGTACAGTTGGGTCCATGAATAGTGCCAAAAAGTACAGTAGATTCATGAATAGTAGCAAAAATAAGCTGAATAGTAAAATAATTTTAATTTTTAAACTCCACCCAAACGCACCCTTAGTGTCCTCAAAGTTATACTTAATTATTTTTTTATTTAACAAATACACATATAAATGCCATATATATATTCAAACACAAACACAACGTTGAAAGTATATAATTTAGAAAAGATAGAGATAAGACTGAGTTCTATAATAAGCTGTTGATATCTTAACTATATATGCCGGCACCGTATACCGATATCCCCGAAGATTAAAAAAAAATGTCTCTAGAACTGAGCCACTGACTTTGATTATGCTTTGTTGAGTAAGGCCGAGGTGCATGATTAAGCAGTAAAGTGCATGAAATTCGCACCAAAAAATCTATTGGTTTCCGTGGCATAGAATCGTTACTTGGAAGGCCTTTTGTCTAGATCTATAGTCTATGTCGGGTTATTCGAGCTTGAATACATAATCATATCTTGCAATTTGTGGGAACATATCATAAAGTTGTCTGTGTACGAATCCTTAAAGAAGAGATGAGACCCCTGTATGATGTGCCACAAGTAGGGGACTATGGGCCACCCCAAGCTCCACGCTCTTTAAAGAGCAAATTTGCTCTTTGCCTATGTGTAATAAGCATGAGTTGAAGTAGGTTTGCCTAGCTAAATACTAGTTTTGATGCCTTGACGGGATAAAGGCTTGTTAATTTTTACTACAATTAAAGTTTCTACCTCAAAGTTAGGCTGGTTAAGGTGAAATTAATCACATGGTAGAGGAAAATACTAAAAGCTACTACAAAAAGTTTTTAAACTGAAGTTAAAATGAATATGATCGACAAACAAACATAATGAATAACTGTCTAAATTATGTTTTTGAGGTGATTTATTGGACTGTAAGATTCATCGTGTGTATAAAATTAAAATAGTTACATTTGGACTAGCTTTTTTTAATTTAAAATTAAAATAAATTAATGTAACCTCTTTGACTCAAACAAATCTTAGGAAAAGTTGGTACGTACTTGTTATAGTAATTATTCATTTGATTTACATCTTTTTTTTTTTTAGATTAAACAACAGGATTTACATCTACTAGTTATAGTATTGTGCTATTTATTAATAAATGGTATTATTGGACTAATCTTTTGGTGGGAAATGATCTCCACGCGTGCGCGCGCACACACACACATGTATATATATATATATATATATATATATATATATATATATATATATATATATATAGGACCACTCTTTAATATATAAGGTTTATGACAGGAAGGTACTAAAATCGGACTAATTTGGAAAAATTAGGCAATTTACTTTATAGCTACTATTTTGTCTGGGTTTTTAGTTCCTACTCTATGGAAGGGCCCTCAAATGAACTCAACCATAAAAGATGGCAAAACTGGCTTGATATTATTTAATAGGGCTATAATTAAACCAAGCTGAATTAAACTTTTGAAATTCAAGATTAGTTTACATCTTTTTTTAAATTTGAGTTGAGTTCAAACCCATCATCAAGCCATGCTACATGTTTAAGTTTAGTTCATTTGTTTTTCCAACTAGCTAGAGTTTGTTCACAAAAGTACTTAATTAATATTTCTCTATTCACATAAAATGAATATGATGGTTAAAAGCCTAATCCTTTCATAAATCCAAACTGTTTTATTTTAAAATTATATTTAAGGTCTTATTGGATGAGTCATTTAGGCACAGTGATTTTTTATTTATGAATTTATAAAAATAAATTCCATCAACTTCGTATCTTTAATAAACCAACTAAGTAGATTAAAATGATATACGTACTTTACAAACTCATATAAACCTATATGAACTTCATGATATTTATAATATAATACAAATATGTGTGTATACATATCAAATTTCATATTCATAAGATTTTTCACAAAAGTATATACTAGAATGTTTGAGCTTGACTTCTTTAGTAGTTAAAGACTCAAAGACTTATTAATCAAGTCTCAAAGAAGGGCTTAAACTTGGCTTGTATATAGGCAAACCAAACAAACATAAATGATTTTTTTTCTCTTATCCCTATAACTAAATAATTATATTATAATATAACATGTCTTTATATATATCAAATTCCATGTTCATAAACTTGTTCACGAATGCATGAGTGAGTATATCTTGAGCTTGGATTCCTTATTAGTGAAAGTCTCAAATATATTAATCAGTTCTCAAAGAAGAGCTTAAACTTGACTCGTATGTTAAGTAAATGAACATAAATATTTTTTTTAAAAGAAATTCTTGAACCAAATCATATAAATAGTTTGATTTGTTACACCCTTATAACCAAGCCATATACATGGTTTGATTTTTTTACATACTTGGAACCAAATAATTATTTACAAAAACAGAGAGATTCCAAGATTCCAACATAAAAGTTGGGGAACTAGTTAGGCCGGCCATTCTTTTCATTCCAACATTATATCCAAGCTTAAAAGCAGTGGCGATTTACTGTCTGTCCTATGCACAGGCATTAATTCCGGCTACAGAGGAAGCTGTTCAAAGCAAATCCTCAAAGATACGGAAAATCCAATTACATAGACAAGACCTTTCTAATTGCGCAGCTTAAGATGGTTGCCAACTGGATGTTCGTACAGCTGAAGCCATTTCAGATCTGGATTCCATTCCAAATAAGCTTTTTATGAAAGCTTCAACGAGTAATCATGTTGTAAAAACAAGCAACTACCAGCTGCTGCATTTGACTGTAATAAATCATTTAAAGTGTTGGTCTTGGCAATGAACTGTGAATTAGAATAACAAAGATTTCATGGAAGATATACAAACAGGTTATGCATTATTGCGCAAACAATAAACATGCTTTCACTACTGCAATATATATACTATAAATGTTGGGATTCCATGCTTTATGGTCTTTGCCCCTTTTCCTTTCGTATTAATTAGTGAAACACTATTCAACCTTGTATATTTGTGCAAACGAGAACCCTACAGACTACAGTCATAGTGTCTTCGTCAAACCAATAATAAATAATTGTTGATTCTAGCTATAGTTATAGGTTGACAAACAATGAACAAATGTAAGTCTTGTGTGTTTTAAATAAATCTCGAAGTCAAGACTAATACCCAGGAAGATTGTTGTTTATGTGTTTTCAACACCTTTTCAACACTTAGTCAATCAATCGAGATTTAATAATTTTGATTGGTCGAGATGACTATACCAGGTTATAGTTTTAAGCCCATCAACTGTCCAAACTTCTAGGTTTCCATGCCACCAAAGCTAAGCTAAAAATTAAAAATTAAAAAAATAAAATAAAACCTAGAGGATGTGATTAAAGACTTTTTGAGAGCTGCGCTTTGTACATCTAGAGATAAAAGTATTCAAAACTCTCTCAAAGCATCAGCCAGTAATCAAGGCTGAAGAAACTATAGATTCGGTGAGTTGTTGCCTCTAGAATTATCAAGTTGTTAGAAGAAAAGCTTTAAGTGAGTATTTGAAATTGTGAACGGGAAATTCATGGGCAAAAATTCATATATAGAAGAGTTCATGGTTTTGGAGTTGCAATATTAGATAACTACAGTAAGTTCTACAAGTGGTATTAGTTTAGTATAAAGTTATTCTATATTGTAAAAACATCAATCCTATATAGTGATTGTTTGTGTTGAGATTGGCGGCAAAGTCTGTGCAGTTGATTCCTTTGGAATAATTTTTCCATAACTAATTAATAAACTTGGCTTAATAAATGGTTAATCAACACAACTGGAGTCTAAAGTATCTAACAATTTAGAGACACAAAAACAGTTACAATCTTTTTTACAAGTATTGATATGACAAATTATGATTGGAGTAAAATTATTTTATATGAACCCACTTCTAACGCCAATTATAACGTATCACTTTAACAATCGTGAAAATAGTTAACATCATATTTATTGTCAAAACAAAAACAAAAGGTTGGACATAGCTATCTGCTTCGACATAGGATTCCAAATATATAGTTAAGTACAATGACAAAATTAGAGGAAGGCAGGGCACCCTTTGATTCACAAATTACTTTGTTTCTGCTTGTCAACATCTTCACTATAAAATAATACAAACCCAACATGTGCAGTTAGGTACCTAAGGAATTTTAGATCATCATAGAGCTAGTAAATTTAGTTCTTTTGTGCATCAATATTTATCTACCTTGAACCACAAGCTATTATAGTAAAAAAAAAAAAAAAAAAGCATTAGATTCTACAAAACACAAACTAACTTTTTTGTTTCTACTGTGAGATCCTTAGAGATTGGATAACACAAAATATTGTACCATATGCTTGGCCTTGTGGAGTATTGCACTCCATATTCCCCTAATTAAAGCCTTTTGGGAGGGAACCAGCTTCTATGTGCAGTCTATTCTAGTTCATATTCATATATTTCGTAATGATCATCATATCCTCAAATTCCAATAGTACAAAGACATATTAAATTTGAAGCCGCAAGTCGCAACTAGAGTGGTTCAGGTGATTAAGGCATAAATTTTGTGGACCATGGCTAGCTGGTCGGAATTGTGAAATTACACGTACGAATCAGTATGTTCAATTATATATAAAGCACACGAATTAGTATGTTCAACTAGTATTTAGTTGAGAACAAAAAAGTTGTATATATCTTATGTTCGGAAAATTTCATATCTCAATTGAGATATGCAACCACGGTTGTAGAATCTTTCTGTGCCTCCTAAGTGGTGGCTTCTCATTTGATCATGGAAAAGGGCACAAGTAGAACAATGTGAAGTTCAGAAATTCTTTTAATATCAAATTTTCTACAATAGTAGTACCAACGCATCCAATTTTACAACTTATCAAAATGGTTGATTGTAAATGGTAGGAAAAAAAAAAAGTTATGAATGGAAAGTATTCACTACTCGCGATCGACCATTTTATGTTAAGAAATTAGTGAAATTTGTTGTGTACTTCTATTTATTCAATGTTCCGTAGCTGACGAAAGCTGCCACGCCTGTCAGATGCATTAGTCCTTAGAAAGTTCTTGACCCCAGGTTGCAATAATTTTAGCTTTGTAAAAATAAATAAAAATTGTACATGATCAATATTGCAACTGTGCAAGATATCACCAACGCCTTTTTCTTTGCTTACATTTTTATTTTATTTTATAATAATTGTATCTTCTTCCTTTTTTTCTTGAGAGAAACGAGGGGGGTTGCTTAATTGGTGCCACAAACAGTCACTCAATAAAGAAGATGAGCACTAGGAGCATTTCCATTTACTTACTTTTTTTTGCTACATGTTTTTTTTTTTTTTTTTTTGCTACATGTTACTATAAAGTACAATTTTTAAATTTTAGATGTGTTTAAAAAAAATTTATATTAAAAAAAAAAATCACATGGATGCCATTATTTTGGATATAACAAATTATGCTTTGCATTTAATTTCCTTTTTTGTTCTTTTGGCTGTTTCAGTTTCAAGAGTGAGCCTGATCTTTGACATATGCCATGCATGTCGCATTATTATGTCACTACTGTAGCCATTGGTAATGATAAATAATTAATAAATCAAAGCAAAGGTAAGTTTAGCACTCTAAATTGTTTAAATATTATTATTCACTATACATTGCATTTGTAAAAACAGGGAGGTGGGGGAGGGGAATAATTGCACATATCCACTTTAAGCTATGAGAATGTTTACAATCAATTCTCAAGAATAATTTGTAATATATGTCTATCACATCATTCAAATTTGGACCGAAACTAACAGATTAATCTAAAATTAAGGATGTTTGTTGCAAAATTTTTATAGTTTAAACTTTAAAGTACACATTAAGTATTCTTGTAATTTAAGAAAATAGCTTCCTATTAATCTATTGATTTTTACATAAATTAAATGGTAGATTATACATTACAAACTAACTCGAACAAGACAAGGGTCTTGAAGCTAAATTGACACATCTCCATTCACAACAAAGTGCTTGGGGTTTAGGGGGGAAGGGTTCGAGCTTCCCCTAAGGTAATTTGTTAATAAACTATTTCAGAAAAATTTTGATACCACTTTTATGAGAAATTGAAAAAACTGTCAAAATATTATTTGCTTTCTTTCTTTTCTCATAAAAATTTTCCTAAAATAGTTCACTAAAAAATATAATTAGAGTATATGTTAACCTTTTTCATAAAAATTTGGAATTCAAAACTCGTCCCAAACAATAATTAATCTAAAAACATAAGGCATGGTTTTTAACCAATAAATGTGCTTAGAGTATACAAAGCATGGCCACAAAAAATATGCTTAAAGTATCTGATAACTTTTTCCATAAAATTTTGGAATTAAAAACACGTCCCAAACAGTAATTACTCTAAAAATATAAGGCATGAATCTTAACCAATAAGACTATGGACGCATCTTAATAATTAGGACTGCCATCACATCCCAAGAAAATACTACAAAGCATGGCCACAAAACTCACTGAAAAACGTGTGCCCGTAAGTGTGATCCTTTTTTTTCCTGTCCTTGGTTCTTTTTCCCTCAACTTTAATGTTTTGGTAAATTTGTAATGACAGAATCCCATGCTTTCTTTTCATTTCCTTGAAACTTGGGTTTTAATTGTTTTGTAGAGTAATCTAATAGTTGCATGGGTGATGATGGCCCTTTGTCGCGCAGTCTCAATCTTAATTTCAAGCTTCTATAATTTTATTGAAACCACTTGTTTTTCTTTCGCTCATGTACGTAGAGTTGATAATTTTGTGGCACATAACCTAGCTAAACATGCTAGATATGTTAGTGATTATTTGGTATGGATGGAGGATGTTCCTCCACAAATTTATTCTGTATTGATAGGAGACCGTGGTTGATTTCATTCAATAAAGTTTCAAGAATTCATTCTCTCAAAAAAAAAAAAAAAACACATTCAAGCATTAGGGTTTTGAGATTTTATCCCATATTTTAGCAAAACTCTAAGTTCTCACCAAGAAGGCTCAACCTATAGGCAATTTAGGTAATGGCCTAAGACCCCTATACAATATAATATATTATATCCATTTATCTTATAGTATAGCAAAAATAATAATAAAGCTTTTTCTACTGGAAAATAGAATGTATTGTTTAATGAATAAAAATTTTTAAATATGGCCCAAAATTTTAATGAATAAAAATTATCTTAAAATTTCTATTTTCTTTTCAAATATTGTTATGCATTATGTTTATACGTTTTAAGAGTGTAAAAATTTTCAACCTTCCAAACACATGGAAGATGGGCGGACTCTCTCTCTCTCTCTCTCTCTCTCTCTCTCTCTCTCTCTCTCTCTCTCTCTCTCTCTCTCTCTCTCTCTCTCTCTCTCATACATTAAAATTAAACATAAAAGTAATAGTTTTTCAGAAAAAATCATTATTGAAATCCAATGTTCAATTCTTGAAGTTCAAATTAATAGATAGTTTGTAATGTATAATCTACCACTCTGCTCTAGTTAGATTATAATGGGCTAGGGTTTTCACTATAGTTAGTTATTGGACCTGACCACTCTACTATAGTATCTTTTTCCAGTTAAGAGTAGTGTTTGTTGCATAAACTGCCCATTATAATTGAAAACGTGACTTTAAATCACGTTTTCAAGTTTGAAATTGTGATTTAAAGTTACGTTTTCAATTATAATTGGTTGTGTGTGCAACAAGTTTCTCCCTATATTTAAATACCCCCTATAGTAAACTCTAGGACTAGGGTTTCAATGGTAGGTTGCCTCCATGGGCACTCATTTGACCTTAAAGCATGGCTTGATGCCGACATCCACCCACTCAACCATGATGAGCAATTGAGCACCTATCCAGTTTATTCTGCACGTACAATGGGAAATTGTCCATACAACTAACAAGCCAAAACTGCATGGCCAAGACATATAATTAAGTTTAATCAAAATCAACATATAGTATAACCCCTAAATGAAACAACAACAAAAAAAAAATGGCTTGCTATGCCTTAAATCTATCTAATCATGTCAGATTTGGGTTCTTTTGCGCTGTTTTCAGACCCGGACCGGACCGAGAGGTTGGACTGGGAAAACTAGGAATCGGACTGAAAACCGATTTTTTAAACATAAAGAACCGATTTTTTGTTAATTCTGTGAACCCCTAAAACCGGAGTTGGACCACACGGTTCATACAAAACCGGTGGCAAGAACCGTGTGGTCCAACCCCTTAGCAATTTTTTTTTTTTTTATAAAAACAACTTAACACAATTTTATTCTACTTAATTAAATTATCCATCTCTTAAAAGGAATAAAAAAAATTATAATTAAAATCCTTCAAAGATATTTAACTTTACTTCAAAAATTAATCATAAATTTTAATGTTCTCGTGGTTATTATTTTATTTTATTAACTTTCTTATTTAATTATTAAATATATGCTTGAAAATCATTAAATTTCCCTCACATATATAGATATATTAGTCAATTTTTCTAGTTTTATAAATCTAATATCTATATTTAGGCTTTAATTAATTATTAAATTAATTATGATATCATCATAGTTCGATTTCAGTTCAACTTCGGTTCAACCTCAAAAACCTTGAATCTCTTCCTTTTACGGTCCGAATTTCAAAACCATGTTCTTTTGATCCCTCATGTCATCATGTGCTTTAACCAACCCAAAACCATGCTTAACCACAATAGCAAAATTATTTTCTCACATTCATGTCCAGACACTTTGGGTCAACATGAATCCACTCAACTTTGGCTCAATAACTTTTATAGTTATGTCTCATAAATATATAATCCAAGGACTGCCGACAAGAGAGTTAAAAAACTAAGACAAGGATGAAGTGCAAAGTGTTTAAGTGAGATAGGGGCAAAGAATGCCTCACAAAATTCCCGTCTCATTGTCATCCCTACTTACAAATAATATTCAAGAAATATATAAAGACAGACTAACTCAAAACTCTTTACACCCAAATCACATCTAACTCACATATATGAGTATCTTTCAATCCCAAATGTTACTAAGATCTTTCGGCCTCCAAACATAATCGCATTATGAATTTAATTTAAAATCTCCGAATAAATTCATATTATATTTATATATTGTTCATGCAGGTCTATTTCAGTTTCAAGGAACTACTAAATAATTTCCATATACGGTAGAACATCTCAGACCAAAATCCCACTTAGGAAAAAGCCTCCACTTGGGATAAAGTCGCCAAAACTTTTACAATGGTGGTAATATATAAAATTTTATTATCTATGTTTTAGAGAATAATACTACTAAATTAATTTTTTAACAAGAAAGATTCTTTCCTTTCACACTTAAAAAACTCTAATAGATTATCGAATTTGAGTCTATATATACCTAACAAAATGGTATATATATATAAACGCAATGCAAAGCTTATTGTTAATAAGTTGTTCCATAATTATCAACTAGGTATATTAAGACATTTCATTCCTTATGTTCCAATACGAGTATTTTACTCAGCTTGCTGCACATGTTCGATTCCTTTTTAATCCCCAGTGGCATGGAGATTTCATGACACTGTGGGCAGCCGATATCTTCTCCTTTTCTCCCTATTGTACGTAAAGGATGATAGAACGAGAGCCGAGAGGGTCTTTTGGTATCGTAGGTGCATGAAAATACACAAATCAAAGCAAAAGAAGAGTCGTATTGAGACCTTCTCAGCAAAAAGCAAAGGGGGTTCCCTCCTTGTCACGTTCGAAACCAGCTAAGCCCTCTCTCTCTCTCTCTCTCTAGGTTCGAGAAAGTGTATGCAACAGAATCCAATCCAACCTATAAAGAATACAATCACCCTTAACTCCATGAAGTAAAAAAAACTGACAAACCCCAAACCCTCACAAAAAATTCTTGCCTTAGCTAATCTGATAACCTTCCCTTTCTCTCCTATTCTCTTCCTTCGTCCAGTTCTTTTATAGACCCGATTATTATAACCACATTCATCATGCAATGATGGTCTTGTTCTGTACTTTTTTACTTGATCTGTGTCTTTGATATACAGAGGGCATCTTCTCCTAGAAAATAAAATATAGAATGAAAAATATGGGTGGCAGTAGTACTAGTAGTCGTACTTCTTTGCTTTTCAAGATCATGCTTGGAGCACTAGCATTAGTGGGGTTTATTTTTCTTTTGTTGGTTGGTAACCAGGAAAGTGGAAGAGCAAAAATGGAGACAACATTATCGACTCAGTCTGGTGCAAATTTCAAAGGTAACGAGAAGCTTGTCGACCATCCGGAGTTGGATCTCAACTACATGAGCAAAAGAAGAGTTCCCAATGGACCAGATCCTATACATAACAGGTATATTACTATTACCAACACACACATATACTATATATTTCTGTACATATACATGGTTTACATCTAATTTCTATTTTTCATTATGTGCTATCTTTTCTGAGATTAGAAAGTTTTAGTTGTAGTTTTTAGTTTGTTTAATTTGCATGTATCTATGTGAAAATTTTTACCGGAGTTTCCTTATCTCTAGCTATAGCAATTAAAAAATTTTATAATTTGGTTATTACACTAAGTACTAGCTCAGAATGGGGATTTGAATCTTAGTTCTTCTTATAATAAATTAAAGAAGGCCAAGTAATGTCGCTATGCTACATTATTGGTTGAAGAATTTTAATTAGGATGGGGCACAAAATTTTTATTTATTTGCTAAACATATGTAATTGAAAACTTTTTTTTATAATTTTTTTTATCACAATCAGTCAATATGCTATGGATTTCCAAATCTTAAAAGAATACATAGCTCTATTGAGTGATCCCTTTCAACTAATAGAACCATAGTTATGTTTTGGTTCCATCTTTAATTATTGAACTGCCTGCAAAAATTCCCTCAATTAATGGCCTTTCCTTTCTTTCTTTCTTTTCTATTTTATCTGGCTTCCAACTATGAGAAGATTTGTTGGTTAAGTATAAACAATTAGGATTTTCATGCTTTAACTGTTACATTGAGGTGCTGATTGAAGGTGTCCAGATACTTTATTATATATTACAGTTTGCTAACCCCCAGTCCAAAAAAGGAAAAAAGGAAATAAAGTTTGTCTACTCACTTTATTCCATCCCCTAATCATGATTATTCAAATTAAAGCTAATTAACATTTCACTTGATTCTCGACGTAAGAAGCCTTCAAGCTTTTTAGGGTGCCTTTCTTATCACTTTCTTATCACTTTATCATAATTCGCAAGTTCAACTCAGAGTTTGTCATGATTAGCAATGGTGTCTGTTACAAATATCAGTAAGCTAGAACTTTTGCTTTCTCAACAGGATTTCTTATTACTCATCAAACGTAACTGAAGGCATTGTTGCTTATATAGCTTATTTTAAACACTTTTGCAGTGTCCGAATTAAAATAAGTTGATGCTTGAAGGATTGTTTCTTAAGCAAGGAACATATCTTCCATATTGTTAACCTTTGTCCATAAGCCTCCACTTGAGTTTTTAATTCACTAAACTTTTCTCCATAAGATACCAACTAACGGGTTTGATTAAGCTGCCCAGAGTCTAGTAGCTCAATGGCATTACACGATTCTTCTAGTAAAGAAAAACTTGGGATCAAATCGCCAATCCCTCGATTACCATAGGGAAAAGAAATTATTCAACTTTAAGAATTATGGCATGTTCATATTTTCCCTTTTTATTTTCTTCAGGAGAGCTGGGAACTCTGGAAGACCTCCTGGTCAAAAATCCTAGACATCATCAAGTTCAACAAGCTTCATGAAACTCAATTAATTTGCAGGAGATGATACAAGCATGTTTGTATTTCTTAGATATGGGCCTATAGATAATCCTGAAAAATACTCAAGAATCCAATCATGCATGCAAATCTTATTTTACAATTACACCTGTTATTGGGGAGTAAAGAAAAGGAAGCTTGTCGCACACAAAATACACTCAAAAGAATTCCAGACGAAGATTAATCAGCCTTTGTAGAAATTCCACTTTAGTTTTTTTGCATTCTCTTTGATTATTTTTTTTAGAGTGAGCAATTTTAGCATATGAGTATCAATCTTTGTATGTAAAAGACCAAAAATATAATTAAGTTAATAGTAAGCATAGCATGCATATCTACGAGCGAGATTTGAAGAACCCAAAAGATGTCCTGGCATACTTAGCAGTGATATGCATGCATGGGAAGAGTACATGTACCGGTCACTATCTATCAAAGTCATCTTTGGCTTTGGATTTGTTCAGAGTTTTAAACATATATTTTATTCCATTAATTACTTTAAAGATGTGGCATGAGTTCCATAACTAAAGTGAATCCCACCAATTAAAGGTGCTTGTACCTGTAAAAATTAAAGTTGCTCTCGAATCTGAGTTGTGTGTTGGTCTTTTTCTCTGGATTCTTTGGTGGGGGTGCTGGACTGTTTTGGTCTTTGGTCCATTCAAACTTGATAAACTTCATGAGATTCTTCTCTATTCTCGTGGCAATCAAATAACGAAAGGAAGGAAAAATAAATATATAAATAAATGAACAAAAGGTAAAGGAGGCACAAACACATACAGTCATTCCCTTCAAAGTGAAACTTAAAGGAGGCATACTCAAGCTTTTTATTTGCTTTCACCTTTCTTGTTTTGTTTTTATTAGATTGAGTAGCAGAGAGACTGTGACCAAAGTAAAATGAGATTCAAATTGGGATGCTTATGAAAAAAGGGGGAAAAAGTAAAAGGGATTTAAATCGGTGCATTTTGATCCATGTGAGAGAATTAATTATTAAGTATTTTCAGAGAGCCAATGTTTCTCTCCAAATTAGTCGGGAGAGAAACACTCTAAACTTCTTTTATATTTTTTATTGAAAGTGAATTTTAAAAATCCAGCCGTTGAATTAAATGTTCTTTATGTACTTAATATATATATTAAATTTCGTTCAAATCGAATATTATTTACTATTCGATCAATGAACTTATTTTTTGTGTATAACTTTTTACCACAAAAATTTAAAATTTGAAATTTAAACATGTCATTAATAACAAAACTAGTGATTTTTTATTTTCTTGAAATCTTGCAAGTATGGAGAATATAACAAAAACATGCAATCTAACGGTTAGATTTTTAAAATTCACATCTAATAAAAAGATGGGAAATGTTAACCAGGATTAGGAGCTATTTTTAAAAATATTTTATTAGGAGAATGATAAAATAATAAATATTTTTAATAGCTTTTTATATTTCTCATAAAAGTGATATCAAAAATTTCCTACACTGATTTATTAACAATTACCCTAAAAGCATCTGTTAACATGACCCTAAAAGATATAGGAAAAGTTTGAATGATTTCTTTCCTAACTAATTTAGAGAAAAATCTTTTCATTCTTAGAGAAAAATCTTTTCATTCTCAGAGTCATGTCTAGAAATACATGACTATCTACGGTCCACATCAATAAATATATAATAATAATTTAAGAATTAATTTTTGAGTTTATGTCATATGTTTATATTAAATAAATAACTTTTATTTTTATTGTTGTGGAATGTGGAGTATCAATTCCCTAAAATCTGAAAATACCTAATAATTTTCTGATAGTAAGACAACGAATCTGGAACCATATGGGTCATCAATTGCAATTGGAGTTGGGGTCCTCAAAGAATTTAGTAGTGTTGAAAGGGGTCCAATAAATAGGAGCCCAGCTCCACAAATAGGCAACCTTATGCTGTAGTTTCCGCCATTTAATAAGGCTTGTCCCAGCCAATTCTGTAACATGTTGGACTTGGTTTGAGGGCCTAATTCTGCCACCTAAAACAAGTCCAATCTACTTATTTCTATCGGTGTTTCCTTTTCTTATATATAGTGATTTGGTTTTGTGGCCCATATCAAAACCTTAACCTCCCTATCTTTAAATCTTATCAACTTACTTATTTTAATCCCATCCAACAAATTATTTTTTTAAGACAAAGACTCAACCAATCACAAAAATGTATTTAATTAATTTTAATTAGTGATCAATCAAAATTAATTTCCATTAGAACTTATCTAGTAGATCTTGGCATGTAGAAACTTACCTGATAGCTGGAAAAAAAAAAATTCTCATTTCAAGATTTTCAATGCCCCTAGTTGGAAACTAGGTGGTAATAATTACTATTATTATTATTGTTGTTATTATTATTATTATATTGATTGATTGATTTGAAAAAAATGAGGCATTAGCCGAATACCTCTTGTTTGGTGATGTTTTAAAAAATGGCAAAACATATATTTAATACTTAGATAATGTTTTTTAGATTCTCTCTTTTAAGATTCAACTATGTTGTTGTATTTAACTAAAAATACACTTTTATCTCATGAGAAAAAAGTCATATAGCTAAATCTTAAGAGGAAAACCTAAGCAATATTGCTTAAGTACTGCACCTAAGTTTTGTCATTTAAAAAAAAAAAATGTATTTATCAAACATGGATGCAGCATAGCCAAATGCCCTTGGTATGAAAATGAAGCACAGTCAAATGCCTCGGTTTTTCTTTTACTATATTTAAAAAAAGAATGAGGCATAACAAAATGCCCCTAGTTTTAAAATGATTTTTTTTTTTTGAAAAAATTAATTTTATTAAAAAGGAGTAAGGAATGGCTGAATGCTAGAGATGACAATTTTCCCCCACCTTGCTTGGCCCGCCCCTCCTCACTTCACCCCACGCGAGTCTTCCCTGACTCGCAAAAGTGCTGGGGCAAGGATGGGATGAGATTTTAGCCCCGCACCACAGGACGGGGCAAGGATGAGTTTAGACTTTTTAGACTCAACCTACCTTGCTTTGCCCCATCCCTGCCCCGCCTCTCCCTTTGGGGTTTCGCAAGGCCCCAAGGGGCGGGGATGGGGCAAGAAAATTTTCCCCGTCATGCGAGGTGGAACGGAAATAAGGTAAGACAAAACCATGCGGGGTGGGGGTGAAAACCCCATCCTTTGAACCCATCCCACCCTATTGCCATCCCTACTGAATGCTCCCCACTATGCTAAGATGTTATGCCTATATGCCATAACAAGCTTGTTTTTTATTTATTTATTTAACTTAAGAATAGAATTCTATGTTGGTAGGACAGCATGGAAAATTGTCTCTGATCACCTTAATAGATATCAAATGGTAATTAAGTTCAATTATTTTTCTAGTTTTTGCTAAAGGTTGTATTAGAAATGATTTTTCTTACCTAAAAAAAATGAACAACAATTTTAGGTCTTGTTTTGTTTCAAGAACTTAGATTTTTTTTTTTTTTTCCTACTCACAATTTGGCTTGTAAAGTTGCCTTTTGTACAGGAAAAGAAATCAAAGATGGAGAGGATGCTTCTCCCTCATTTCTCCTTTGTAAATTATCATTATTCATTTAAAAAAAAAAAACTTGCTACCTACCTTTGTAATGAAGGCAAACCTTATTTGGCAACTTCCTCTTTTCTACAAACTTAAGTTGGGCTTGAATCATTTTGTAAGTTTGTTATTACGGGTAGTTCCTATAAAGGATTGGACCAATGATGTATAGAATACTTGAATTCTCAATGTAGATGCTACATAGTTGGTTCTCATCCTTCGAGCTCATATTGGTCATGGGTTGAGAACGGGAATTGAACTCTATAAGATCAAACTCAACATCATTTTTTAAGATTTTGAGAAGAGTTGCTCTTTGGAGAGGAGTAACTCCTGACATAGCAGTAAAAGCAAGACGTGTAGGCGGATTGACTCATCAAGTTCCCATTGAAATATGTATGAAGTATTTGAAATACAGGAAAGAAATACCATTCGGGCAATATTTCTAAAGGAGTTACAAATGGATCCGCTTAAGCTCCCTTCTGCCTTTGCACTTGAGGGTCAATCTTTGTTTGGCTCGAGGAAACCTTTGCACGCCTCTGTTACCTTTTGGGAGGCCTACACCCTGAATGGTCTGAGGATTTAAAGGATTGGAATAAAAAAATTCATAACTTACCTTTTTTTTCTCAAATAAAGAAAGTTGAGCTTGAAAAAAAATATTAGAATTGTAAATTGATAATTTGATACTTTGTAAACTGATGTTGAAAAGCAAAATAACAAGTTTAACTCTTCAAAAACAAGAGTTTAATAACTAAAAAGATAATACTATAATGACTTTTTTTTTTTTTTTGAGAGAGAGAGAGAGAGATTGCACTTTGGGAGAATTGACTTCATTCCAAAAGAATAATTCATATTCTAATTAAGAGTAATACTACAAATACAAACTATTTTACAATATTTTTATAAATTGCTGATATGACTTAGTATTTACCAGATAATTATTGATAAATAAAAATGTGATATTAATGATGACCCAGATTAGAACTAGTAAGAATTTGTCATATTAATAGTTTGTAAAAATGTTGTAAAATAGTTTATGCCTATAACATTACTTTTCTAATTAAACACGAGTAATTAAATATACTAATTTAATATATACCAAACCCAAAAACATGCCATTAACTTAGCCTTTTATATAACTTTATTACATTTAAATAAATATAAAAGTTTTGTCTAAAGTTCTCGAGTCTATCTCTTTGATTTTTTCTCTCAAAAAAAAAAAAAATTCTCTTTGATTTTTATTTTTGTACCTCTCTTTGAACAAATAAATTCAACACTTTCCACCTTTTGACTAATCAAACCCCCTAATACCAACATTTTAAGCTAAATAAATCCCCAACTTAAATATTTATTAAAAAAAACCATTCAAACTCCTCTATATCTTTTTATTGGATATAAATTTTGAAAATATAACTATTGAATTTTATGTTCTTATTATATCTTTCATACTTACCAAAATTTCAAGAATATCAAATTGAATATACTAATTTAATATATATCAAGCCCAAAAACATGCCATTAGCTTGGCCTTTTATATAAATTTATTGTATTTAAATAAATATAAAATTTTTGACTGAAGTTCTCAAGTCCATCACTTTGGTTTTTATTTATGTACCTCTTTCTGAACGAATAAATTCAACACTTTCCATCTCTTGACTAATCGAGCCCCCTAATAGCAACATTTGATCAAACCCCTTAATACCAACATTTGAGCTAAATAATTCCCCAACTTAAATAATAAATAAAAAAAACCCTTCAAACTCATCTATATTTTTTTATTAATTATAAATTTTGAAAATCTAACAATTGAATTTTATGTTCTTATTATATCTATCATAAAAATTTCAAGAAGATAAAAAATTAATAATTATGTTACCAATCAAACATTTGAATTAAAAATTTTTATAGTATAAAATTATGTATAAAAAAATTTAATAATTGAATATTAAATTTTAACATACGTATTAATAACATAAATAAAATCCAAATTTAAGAAACTTTTTCCTTAAAAAAAAGAAAGAAAGAAAAGAAAAGCCAGCACGCCTAAGGACTGCTAACTTGCGCCAGGTGAGTAGGATTGAAACGTCCAAAAAGAAGAGCCGGAGCTGGAGTGACACGCGTCGCTTCCTTTTTTATGCCTTCGTTTGGATACTGCGTTTTGCGTCTGCGTTTTGCGTTTTTTTTTTTTTTTTTTTTTTTTTTTTTTTTTTTTTTCACGCGTTTTGGCAAAACGCGGTTACTGTTCAATGAACAGTAACCGCAAATTTTGACTTTCTGCCGCAAACAGTGTATTATGTACTGTTCATGGACCCACAAATTTCACTTTTTAGCAACTTTTTCATTAAAAATGGGTCCCACGATACTATTTACACATTTAAAAATTATTTTGCTACAGTGATTTCAGCAATAAGTTTTCAGTTCAGCAAAATAAGTCCTATCCAAACAGACCCTATGATTTTGACTCGGCGGAGCCACCGGAGAGAGAAAATCTTTCGTTCCTTACAATTATTTTGACGAAATTTAAAAAAATCATTTAATTATTAATTAATTAATTAATTCTTCTAATAAAACACACACTGTGTGTATTTCATTTCAAAGAAACATCGCAATCCCACATTTCATTTCGCATTTCAAAAAAGTTTCATTTTCATTTCATTTCTTTCTTTTGTGGCTGCATCTATTTCCCTCTTCTTTTTCTCATTCACATAAATACGATTTTGATTTAATTTCTTTAATTTTTTTTTTCTCATTTTTTTTCCTCTTCCACCAAAAGATAGAGAGAGAAACTCTGAGAGAGAAAGAGAGAGAGAGAGAGAGAAAGAGTAGAGCGAGGAATGCTCGAAAGGTCGAGACTCAACCGATCTCCAAAACGATTCGTTTCATCCGAAACCCTAACCCTAACCCTATCACTTCACAGATCGATGGTTTCGATGACGAATCTTCGTTTCGATTGAAGAAAATCTTTGAATCTCGGAGATCGGTGGAACTTTCGGGGTTTGATTTGATTTCGATCGGTGAAATAGGCGATCTCGGCGGTTGCAGATCTGATCGGAGAGAGAGGAAGAGTGAGTGAGTGACTGAAAAAGACAAGAAACGATGCCGTCGCACGCGGATCTGGACCGTCAGATCGAGCATCTGATGGAGTGCAAGCCGTTGCAGGAGGCGGAGGTGAAAACGCTCTGCGATCAGGCGAGGGCGATTCTCGTCGAGGAGTGGAACGTACAGCCGGTGAAGTGTCCGGTGACAGTTTGTGGTGATATCCACGGCCAGTTCTACGATCTCATCGAGCTCTTTCGGATAGGAGGAAATGCTCCCGATACCAATTATCTCTTTATGGGCGACTATGTAGGTCAGTATGACAGTTTTTAGCTTTTATCCCAATTTTCCTTTGAATTTTGCTTTAGATGCGTTTAATTTGTTTGGTTTTTTCAAAAAAAATTTGAACATTTGTGCTTGTTAGCTATTGAAATTTTGAGGAAGAAATGTCTTAGACCTGTTTATGATTGAATATGTATTCATTAGATGTAGAATATAAACATATATTTGTGTATAATTATTTGTTTTGATAAGTTACATATATATATATATATATATATATATATATAAGAGTAATTAGATGTAGAATTTTAGATGGACCAATTTGTATGTTAAATTTTGTATAAGAGTATTTATGATCGGTCTCAATTTGTTGAATTTTAAAGAAAAAAAAAGAGTAATGGATCTCAATTTTACAGTTTGTTTAATCGTGATTATTTGAGGAGTTTTAATGCATATGCTATTGCAGTTTTGTTAGTATTTTGGAAATTTTATAGCTTGGTTCGTGTTTTATCTTGAGATCTGTAAAATTTCCAATGATGATACTGTAAAGACTAAAGACTTTGTACTGAAAGTGCATTTTGTGGGTTAATATATGTGCAAGAGGCTAGCTATGCTCTGCTTAGCTCATATTGGGGATGATTTGCATGTGCAACAAATGAGCAATATGGATTAGGTCTGAGAATTCTAAGACATCCATTTTTTTTTAATCTAGAGAATGAGGGAGTCACTTTTATTTATTTTGGTTTGTACATACTTCCCATGTTTTTGCTTCTTTATTTTGGTTGGTGCTAAATGTTGGGCTGTTAATTAAGAAACAAAATATTCATAAAAAATAAAATAAGTGTAGTTGAAATGAGAATGTTAAGATGGGTAAGTGAAAACACATGGAAAGATTGGATTCAAACTGAGGAAATTCCCTTAAAGATAAGGGTGACTCGTATTCTTGAGAAGATGAGGTAGAGTCACTTGAGATGGTTTGATTATATTCTGAGGAGAGCAATTAATGCTCTGGTGAAAAAATGAGTTGATTCAAGATGAGAAAATGAAAAAAGGTACAGGAAGACATGATATTGGTAGAACCGTAGAAGTAATAGAGAATATGATTCCGGATCAAATAGAATGGTGGAAAAGAATGTATGTGGATAACTTTGATTAATTTGTTGAGGATTCATAGGTGACCCCAACAAATTTGCAACTATGGCTTAGTTGTTGTTGGTGGTGGTTCAATATTTCGTGAAGGATGAATTGTTTTCTTTTACTTATCCAAAACCTCCCTTCCCCCCAAAAAAGAAAGGTAAAATGTCGTTTATAAAACCTTTGGTGATACTGATAGATGAATTGGAATAGTGCTTGTAGAGGATCAAGTGAAGATTCATGTGTTAATAGCAGCATCATTTTCTGTACTTTTGCAAAGCCAGTCTTTGTTTTTATAACAAGTAATGTATTCAAGAAGTAGGATGAGGGGTTTCTGTGTTGGAGGTATTCAATCTGGGTTTTTATTGATGTCCAACTAATGACTAAATTTCAAAGAATAAATGATTTGCTTTCAGTTGAAGGTGAAGAGGACAGTATCATTATTGAGATAATATGTTGGATTGTTTTACCATGTCATGTGTCTTTCTGTGGAAATATATTGCCCCCTACCTTTCCCCTCTCTTTTAATGTTGCCATCTTAATTCTCTATTTTATTCTTTTTCATTACTTAACAAGCTCCAAAAAGGTTATTCTTGTCTTTGTTAGCAAAGTCCATGTGATATGAGTTGCAAATTTGCTATACCTTTTTGAAGTGTTATATTTATGAATGTACTAGTATTTCTTATTCTCTTGGTTACATGTATGCAGATCGTGGATACTACTCAGTTGAGACTGTCACACTTTTGGTGGCTCTGAAAGTTCGTTATAGAGATAGGATCACAATTCTTAGAGGGAATCATGAGAGCCGGCAAATAACTCAAGTGTAAGACATGTTCTTCTTGGTTTTTTTTTTTTGTAATGACATTTAGATCAAATGAAGTTGTATACTGGTCAAAGCACAAGTCACTGTGTTGATAAATCTTGCTAACTGAGTACAAGAGAGAGTTGTTGGATATTGTTGGCCCTGTCCAATAAAAACTCGATTTAGGTAAGAGATATAGTTAGTCTCCATCTCTCTCACATACACACACACTAATCAATTTTGTAGAATTTTCCCCTTATTTCTTTATTCATTGCTTTTGTTTTCACCTTCTCAGGTATGGTTTTTATGACGAATGCTTGAGAAAATATGGAAATGCCAATGTGTGGAAGTTCTTCACTGATTTATTTGATTATCTACCCCTTACAGCCCTTATTGAGAGTCAGGTTTGAGTTAGATATGTTGCTGATAGTTTATTTGATTATATTCATGACATCTTCTGACATCCGTTATCATTGTAGATCTTCTGTTTGCATGGAGGTCTTTCACCATCTTTGGATACATTGGATAATGTTCGAGCCTTGGACCGTATACAAGAGGTATGTGTATCATTGCATGTTAACATTTTCTCTTATGCTTGGCTAACATTTTCAAGTTTTCATCATACGCATTGGAGTAAAATTTTTTAGCAAATATTTTAGAATCCAGTATTGATACTCTCTGAATACTGATATTTCTTGAACTTTTAAATCTATACTTAATATGTATGGAATGTTTTATTGATGGTATGCATTCCTGTTTTATTTTCTACGAGTGCTTACACTACAGAAATATTTTTGTCGATATTGTCCAGTTTTCCTCCTCCTTTTGTTAAAAGCAATGTCTGTCAGTCTGTCAAATTGGCATCCAATATCCATCTTCTTCTTATTTCCTAATGATAATTATTTACATGCATGACAGTCATTTAGAATTGGAATATATATCCATTGTTTTCTAAATGTTAATGTACAAGGTTTTTGGTTACTCTGTACTTCATGATGCCTCTGTATGTGCATGATTAGGTTCCACATGAAGGACCTATGTGTGATCTCTTATGGTCTGATCCTGATGACCGATGTGGGTGGGGGATATCACCTCGTGGTGCTGGTTATACATTTGGACAGGATATAGCTGCTCAGTTTAACCATACCAATGGGCTCTCACTGATTTCAAGAGCCCACCAGCTCGTCATGGAAGGGTACAATTGGTGTCAGGTGTGTGTGAACCCATGAATTATAAATTTTCTTTGAAAATTGGGGAAAAAAAGAAGGGGGTGTTTGTACTCGAAACTTTTTTCTACTGCATATTTGTTAACTTCCATATCTACTTGTTTTCTAGGATAAGAATGTGGTGACTGTATTTAGTGCTCCAAACTATTGTTACCGTTGTGGGAATATGGCTGCTATACTGGAGATTGGGGAGAATATGGACCAGAATTTTCTGCAGTTTGATCCAGCCCCTCGGCAAATTGAACCTGACACCACACGCAAGACTCCCGATTATTTTTTGTAATTTTCATATATCTGTCTGCTGCTTGTAATTCCCTATTTTTCTGCTGTGTTATTGTAGATGTGTCTTTAAAAAGAGGAGTTTTGTTGTTTTTTAAGTTGAGGGTTATCATCAACATGATTCTTTTGTTTGGAGTTTGTCCTGCTGCTGCTTTGTTGATTTCCTCGAGAAACTCATAGGGGAACTTACAAAAGGCCACCAAAAGGCCTGTTTTTCTTGTATATTTTCGGGAGGAGGAAGCGGCAATAACATGGTATATCTTGTTCTGTAATTTTGCAATTTTAAGGTAGAGAGCAGATTTCTCGACACGGTTGTATTTTATTTCAGAGTTCCTGAGGTGACAATTAAACACAATTTTGCAAAGAAGAAGAAGAATGTTTTATAGGTCTAAGGTTCCTAGGTATTTGCTTTAAAAAGTTTTTTGACCCAAACGTTTTCTAGTCAATTCTCTGGATTTTATCCAATTTTTAACAAGGAAGAGTGCAAGTGTCGTTGGATGCTTGGATTTGAGTCATCTGACGGTAGGCCAGTGCTCTTTTGGGGCGCAATATGAGAGGTTATAGCTTATAGGTGAATTATATAGGTCATTGTTATTTTATGGTTTTATAGACGCAACGTGATGTTTGAGCTGGACTTGTAAGAGGAATTGGCTGGACAAGATTTAAATAAGTATTTCCTTTTTGTTAAAAATAAAAATAAAAATAAAAATAATAATATGTGGTACGACATAAACGTGCACAACAATCATCAAACATCTGGTATTGGAGTCTTCACGGCTGTACTCATTATTGGTTGGACATTTTATATGCTAATTGCAAAGTTGCAAACTAGTAAATCTTCCAAACTGGGTTAGGTGGCCCAATATAAAGTCGACATGTGTCCTAGTACATATGACCAATTTTAGCAAGTTAACCATTTTGGCCTTTTCTCTCTGTCAACTACCCCCGACAGCAAAATCCCATTCTTTCACTTCAGTGATCCCCCTACCCTTTTTAGTCTCCGTTGGTCCCACCTCAATTGTTGCTAAGGTCTCATTTTCACTCTCCCCATGCATGATTACATATTATTGAATCATATTTTGTAGATTTTGAGTTGTGATTGACTTATTGAATAAAAAAAATAAAAAACAAAAAATAAAAATCTAATGCCAACAACTTTTTATCTTACAAAACCCAGTAGATTCAGTCCCTCACTATCTGACCTCCCCGTAAAAAACCACCAAAATTTTCAATTTTGAACAACACCCATTTACAATCTGTGATTGCATTTTAAACACCGCCACAAATCTCCAACTCTCACCATCAATCGAGTTCCTTTGGTAGTTCCTTTGAAATCAACCAAAGCTTTAATTTTGAACACACCCATTTGCAATCTCACTCTCCAACTAAATTCTCAAACAACCGTCACCGCCGCTCCAACCCTCCACTCACTTTCCCTCTCTGTCGGTGAAACCCTCCACCTCCACCCCATTCATTCCAATCTCCAACTCTCCTTAAAATAATCTGATTTGTACAAATAGTCCTGCCTCAAAAGCCTCTCTTATGTGAGTTGTTCTTGCTGCGCTTTGGGGCTTGGCAAGAGGACACGTGAGAGTAAGTAGTTTGGGGAGAGAGAACCGAGATTGTTTCTGAGTCATCTTGGATTGGGGTTTGGTCGGATGGGTTTTGTGGGTCTTGAACTTGAAGCTCTTGTTTAAGGAATTGGGGATTCTAGTGTTAGATGTGGATGAGATCAGAGATTTTGGGTTTTATTATTAAACTCCACTCTCCTAAACTCTGGCCTCTTCCTTCATATCCTAAATCATATGACCTATGGATGGCCAACTTGGGGTCATTTTACACATTGTTTTACGAGGGCCTGTGTCTACCACAATGATCTGCTCCTGCACTTACTCTTGTTTTTGCAAAATTCGCATCCATCAAACTTGTTCCCAAATGGATTTTTTTCAGATACCACAAACATTGCACATTATAATACGTTTTGGATAGCATCTACACACTTGGAAGCCATAAACACATGAGAAGAGAGGCCAATCAATATATCGCTTGCTGCCCAGAAGATCAGGATTAAAATTTTTGTAAAATTTTTTTGCCTTGAACTGCAAAATTAAAGATGCATGTGGACTTCGTGTAAATATGACTTTATATATTACAGAAGAAAAAATCAAAGGAAAAATTATCATTTAGGTATAGGAAATTGGGAAAAAAATAAAGAGGAACAAACTGTGGGCAGCATATAGTGAACACTTGGTTTGATTCTTTCTAAAATCAATAGCCTAACATCACTCAGTTAGTGTTACAAATTGGCTTCAAACGGAGCAACTCTTCATATCCACAGGTTTCTGAATCAAAACCTAGAGTTATTCTGGATCCTCCCTGCTCCAAAGGTAGTCATGGAAATGGTCCGCTTTCTTCTGAAGTATATAATTGAACTGCTAATGAGCAACAAACACAACACAATCCCCTGTCCAGAGTGGCATACAAAATACAAGTCAACACACAAATAATCATGTTCTTCCCTTTTTTACAATGCAAGTAAAAACACAGATAAGGTTAACTGAGCTTGTATTTGATCTCCAACACATGAAATGCGCTGTTTAGAATGTTAACTTATGGTATTCAAGAGGCCCTAGATATCTCATCCAAGAGATTATGCTGACCTTACATGACTTCTCACAAGAAGTCAAGAACTTTCATGTCTTTCCATGTTTGCCTTTTGATTGTCAACACTCTTTGCTTTAAGAAACTTATTTGATCAAAACAATCATGGCTATAATAAAGACATGAATCACAATTCAGATGCTCGTGATGCATACAAGTTCAAAGTGAAGAAACATAATATTAATCAACGCCTAAAAGGCTAAAACAAAAGAGCATGGGATTATAAAGTGCACATTCTGTTTGAAATCAAAAGATTGATACTAGTCGGCCACAACCAAATAGACCCATAGCATCGTCAAATTGGTCACATTCCAATAGGACACTACCCTTTAAGCTGTCCGCATTTAGTTCAAAGTAAAAGAAAAATCCCCTAATTCCTATATTCTATGGTTTTATTCTTGTCAAGCATATGAACTAATCAACTAATAAAATACTACAAGAAAAGAGGGATGACAAAAGATAATGACATGTACCTCAAACCCAAGCACTGACAACTTCTCTTCATTAACTGGTGGTAAACAGCTTCTATAAGTAATAAAAGCTTGCGGTCCACTCTCTGGTGTTGATGGGTCCTCCAGTAAACTTCTATGTTTCATTGAAGTAGTGAGTTCTCCAGCATCAAGAGATTTTGCAAGTAATATTTCATTGCTGTGAGAGATTTCCAGAGTAGATCGAATGTTCCGAGAACTTTTCCCTTTTCCATTCCCATTTCCATTCTTTGAATTATCTTTGATTTCTACACATTTCAAAGGGATACGATAGCCAGTCTCACTGCATCGATATTTCTCATCAGTCTGCATAAAAATAAATACAGAAGATAAATGCCAAGGCATTTCACAGAGATCAAAGGAGCAACATGTGGACACCATACAAAATACAAGGAAAGTGGAGTGCTGAGCGGCGAATATACAATGCATTATACAATTTTTTTGATAGATCAATGGGTGGGGAAGAGAGGATTTGAACCTCTGATGTCTCCGTTGGAAATAAAGGAAGTGTCAGATAAGCCACAAGGCTCTCTTTAAAATTGTACATGGGAAATAACAGGAATCGAGCCTCTCTTTTTTCTTTTTCTTTTTTAAAAATTCGATAGTTATAATGGGTAGAGGGAATTTGAACCCTAGATGTCTCCATTGGAAACACTAGGTTGTGCATAGTTAATATTATACAAATTGAGAACCAATACATGGTTGCTGCCATTGGTAATGGCGGTTGATGTGGAAGCAGTTGGGGTAATATTGACTGTCGTGAGGACGATCTACCATTTTCTTATTTAATGCATCCTTTAGTTTCATCTTACCAGGAAACATCAGTTCTTAAGTAGTAATAGAAAGTTGGAAACAAGATAAAGCCATTAAGAAACAGATCATTCTCCATAGAGGGAACCCAAAGCACAGTAACAAACATACCCTACATCTCTTCTCCACATCCTGGTTGCAGTGGTAGTAAGGTTATAGGGCCTACTTTTGGGTGAGGATGAAAATAAATATTTGCATCATGTGAATTGCTATATAACCCGAATCCTACTAGAGTTGGGAGTGTGTGATGCAGGAAGCACATGAAAATATTAATTTTAATTGTCTTATTTAATATTGGAGTAAATTGAATTTTATTTTAGGTATTAGTCATTAAATAGGTTTACTAGTATTTTTATTTTCCTAGAGGTTCTCTCTTGCTTGGTGCCGACATCAAGCAAGCGTAGGTACCAACTTCTAGGTTATATATCCTTTAGTGTTTTGTTCTTCTGTGTTGTTGTTGCATTATTTTGGTTTTTTCCTACAGAAAAAAAAAATGTTATTAGAGCCGTGTTTCGATCCTAGTTTTTCCCTGCATCACTAGTTTGGAGGTTCTCTCTTGCTCGGTGCTAACTCCAAGCAAGCCTAGGTACTACTAGGTTATATATCCTTTAGTGTTTTGTTCTTCAGTGTTGTTTTTATATTGTTTTGGTTTTGTCCTAAATCAAATTTGGTATTTAGAGCCATGTTTCGACCCTAGTTTTGTCTTGCATCGCTAGTGCGGATCTAGAATAGAATGTTCCAAGCAAGTATATAGCAAAAATGTTTCGTTTCATTTAAAATGAAGTAGCAGAAAGTGGTTCAATTTTCATAGGGGTATCCAATCCAATATTTCCATTATTCTTAGCCATTTCACTACAATCCCACTTCAAAAAAATTCCCTACTGCTACTACACCCACCATACAATTCCATTGTTCTTAGTTTGCAAGAAGATCCCATAGGAAAAACCCCAATTAATCCCAGATATATAACAAAATTTCATCAAATCTAACACAATTCTAAACTGGGTGTTCCTTAAATAAGCATAAATTTGATTAAAACCAACAACTATGCACCACATATATCAATAATTACGATAATTAATGAAAACCCAATATTTCAAATTTGTTGAAAAAGCCAAAAAATCAAACCTTTTCGGAATAAAGGCAGGAAATACAAGGACCAGAAGGAGAGCATTCAAAGGAAACGTTGCTTCCTTTAGGGGTTTCTATGAAACTCAGAAGACCTCTGCGCCCAATTCCTTTCTCTATTTCTTCACTTCCACAAACTCTGCACCAAAAAAAAAAAAAAATCAAATTCAAGATATAAAATTTGGAACTTCAATTGCACTGGATCAAATAAACAATACAGATCAACACCAATAATATATATAACTGTTTTGGTGATTAATTTACGTTTGGAACAATAGGGTTTGCACAGTGATTGAAAGGAAGAAGAAGAAGAAGAGGGGAGAAAGTGGTGAACTTGGAGTCATTTTTTGTTATGGGCTCTGCTTCTGCATCTTCTGGTTCTGGGCTTTACTTAATTTTCTGGATTTTCAATTCGAAGACTATGCTTGTCTTTTTTTTTTTTTTCCCCAAACTTTTCATGGAATTGTCTTATCATACTATTATTCCATTCGAGCCAAATTTATTTATACTATACATTTTTTTTTTTATACTATACATTTATACTTTCCACCTGCGTTTTTTTTTTTTTAAATTTTTTTTTTTAATTTATAAGCACTTGACTTTTTTTTTTTTTTTTTTTAAGAAATAATTACAACATGATACTAACCTTGCAGCTTAAACCCGTTTTCTTCTAGACCCCAAAATACTTTGTATATGGAAATATGTCAATTCAATTATAAGGCAAATATGACTTTTTCTGAAGGCACCCTTCTCTTCCTTTTTCTTGGTAAAATATTATTTCAGTTTTTAAAATCTACGGACAAAGCATTCATTTTTCACTCTTAAACTATTAAAAAATTTGTATTTCGTTCATAAATTATTGAAAATATTTTATTTTTCGTCCTTAAACTTTACTAAAAATTTATTTTTCATCCCAAAAATATTTTAAAAAGTTTTTTTATATTTCAATTTTTTTGTCTCTAAACTATTAAAAAAACTCTTTACTAAGTTTAAGAAAAAAAAAAAAAATCTTTTTAAAGTTCAGAGATAAGACAAATTTTTGGTAAAATTTTAGGGACCAAAATAATATATTTTATATATATTTTTTTCTTTGATTGACATCCAAATTTCATATAACTCAAATAATTCACCTTGTACAATTATACTCCATTTTTTTTCCCTCTAGAATTTGTTAAATTACTAATTTAATTTTTTTTTGACAATTTACTAATTTGAATTTGTAACCATTGATAAAGTTCACTGTTGTTCTCTTTGGAAGAGAATGAACTTCACTATTAAAGTTTAAAACCTGTGTTGTATATTCAAAAGGTATTCAAGAGTTATGCCCTTTAGGATATACACAACTGTAAGTTTCTTTAAAAAAAATTTATCCCCTCTCCCCGTATGTGTGTGTATTAAAAATACTTAATATTCTCAAAAGAAAAAATAGTGGGCTAATCCCATGTTGAAAAATGAGTGTGAGTTAAAGAGGTTTAAAGCTTGTGTTGTGTATCTAAGAGTTAGGCCCCTTTGGATATACACCACTATAAGTTTCTTTAAAAAACATTCTCCCTTCTCCTAGTGTGTGTGTTAAAAATACTTAGTATTCTTAAAATAAAAAATAAAAAATAAAAAAACTTCACTATTACTTGTGTTAATTTAATTTTAATTAATATGATTTAAATGATAACTAAGTGGTAGTGACATCATTTGTGATACCTAATGTGTGTGATTTAAATCTCAAATTTCTATGCATCAATCAATAACCTGACACAACCTATAGTATTAGCTTGTTTGCACCCAAGTTAAGACATGGCTAAGAATGGGGCTACAGAGTGCCTTCCAACCATATAAAGCAATCTTGAACAACATTTTAGTAGCATTTGAGACTCTCCATCACATGAAGACTAAAAAAACAGGCAAAGAAGGGTATATGGCGCTAAAGTTGGATATGAGCAAGGCTTATGACAGGGTAGAGTGGATCTTTTTAGAGAAGTTAATGTTGAAAATGGGCTTCCATGATAATTGGGTAAGGTTGGTGATGGAAACGGTTAGAACAGTCTCATATTCCATCTTAATAAACGGTACACCTCGAGGTTTTATTAAGCCAACTAGAGGGATCCGTCAAGAGGACCTATTATCTCCCTACCTCTTTCTACTTTGTTCTGAAGGGCTAAATGGTTTGATCAAAAATAGTGTTGCTGTGGGTGATCTTAGAGGCTTTTCCCCATGTAAGAATGGTCCACAAATCTCCCATCTCTTCTTTGCTAATGACAACGTGATTTTTTGTAGAGCCAAGATGGGTGATGTGCAAGCTTTACAATCGGCATTGACTATCTATGAACAAGCTTCGGGGCAAAAAGTAAATGGAGCAAAGACCAATCTGTTCTTTGGCAAGTCAATCCCAGATAGTACGAAAGTTGCCTTGAAAAATTTCCTAGGAGTTTTAGAAATTAAGGAGTATGAGAAATATTTGGGCCTTCCAGCAGTGGTAGGGAGGAATAAAAAGGAGAGTCTTATTTATATAAAGGAACGGATTTGAAGTAAGTTTCAAGGATGGAAAGAAAAACTATTGTCACAAACTGGGAGGGAGGTTTTGTTGAAAGCTATTGTGCAAGCCATTCCAACCTTTGCAATGAGTTGCTTTAAATTACCCACAAGCCTTTGCCATGATATTGAGGTGATGATTAAAAATTTCTTTTGGGGACAACGAGGTGACAGGAGGAAGATTTATTGGAAGAAGTGAGAGACTCTATGTTTACCAAAGAATGAAGGTGGGATGGGGTTCAAAGAACTTTAGAAAATTTAATGAAGCCATGCTAGCAAAACAAGTTTGGAGATTAATTCATGACAAAGATTCCCTTTTCTACCAGGTTTTCAAAGCTAAAATTTTCCTATCAGGTGATATATTTTCTGCACAAGTTAAGTCAAGTTCTTATGCTTGGCGCAGTATCCTTAGTGTCTGGAAAGTGATTGCTACTAGTGCTAGGTGGAGAATAGGGAATGATCAAAGTGTCAGAGTGTACCATGATTGCTAGTTGCCAGGGGAAGGCTCGAGTAGGATTATTTCCTCAGCCTCTTCCTTACATGTTGATACAGTGGTAGTTGATCTCATAGATGACAACACAAGATGGTGGAATGGGATGTTATTAGATACCTGTTTTCTGCCCTTTGAAGATCAGAGAATCAAGTCGATCCCTATCTGTTTTACCCCTTAGGAAGACATTCTAATTTGGCCAAAGTCTAAGGATGGGATGTATTTAGTCAAGTTGGGGTAACAGTTGCTGTGTGCTATGGAAAAGAGTGAGGCAGCTTCAGTTTTAGATAATGGAGAAGTCAAAAAGTTCTAGACAACCCCTTGGAGATTAAAAGTGCCAAATAAAGTCAAGACTTTTGCTTGGCGTGCTTGCACCGAATCCCTCCCTACTCTAAAAAATTTGGCAAGGAGAAAAGTAGTTCAATCCAATGTTTGCCTTAGCTGTAAGAGGGAGCTCGAGATAGTGGTTCATGCCTTGTGGGGTTGTGAAAATATATGAGTGGTCTGGGGAACTTACTTTGAGGAGTTGCTTAATGCGACAAATCAATTTTTTTCTTTCTTTGATCTTTTTAGGTTGGCATTGCAGAACCAAAAAGGAGCTGAACTCTTTATCACCTATTGTTGGTTTATTTGGAATCGTCGAAACAAGATAAGAGTCAAGGAAGTAGTAATGCCTTTGGAGAAGATTGCGGACCAAGCTCAACAATACCTCATGGAATTCTAGCAAACTCGAAGCAAACCTACCAGCAACAAGTTGCCGAAAAAAATCATTTGGAAACCACCTGATCTTGGTACCTTGAAAACAAATTTTGATGGTGTTGTTTTTGAAGATTTGGGGGCAGCGGGCATTGGCGTTGTGGTCGAAATTCGTCTGGTATAGTCATGGCAGCCTTATCCGAGATAATTCCTAGTCCATCATCAGTATTGGCATTGGAGACTGTTGCAGCTCGAAGGGCAGTCCACTTCCTCCAAGAACTCAATCTACATGGTTCAATTTTTGAAGGTGATTAAGAAACCTCGATTTCAGCAATCAAAAATCAATGTTTTCATCACCCAGACGTGGGTCACATAATAAAGGACATTATGTCTTTAGTTGGTTCCTTTCATTATTTCTCTTTCTCTCATACATGACAGCAAGACAATGCTTTGGCACATGCTCTAGTCCAGAGAGCGAGACTTTCTTTTCCTATTTCAGTTGACAAGGAATCTGTTCCTCCTAACATTTACAAGGTGTATGTTTCAAATTTCCTAGTAATAAAATAACGGTCCTACTTTTTGGCCGGTTTCTAAAAAAAAAACAAACTATTAGAATTCTACTCATACTCTCATAATAACCGTCAAAATTCTATCGAACTGGTAATTGAACGTCAAATCAATGACTCAAACAAAATTCTAGCTGGTACAAAAGATATATCGAATCTTAAAAAAAAAAAAAAAAAAAATTTAAACTAGGAAAAGTCAACAATTTTTTTTAGAAAAATACGAAATCGCATGATTTTATCCAAACCTTCCAGTTTTTTAATGCTAAGTTATTTTGATAAGATAATCATACTTGCCTTAAATTTTACACTTTTATTTACAAGTTTATAAGTTTTTGCTTTTAAATTTGAAGAAAATAGTCAAAAGTTGAATTCAAGTGTCCCATTCGAAGCAGGTAATTCATTGTTTTTCATTCCCTCTGCTTTCACCAACAAAAAGAGGTCTCTCCCAATAAAATCGAGTTAATCAAATAGTAGTATGATTCGAATCATTCGATGTAACTATTGGTTAATGCTACACTTGAACCATTACAAGCGGATTTATCCGGACAAAAGATAATACTGGCAGCTGACGTAAAGAGAAGTACAAGCAAAGTAGATGTTTATGATTATGACCTCCGGCCATACATTTCTTATTAGCTAAGGTTGGCAACGGTAGAAACGTAATATAAAAAAGAAAATAGGCCATGCACAAAACACAAATTCCCTCCAATGGACAGAAAATGATGGCTTGAGAAACCACAGGAAGCCTTTGTCTTTTGGTTTGATGAAGTTCCTATCGCCAGCATAGACAATCCCACAGCAAATACAATCCTGATCAATCACCAAAAAAAAAAAAAAAAATCAAGCCTAAGTGCGTACTACTATTCAGTATGTAATCTAAAAGTCGTCAATGGGCGGGTCGGGCCGGCCCAGCCCATTTTTACTTGGCCTATGGGCATAATGGGCTATTAACTAGTTAACGGGCCGGATCGGGCAGGGCCGAAAGAGAAAACCTTAGCCCATGACCCTGCCCATGGGCAATGCCCATTTTGTCTTTAGTGAGGTGGGCTATCAGGTTGGGCCTAATAGGCTACCCATGGGCTTGTATTAACGTATTATTTTATTATTTTTATAAGGAAAGAATCAATTTTTTATAAAAGAATAATCAATCTATTTTTTTAAAGGAAAGAATTAAAGAATTTAATACTTAATTACAAAATTTTTTATAGTCAAATCTATTTAATTTTTTGTTTTGTTGATGGAAACCTATTTAATTTTTTTATTAAGGCTTTAAATAGTTTTTTATTTGCTAGACTACTAGAAAAATATATATTTAGTAAACTAATTTTAGCACAATTACTTTGAGTATCTTAGTGGTTGAAGGAGTTTTCTTAAGAAATTCATCTATAATATCTCAAGATCAATCATTCATACACTTCCTATATATTTTTGTTATGAATTATGAGTTATTGGGATGAGCTAACGGGTTAGGCCAATGAGCTGGGCAACGGGTTAGGCTACTAGGCTAGCTCATCGGGTACTCATGGGCATAAAAACTAGCCCACAGCCTGATCCACTGGGCTAGTGGGCTACCCATGGGCCTCAATAACAACGGGCCGGGCCGCCCATTAGCCCGGTGGGCCATCGGGTTTCTGGGTTGGGATTTGGGCCGTGGGCTATTTGATGACCCTTAAATCAAGTCTAGGCTTAATTAAGACTACATAGTACATACCAAGTGAAAATGAGGAGGGCCACTGAGAGTTTCCTACTTAGGGAAGCTCTTCTGAGCTGCTCTTGAGAACAAATGCAGTTACACACACCAAGCATGTTGGCTATGACATGAGCTAGAACCAGAAGTTTTGCTGCAGCTAAACCTAGCTTGAAAGCCTTTTCACTTGGGTCTCTACACTCAAATATCCATACCCTTAGGTGCTTCATTACCTGTTGATAAAGAAATGGTAAAGTTTTTAAGTTGCTTGGAACATAAAGACCTTAATAAAATACGAAGTTTTTTGCTTAGGAAATAAAATGGCATACCTTGTTGTGTTCAATTTCGGCTTCAAGGCCTCGGATCCCAGCTATGACATCCAATACCACGATCAACATACAAATACAAGCACCTACTGTCTTGGCCATTTTTTTTGGAAAATATGGAGCACTTGAAAAGAACAAATTTTCTCTCTAGTCTCTACTATGTTTTTAGATGAGAGGGAACATCAATCTGACCAAAGTTATATAAGGGGTTCTCTTTTTTTTTTTTTACTGAATAAAATATAGATAAAAAAAGAGTAACGAATTGTGAGACACGACTAGTGGAGATGAAAGTTTTTATTTGGATAATCCTAGTGGATGAAAATTGTCTTCTCTAAATGGTGCCAACTTCACTATTTATGTTGCTTTTGTGATTTTGTGATTTTTTTCTCCTTACGAGACAGCGTATGCCGTTCAGTTTTACCAACTCACCATTTGAATTGGAGTCACCTTGTCGGAAAAACCTTATAATTAGGGGATCTTTCCCCACAGTTTTTTCTTTTACTGAATAAAATATAATCAACGAAGAGTTCCCGACTAGTTTTGAAGACAAAGGTTTCTTTTCATTGTTTTATGTTTCCTTTGTGACTTTTTTCTCCTTTTTCTTCAGTGGAATGAAAAATGAAATACAGCTTCACTGTTTATGTTTCTTTTGTGACTTTTTAATTTTTTCTCCCGGTTTAATGGGACGCCGTTGAATTGGGGCGTGTTTAGATACCGTTTATTTCATTGAAATTAAAAAATTATTATTGAAAGTAATATAGATAAAGATAAAAATTAGTTGAAATAGTATAATAGAGCCTATGAATAGTATAAAAAATGTAATAAAACCCATAAATAGTAATAAAAATAAGCTAAATAGTAAAATAATTTTAATTTTTAATCTAAACCCCAACACACACCCGTAGGCAGACAAATTAAGGAGAAACTTGATGGTGTATCAAAAGTATGTCTCGCTTCGTCCATAAAAGGGGCGTCCGTGAGAAGGAAATGAAGAGATTGGACGTAAGGAACATGCTCATCCTCAATATGTTCGTCCGTCCTTGATAAAGGATGGACGAGCATATTGGTTCCAAGCATGAACCATACTCGTCCTTAGTTATATCGTCCGTCCTTGATCAAGGACGGACGAGCACATTGAGTTTTTAACAAGCATGCTTCTCGCCCAAAGCGTAAGGAACAAAATATAATTTTCTGATCCGGAGCCTCTACTATTGCTTATGAAACACCGGTCCAAATAAAGTAACTTCCATAGCAGTAATGAACTCCTTGACAATAGGAACGGTTATAGAGATAATAACCATTCCATGTATGCTATATAAGCATTTGCTTGCGCAAAGGTAAGGCATTCAGACACTTATTTCTAGAAAAAAATCATTCTCTCATTACTGGGAATCACAAGTTTACTAACTTCATCATCGGAGGACTTTTGGCCAGTCCCCTCTGACTTATTATTTGTTTTTAGGATCAAGCCTTAAGATCATCAGTGTTCGATACTTACCAACCTACTGATTCTCTAGAACTATCAGTTGGCGCCGTTTGTGGGGAGAAATTGTTTTACAGTTTTCTTTTCTATGACAAAAGGTTGATGGTTCGGACCAGATCGAGGGCAACTAGCCCAGGCCATTAGGGAAGCAGAGATGCCTCAAGCAACCCTCATCGCGATCATCAATCTGCACCGATTATGCAAACATCATCTGCCCAACATGTGCAATCTATGGTAGCCGCAATGGCGGAGTTGACTCGCCAGAACCAAGAGTTAAGAATGGAGATCAATTTGAGAAGGCAAGCACGTGAAGAACGTGAAAAAAGAGGACAAACACAAAGTCATGATGATAGAGAAAATATAGAAATTGGAAGTCAGTTACGAGGCACCACTTCACGAACGGTACCACACTTGAAAGAAGAAATGGACCAAATGAAGAAAGTCATGGAAGAAATGAAAGAAAATATGAGAAGGGCAAATCTGATAGAAGATTTGGTTCACAGAACTGATTCACCCTTTACGGCCTCCATTAACGGTCACCCTCTACCATCGAAGTTCAAGTTGCCTTCCTTGGATTCATATGATGGAACACGCGACCCGTTTGACCACATTGCTACCTTTAAGACTATTATGCATCTTCAAGGGGTTCCTGATGAAATAATGTGTAGAGCCTTCCCTACTACCCTCAAGGGCCCAGCACGAGTTTGGTTTAGCAAAATACCCCCGAATTCAGTAAGTTCTTTTGAAGAGTTGAGTAAGCTATTTGTTAATAATTTCATTGGGGGATAAAGACACAAGCGTTCCTCGTCCAGCTTGTTAACCATAGAGCAGGGAGAGAATGAGAGCCTACGGTCATTCATCACTCGCTTCAATAGAGAAGCCATGAGTGTGGATGAAGTGGATGATAAGCTTCTGTTGGCGGCCTTCCACAACGGGGTTAATTCTGACTTATTTATTCACAAACTCTATGAAAAAAAGCCTCAATCCATGGCCGAGCTCGTCCATTCGGCTCAAAATTTCATGAATGCAGAAGATGCGATTATAGCTAAGAAGAGGAAGAGATCTGAAGAATAGAAGGAAACCCCAGTCGTCATTCTGAGCAGGGCCCTCGTCCAAAGAAGGGATGGACGGAGGAAAGGAAAGACCGAGATAATAAGAAGCCTGGCCCTTCAGCACAGAATCAATAGTATGCCCTATTGAATGTGCCACTTGAGCAGGTTCTTATGCAAATCAAGGACGATCCATCCTTGAAGTGGCCAGAGAAAATAAAGGGAGATCCCAACAAGCGCAATAGGAACAAATATTGTCGCTTTCATAGAGATTATGGGCATGATACAGACGAGTGTTTTGATTTAAAGCAGCAGATTGAAAATCTCATAAGACAGGGGAAATTGAGGAATTTCCTTGGACGAGATCATAAGGACGAGAAATTGAAGGGAAAGATAGAAGAATCATCACGACCACCGCTTGGAGAAATAAGGGTTATCATAGGGGGAAGTTCAACAGGCCAGTCGTCCAAGTCCAAAAAAGCATACTTGAAAGTGGTGTAGAGCATCCAACTTTCTGGATGATCACCAAGGGCAAGCTCCACGGACGAGCAGACGATCACTTTCACAGACGAAGATGCTGAGAGAATTCACCATCCTTACGATGATGCTATCGTCATCACCTTGCTCATTGTTAACTACACAACCAGAAGAGTGCTCATGGATAACAAAAGCTCGACAGACATTTTGTATTATCCAGCTCTTCAGCAGATGAAGTTAGGACGAGATCAGCTTCGTCTAGTGAACTCCCCCCTAGTAGGTTTTGGTGGAATGAAGGTATAGCCTGTGGGTACTATTTCCTTGCCGGTGGTAGTGGGGGCATACCCATAACAAATCACCAAGAATGTGAACTTCCTTGTGGTAGATTGCTCATCCTCATACAACACCATAATTGGAAGGCTAACTTTGAATAGTTGGAAAGCTATCACATCTACCTACCACCTGTCAGTCAAGTTTCCAACAGAACACAGAGTAGGACAAGTACAAGGAGACCAACTAGCGGCAAGAGAATGTTACCTGGCCATGTTGGCCATGGACGAACAAGTTCAGACCATGAATATTGAAGAAAAGAGAATTGTAGCAGAGCCCACCGAAGCATTGGAAAATATTCCCTTGGATGAAAGTAACCCTGAGAGGTGTACCAGGGTTGAGGCAGATCTAGAAGAGAAGAATAAGAAGGACCTCGTCCAGTTTTTGAAGAAAAACATTGATGTATTTGCTTGGAGTCATGAGGATATGCCGGGTATAGATCCTAGTGTCATCACCCACCGTCTAAATGTATGTCCTTCTTTTAAGCCAGTACGACAAAAGAAAAAGGGTGTTTTCCCCTGAGAGAGATAATGCTATTAAAGACGAAGTTCAGAAATTGATGGCGGCGAAGTTTATACGAGAAGTGTATTATCCAGATTGGTTAGTTAACGTAGTAATGGTCAAAAAGGCAAATGGCAAGTGAAGGATGTGTGTAGATTTTACTGATCTAAACAAGGCTTGCCCCAAGGACAGCTATCCTTTGCCGCACATTGATCAACTAGTGGATTCTACCGTAGGTCATAAATTACTGAGTTTCATGGATGCATTCTTGGGATACAACCAAATAAGGATGGACGAGGCCGACCAGGAGAAGACGTCCTTTGTTACCAGTCAAGACTTATTCTGTTATGAAGTAATGCCCTTTGGATTGAAAAACGCTGGAGCAACATACCAACAACTGGTCAACCACATGTTCCGTCCTCAGATTGGGCGAAACGTAGAAGTCTATGTGGATGACATGTTGGTGAAGAGCCTGGACAAAGGAAAACATCTGGATGACCTGCAAGAGACCTTCAATACACTCAGGCGATATAATATGAAGTTGAATCCCAGCAAGTGCGCTTTCGGAGTAGCATCAGGAAAATTCCTTGGATTCATGGTTTCACACAGAGGGATCGAGGCAAACCCGGAAAAGATTAAAGCAATTCTAGATATGAAGTCTCCGCAAAGTATTAAAGAAGTCCAATCTCTCACTGGGCGAGTTGTTACCCTCAACAGGTTTGTTTCTAAAGCTACTAACAGGTGTTTATCATTTTTCAAGGTTCTGAAAAAAGCATTTGAATGGACGAACGAGTGCTAAAGGGCTTTCCAAGACTTGAAGACCTATCTCGTTACGGCTCCGTTGTTGAGTCCGTTCGTGATGGGAGAGGAATTGTTTCTATACCTGGCAGTGACCCCGCATGCTATGAGCTTCACATTGATAAGAGAGGAAGGAAAAGTACAAAAACCAGTGTACTATACTAGTAGGGCGTTGAGGGGAGCGGAAGGACGATATCCACTGATAGAAAAGCTAGCTTTTGCCCTTATCACGGCTTCCAGGAAGTTGAGGCACTACTTCCAAGCTCATGTAATCAATGTTATGACAGACCACTCGCTTAAAAAATCCATGAACAAGCTGGAAGCCGCAGGATGATTGATCCAGTGCGCAGTTGAACTAAGTGAGTTTGACATCTGATACCAACCAAGGCATACTATAAAGGCTCAGGCCCTAGCAGCCTTTATTGCGGAATTCACACCAAGCTACGGTGACATAGAGGGAATGGAAGATAGTAAGAAATGGGTCGTCCATGTGGATGGCTCATCCACACAACATGCAGGAGGAATAGGAGTGATTTTGCAATCCCTTGAAGGAGATAAGTTAAAGCATAAGATCCGTCTGCAATACCAACCAACCAACAATGAAGTTGAGTATAAAGCCTTCCTTAAAGGGTTGGAACTGGCTAAGTCTGTAGAAGCGAGATCAATACTTGTCCGGGGAGATTCTCAGTTGGTTATGGGCCAAGTAAATGGGACGTATGAGGCAAAGGAAGGACGAATGAAAAAATACTTAGAAAAAGTGTTACGTCTTGTGAAGAAATTCAAGGAAGCTAATTTCGTTCAAATCCCAAGGGAGGAGAACGTGGAAGCAGATACTTTAGCGAAGGAAGCCTCAACGACTAGAGCCATGGATGAGTTCGATGAAGTTTAGTACGTCCCAAGTATAGATCTCCTGGAAGTGCAGCAAATAGAGAACAAAGAAAATTGGATGCCCCCAATAGTATCATACTTGAAAAACGGAAAGCTTCCGAAAAGGAAGGATGAGGCCAGAAAACTCAGGGTTAAAACAGCCAGATACGTCCTTATGGACGAAGTTCTGTACAAAAGAGGTTTTTCTCAACCTTATCTCAGGTGTCTAGCTCCGGATGAGGCGAACTATGTGTTGAGGGAGGTTCATGAAGGAGCCTATAGAAATCACTCGGGAGCCAGATCCCTCATCCACAAGGTCGTTTGTGCAGGATACTACTGGCCAACTGTCTAAGCAGATGCGAAGGCTTATGTCAAGGTGTGCGATCAATGCCAACGATTTAGTAATGTTCCAAGGCAACCATCAGAGTATCTCACCTCGATGATGGCCCTGTGGCCTTTTGCTCAATGGGGCCTAGACATCCTAGGTCCTTTTCCAGTTGGAATCAGACAGATGAAGTTTCTAGTGGTGAGCATTTATTATTTCACCAAATGGGTGGAGGCTAAACCGTTAGCAAATATCACACAACAAAATGTTAAAAATTTCATGTGGAAGAATATTGTATGCACGTTTGGAGTGCCCAAGGTATTGGTGTCTGATAACGAATGACAATTTGACAATACACTTTTCAGAGACTTTTATGCACACTTTGGAATTCAAAATCACTACTCCTCACCCGCCCATCCCCAAGCAAACGGTCAAGCTGAAGTGGCAAACCGATCCTTGTTGAAAATCATCAAGACTCGACTTGAAGGGGCAAAGGGAGTATGGCTAGATGAGTTACCAGGTGTTCTATGGGCGTACAGTATGACAGTAAGAACCCCTACGGGGGAAACTCCTTTCAAGCTAGCTTATGGGAGTGAAGCAGTCATACTTGCAGAGGTGCACATGGCCAATCATAGAGTGATGACGTATCAAGATAAGGATAATGAGGAGCAACTCTGCTTGAACCTTGATCTAATAGATGAGGTAAGGACAGATGCAAAGCACAGGACAGCAAGGTACCAAAACCTCATGGCTAGGTAGTATGATGCAATGGTGAAGCCAAGGCGTTTCAACATAGGAGATCTCGTCCTGAAAAAGGTCTCTTTGGCAACCAAAAACCCAGCTCATGGGAAATTGGGCCCTAATTGGGAAGGACCCTACAGAATTATCAACTGTAAAAGGCAAGGATCTTACTACTTGGAGGCCCTGGACGGAAGAAAATTGGAGCATCCTTGGAATGTGGAGCACCTGAGGAAGTATTATCAATAAAAGTAAGCCTGGACGAGTATTACTATGGACGAGCTTGGAGCTTGTCTGCACTTACATTCTACTTATGTTTGATGCTATTTGTGTTTAATACTGCTACTTTATTATTATTTGTGTTGTGGTTATTTATGTTGTGATTATGGACGAAGTCATGGAGTTTGTATTTATTAAAATAAAAAAGCATTATCATGTATGTGCCTTATCTGTGAACTGTATTTACGTTATGTACAAAATGTTGTGTGAATTTCAAATCTCCATGAAATTTTCGTTCAAATTAACCCACAAAAGAATAAAAGACTCAAGACAAATAAATTCTCTGGATGCAGAGATGTAACGTCTACAAGTTTTCCCGAGTGAAACAAGGAAAAAAAAAAAAAACTTAGGTCTACACGTCTAAGCCAAGGATGAGGGAAAGTATTGTAAAAAACGCTTGTCCACATTAAAGGACGAGAATAAAAAACCAATTGAAACAGTCCAATCTACGGACAAGTGAAAAGTTTGGCAAAAAGAAAACCGGGTAGAATGTAAAATCAGCTTACAAGTCTAAGGACGAATAAAGTTGAAAGAAAATTACTACCCACAAAGATGATTTACATTAACCACATCTATAGTACTCGTCCATACAGTGATAGAAAATAAACTTTCATTCATTAACTAAAGGGTAGACATCCTACGTCCAAAAACCCTTGTTACATCAAAGTAAACTGAAGTGATTGTTTAAAACCTCGTCCTAAAACCATGGAAGAGGGAAATGTATTTTGGGTACATAAAGAGGTCCAAAAAACTAAGGACCAAACAAAAGCTAAAATAAGTAAAAAGAAATACAAGGATTGCTCTAAGTATAAAAGTCTCGTCTTTAAGCAGAGGGGGCATTCACTTTGGGGTCGTCCTTGGGAGGCAAAGTTGTAGCATCATCCTCAACATTGACATCCTCAGAGCTGGCTTGAAGCAGAGAGCTGGTAGCAGCAGCCAGGTTAAGCTTAATGGAGCTAAAGTCCACTTCAGGGAAATTTTCTATAGCTTCCATTCTGAAATCCTCAAAGCCTGCTGCATAATTGACATCCAGAAGCTTAGTATATTCGTTGGACGACTTGAACTCAGCCACTACATCAACCTTTGCATTGGAAAGAAGAGTACTTAGCTTGTCATTCTTCCTTTATAAGTGATCAAGACGAGTATCCTTCTCCACTGCATCAACTTTTAGCTCTTCAATCAAGTTTAGCAAGTCTTTTCCCTTCTCCTTAGCTGTAGCAGCTACCTCAGCCCATTTTTTAGATTCCTCGTTTAACTCCTGAATCCTCATCTCTAGTAAAATCCTCGTCTTGTCCAATCCTGTGGCTTGTCTAGACGCTGCTATGAACTTTGACATACCCTACAAAAAGGTGAAAAATAAATAGTCAAAGTCAAAAAATAATAATAAAATAAAAATAAAAATAATATATATATATATTTCTAAAGATGAGTCAAAGGCAATTACCTTAAAAAGATCATGAACACCAAAATGTTCAAGATCCTTTAAGAACATGTCGTAACAGACATTTATTTCCTCGTCTGTAATAGCCTTCTGAAAACGCTCCCAAGCCAAGTTTTCATTTTCAATGATATTGGTTGGGACGTGTGCAAAAGGCTGGGATGTTGCAGGCACAGTCTTAGACGGAGGAGTCTTAGACGGTGTAGTTTCAGTTGGAGTAGACGAGTCTACGTCATATATTTTGATGGACGGCTGAGGTGGAGGAAGGTTGGGCCTAGTTTTTTGGGACGACACATGCTTAGCTTTTTTACCCCGTCGGCTAGGGAGGTTTCCAATGTCTAAGTTTTTAGACAAAGGTTTTCTTTTATCCCCAACCGACGGACGAACCTGGGCTTGATTCTTAGGACGACCCCCCTCACCAACAACTTCTTTCTCTTTATTCTCCTTCATTGTTGACATTCCTAAGGTAAGACACAGTAAAATAATAAGTGATGTGTTATAAATAAATTATCAAGTATGACAGGATGTTTAAATGACTATCAAATGAAAACTTACTTCTTCGCACTGTAACCTCGTGAGCAATGGCCTCTTCTGAAGGTTCAAGGCCAAGTCCCCACTTGGCAAGACATCTTAAGGTGACTAGGGAATGAAAATCCCTATCGGCGTGAAGACGAGCCTTGTGGACGCGGTCACGATGGAATTTACTTAGAGATTGTCATTTAACACTTGTAAAACAAGTGGTATGCAAGAGTTAAAAAATATATATATATATGCAAAAGAAAAAAAAAAAAAAAGAGAAGAGAAAGAAGAAAAAGGGGAGGGACGTACCTTCAGGACGAAGGTTCCCTAAGTCCCTAGAGTAAGGAGCGAATGGGTCCCTACCAACGTCCACATGGTTCCCTGCCCAAAAACAAGAGACAAAGATAAACTCTGTCTTCCAATTCCTGTTAGGCGAGGCCAGAGACTTTATTAATCTACAATCTTTACCCCTGGCCGTGAATTGATAGAAGCCAAGGGATTGATTTATTTCTGAGGGCTTGTAACAAAAAAGGAACTCGTCCACAGTGAGAGGACGATCCCCTCCAAATACTTCCCTCCACAAAATTTGCATAGAGATAATCAATCTCCATGCATTAGGGTTGAATTGACATATACCTAAACCTAACCTAACCAATAACTCTCTAGCAAATGTATTCAAAGGCAACCTAAAACCTCCTAAGAAATAAGCCTCATAGACGCCTATTCCAAAATAAGGATTACAGCACCATTCTCCACGGACGGGCAACCTGGGGTTAAACTCGTTCGAGATCTGGTACCACGTCCTAAGATTGCTAAGCCTTTGTTCACTTGTTTTGGAATGAATACCAACTGCGCAACTGTAGACGATCTCCTTTTCGTCCAAAGGATTAGACGGAGGTACACTAGACGAGATGCTAGCTTGAGAGCCAGAGGCTTTCCTAAGTTGTTCTTGGACGACTTCCAAAGGAAGCCCAGGGACACCAAAGGTATACCCCTTGTCCGAAGAACTCCCTTCATTACTATGACTACTGTTATCAGAACTATTATCACTAGAGGAGTCATAATACTCGTCTATAGCCTTTTCTGTACTATCACTAGACAAAGGAATAGAAATTTCAGACATTTTTTGGAAAACTGAAAACCTAAAGACGAGAAAAAAAGAAAATACCTGGATCTAGACGAAAAAAGCCTATAGACGCAGAGACTTCTAGACGAGACTCTAGACGAGGAATGTCAGAGGAGAAAATTTTGCAAATGTAGAGGGTAACGAAGGAATTCCACTATATATAGGCAGCTGACCTGGGCATATGAAGCGACACAAACCAGTCAAGAAATGGCACGTGGCTCTCACCTTGAAGAAGCTGATCGACACGATTGGTAACCAATTAAACTGTGACACGTGGCACATAAAATTTTTTTTTCCACTCAATTGCCCCTTCCTATGGACGACCCCTATGGATGAGGAGGCAACTAATGGTGTATCAAAAGTATGTCTTGCTTCGTCCATAAAAGGGGCGTTCGTGAGAAGGAAATGAAGAGATTGGACGTAAGGAACATGCTCATCCTCAATATGTTCGTCTGTCCTTGATAAAGGATGGACGAGCATATTGGTTCCAAGCATGAACCATACTCGTCCTTAGTTATATCGTCCGTCCTTGATCAAGGACAGACGAGCACATTGAGTTTTCAACAAGCATGCTCCTCGCCGAAAGCATAAGGAACAAACTATAATTTTCTGATCCGAAGCCTTTACTATTGCTTATGAAACGCCGGTCCAAATAAAGTAACTTCCATAGCAGTTATAAACTCCTTGACAATAGAAACGGTTATAGAGATAATAACCATTCCATGTATGCTATATAAGCATTCGCTTGCGCAAAGGTAAGGCATTCAAACACTTATTTCCAGAAAAAATCATTCTCTCATTACTGGGAATCACAAGTTTACTAACTTCATCATCGGAGGACTTTTGGCCGGTCCCCTCTGACTTATTATTTGTTTTCAAGATCAAGCCTTAAGATCATCAGCGTTCGATACTCATCAACCTACTGATTCTCTAGAACTATCAAAACCTTCCCCGCTGATGTGGTCCTCGTTCAGTTAACTGGTGAACCAGCCTCGGCATCTGTGATATAGATTCTAAGTGACCAGACGGTGGCAAGTCACAGTGATTTTTTTTGACTTTTAATATGGATTTGCCAAGTCTTAATCTAATATGGACACTGTTGTTTGTTCCTTATTGGAAAGCTGAAACAAATTACTGATTAAAGAAAGCCACATTAACGGTGGCAAGCAATGGATTTTTTTTAAGTGATTATTAAAAAACTTAAATTATACAAAATTTAATAAAAAAAATTTCATAAAAAAAACACACACACAAATATATAAAGTCTTACAGTTTTCTTTTACAAATTTTCTTCTTTTGAAATCGTTGCATGATAATTTCATTATCAAAATGTTGCAAACTACATATGTTTCAAAATTTAAGTTACATAAAATTTTTCTTGAACTTTTTCTTTTTATTTGTAAGGACCTAATACATTGTTAAATGGATCAAAGTTTAAGGACAAAATTTGGCTACAACTATCACTGAACAAATTAATATGACTACATATTTTGAAAATCTAACCGTTAAATTGCATTTTCTTTATGCTCTTAAAACACATGTTAATCGGATATTATTTACTATTCAACCCATAAACTGATTTTTTATGTATAATTTTAAACCACAAAAACTTGAAATTTAAAATTCTATTTATGACATAGCTATTGATCTTTAATTTTCTTAAAATTTTGCAAGTATATATGGAGGATATAAGAAGAAAATGTAATTCAATGATGAATTTTTCAAAATTTACATTAAAAATTTTTTTTTTGAGTGGAGTTGTACCCTTAATCTACAATCAAGTTTGTTGTCAAAATTTGTCCAAAGTATAATTATGTTGGGCCTAAACAAATTTAGGATGGTCACAAAAATTTTTTAAGGATAAAAAAATCATAAATTTTTTAAAATTTATATATAATAATAATAATTTTTTCCCAGACCAAGGTGGTTCAGCAACCACCCTAAACACAATGTGGAGCCACCTCTGGTGGCAAGTCTCTCTTAATTTGATGGCTATCCCAACCTGAATTTTAGGATTTTAAAATCTTTCTGCTGTGTCTTGAATTTTATGATCATGATCATGGTGTATATAAAGCCAATGGGTTCTAAAATGGCTGGGTGCATTCCTTGCCCTTAAAAATAGGTCATACAAATGTAAAATTCAAAACACAATATTATCCATTAGCCTTTGAGTACACACTCACGCTCGTACTTAGAGGCTTGTCTATTTATTTAGGCAAAATTTAATAATTTGGATCTATTATAATTTGCGATTATTACATTTTCCAATTACGAAAAATCTAGGGGTGTAATGAAAAAATTATTTCACTCACAAAATTATTTCTAACTTTTTAAAAATTCTTTAACAAAATTAATGAAATCATAACTTAGGATATAGTTCTAACTTTTTAAAAAAAAAATTTAACAAAATTAATGAAATCAAAACTTAGGATAAAAATAAGCACCATTCTACACCAAAGGTGGATTTTTTTTTGTTTAATATTATAAGAGTATTTAGAAAGAAGAAAGAATAAAACCAAACAAACAAAAAGAACTTTACCAATTCAGTATTTCACTTTTACCATCGACATCCCATGTTTCCTTATTTTTAAAAAATTCAATCAAATCACATTTGGATATTCTTTAAAAAAAGAAAAAAAAATCACATTAGGATATAGTAATATTTGAATCCAAATTAATTTAGCCACATACACAGACTCATTTCAATTTAGATTCAAACTTCTCATAATTATTCTGTCTTAAAGATACTATAAATTTGAAGCACATTGAAATATTGGAAATACAATATTACATCCAAATTTATTTTCAAGAAATATTGCACATTTTTAATTCAGTAAATAAAATAATAATATATAAATATGAATGATATTATTGAACAAATTATAATAACTTAAAAATAAATTTAAGTTGCAATTAATCCAAACCTTTTACCTTGTTCCTGATTTGCACATTATTGTGAATATCACCAAAAAATAAAAATCATGAGCATCACATATGCTGGTTGGGTTCAAATTTCACTATATATACTTTCAAGGTAGCCAACCAATCCATTCATCCCATTATTTTTGGAATCTTCAAACCCTTGAAAAGAACCATTACAGAGCATTTTAAAGAATTGTGAGGAAAATTTAAAAACAATAAATGTGCTTTTTTTTTTTTCAAAGTAGAATATCATAAATTTTGTCATAATATTTTAAACTTTCAATACACATGTATACATCATCTCCTACTATAGGAGGTATGTGTAGATATCGCATTTTGTACCCTTTATGACTTGGGTCCCTGTTCCCAAATGATACTTGAACTCTAAGGCCCAAGGCCAGTTTAGAACCCAATAAGATATTAAATTGACTTGAGGAGTGTTAAAATGGAAAATATAACCTTTTTAATGAGCAAAAATCTATTTTTAGAAATAAATTGACCAAAGCAACCCTCGGCCTGCGTACATGGGTCGTGGCCTGTGTATGTGAGCTAAGGCATGTGTACGCAGGCACAATCCTGCGCACGCAGCTAAGGTTTCAGAAGCATAAGAAATGCAATTTTTTTACAATAATGACTGAGATTTGAAACGAATCCTACATCATCTAGGAACCATTCCAAACCCCATTTTATTCCACTATATAAAGCCTTACATGGTACATTTTCAAAACACACAGAAATCTCATGGGAAAAACTTAAGATTCACTAGAAAATAAAGAATCAAAATGGGGTTTTTCACAAAACACCCTCAAGTCTCGTTTTATTTGATTGAGACCATTTCTGGCCCCAATCCTTTGAGTTTAAGATTACTAATCACTCTTTCATTGAATTGTGATAGATTTAATTGAGGGAAACGGTAAAAAATCAAGCCTAGCAGCTTTTGCTTTAAGGTATGCTTTAAAACCTTTATTTTTCTTTTCTTCCTTAATCTTTGTTTTAATTTGCTTATTGTTTTTAGTTTACGTTTATATATGTTTGTCTAGGTTAGTTTTAGGTTTTCTTTATGTCCTTAAGCATGCTAGGTTGCTAGATTTTATGTTTTTGATTACTGCTCTGTTTCTGTGTTGATTAGGGTTTTTGGGTAAGGATCTGCATATGCATGATCTAGCCTATGCACACAGGCTAAACTCATGCGTGCGCAGACTTGTTCTAGCGTGTGTGATTTCGTTACCCTGAAAATCCTAATTTTTGTTTGTTTTGATTTTGTCTTCACATATTTGTCTGCACAACCCCTTTTTCATGTTTTTTAGCCTTATAAAATGTTTGCTCACCTTTTTAAAATGCTTGTTTGTTATCGCATGTCTAGATTAGGGTTTAGTCTAGGGTTTCTCTATTTTAATGCCATTCATTCACATGTTTATGCATTGATGCCATAGGTGTTGTGTTGCTGAAAGGTAAGTAAAGGGTAAGTTATACATTAGCAATGTTCATGCATTTGTGTTAGGTTTCTTAGATTTATGATTAGGGTTTCTAACATGTTAACATTTTGTGTTTGATATGTTTTGTTTGATGACATGTTGGCTGCAATGTTTTGTTTTAGATAGGGTTTTTCATATGTTAGATGTATGATTATGGTTTCCTTTGTTTGGCTCTCTTTTGTTTACATAGATGGATAAGTATGTTTGTTTAGGGTTAAAGATGTCATGTTGTTTGTTAGATGCATGTTAGTGTGTGTGTGTGTGAGTCTAGAATACAAGTATTTAGATAGTTTTTAATAGGGTTAAGGTAGAGAACACAATGATGGGAGGCCAACCTTAGAGTTGGGCAATTTTGTGCGCCTAACACCTTCCCAAGAATGTACCTAAACTCCAAACCCAAATTTTAGTAGTAAAATCAAAGGTCCTTCCTTATAAGGATGTTATATTCATGGTTCCTAGACCATATAACTAGGTGGCGACTCTATTTTGTTGTGCCCACGATGTGTTTTGAAGCCAAACTTTCTATAACTGAGGACCCAAAACTCAAAAGCAGTCAAGTTTGCTAAAGTTGCATTTACAAAAAAAAGTTCACACTATCAATGCCCCATGATCCAAAACTTGTTTCCCTATTTACATGCTGCTACTACATTTCTCAATCTTCATTTCTAGAAATTGCTAAGTATCTTTCCACTTTCTTTTTCATTCTTGTTGATGGTGCAAGCTAAGAGAGCCATCTTTCAACAAACTCATCAGCTAACTATAAAACTAAAATCGTCAAATTCAGTGAATACTAAATTACTAATACCGCATGAAACTAATAAAACAATTAAAGAAGTGAAAAGAAAAAGGTTTAAAAAAAAAAAAAAAAACTTACCAGAACTCATTAGGATTTAGGAGCCAACCATAGGAAAATCATCTTCATTTAAGTGGGAGCACCATTTTTTTTATGTGTGGTAGCACCTTTTGTTTTTTTGCTGCGTACTTTTTTTTTCTTTTTTTATTATTTTATAATGAATAGTACCGAAGAAAATGAGTAGAGAGTCACGTTGGTGTAATTCTTTCTATATATATATTGTTGTAACTGTTGCTTTAATAGATAAGTTTGAGTTTGATAGTGGGTTTCAAAGTTGATTTGGATAAGAATAATCAGTTATTTTACTGAGTTTTTAAAACTGTATGTGATCAGATAAGATTGAGTAATAAACAAAAAAACAATTTGAGTTCAAATAGAACACAGGCTTACATTTAAAAAAAAAAAAAAAAATAGAACACAGGCTTAACAAAAGTAACCGTGAGGTGTTTTGTTCCTGTAAATTTTACCAAGAGAAAATTTTTGAATTTTGAACAAAATCAAAACTAAAGTGTGCGAATTTTTTTATTTTTTATTTTTAAAGTAACGTGTAGGAATTTGTTTTTTTTAATAGTAACTTTGTATCTGTCTACTATTTAGTGGGAGCTTTTGTTCTGTAGGTTTTTAAAATTTTTTTTTTAAATTTTTGTCAATTTGAAGTTAAAATCCTAAAAATTTTCTAAAAGGTTGTGTAACTGCTTGGTAGTGGGGCTGTATATGAGATTTAAAAAAAAAAAAAAATTTATTTTTGAATTTAGCTATATATTGAATTTCCTTATATGCCCCATTTTTATTTTTAAAGAGTAATGATAATATGAGGTATTAAGGGTATTTTAGTAAGTAGAGGTAGAAGTAACTAACTTTTGAATGATAATGGGGAAATTTTTTAAGAGGCTCTTCTTCTTCTTCTTCTTCTTCTTTTTTTTTTTTTTTGGTAAAGGTTAATAATTTGCATTCATTATAATTTGGGATTACTACATTTTCCAATCACAAAAATACCTAAGGGTGTGATAATAAAATTATTTCATCCAAAGCGCATAACACTTATCACACTCTTAGGTATTTTTGTGATTGAAAAATGTAGTAATCCCAAATTATACTTGATGCAAATTATTAACTTTTACAAAAAAAAAAAAAAAAAAAATTAAAAAAAAAATAAAAAGAGAAGAGCTTCTGAGCACACGCATGCTCAAAGGCCCATTTTCTTAATTAACTTGAATCAATGCAATTTTTTGATGCATTACTAAAATTAATATGTACCTTTAGGTCTTTACCCATGCAATCTTGATACAATTCATTATCAATATTTACTTTGCATATATTGTGCTGGATAAATTTCAGTATATCATTGATAAAATTTTGTATTCAGTACAATTTCGTTAATCAAAGCATTGCAAAATACTGTCACATCTCTTGACTTAGCTATTGAAATAATCTCCTCTCATACATAATGTAGGGTCACAATTCGTGGCTCAAGCCCAAAAGATATGGGATATGAGTCCAATGAGCCCAATACAATAAATTTGTAGAGAGTGGGTGAAAGAGCTAGGCTCTTAAAGAATTGATTAACGGATAACAAGGATTTAAAAGATGAACAAACAAAGAAAAACACAGATAAAGCTTGATGAACTGAATGTCCGAGGAGGTGAATTGTGTGAGAGACTGCGCCCCCGGCCCGTTTTATGATGTTGGGCCAAACCCACGTGAATGGGTGGAGTCGTGTTGTTGCCTCTCAAAATGGAGGTTCGACTAGTTATATTTTCCCCTTTAGATTAAGGGTTTTACAATAGAGTCGCCACTTATTTAATTATTGGAAAAAATAAGAAAACCATAATTTAAAAAATTCATCATTTTATTAATTTGAATTGAATTTACATTGATCATAGGAAAATTACATGGCTTTGGTCCTAGATACAATCTAAGATAAAGTACATGACTTTGTTTCCTAGTTACAATCTAGAAATTGAAAAATTACATGGATAAGCATTTGATCTACTAACCCTTGATCTAAGCTCGGAGGCTAGGTTACAAGGTGGGAAGGTGTTAGGCACCCACCTAACCCGGAGAAACCGGTCTTCTAGACTATGGTGGCCAACATTCATATCATATCATCCAATATGTCAATCAATTTACATGTTGAATTTAATGTGTGTGCATGTGATAAACCCTAATTCAATTTATTAAGCATTGCATTTGGATTGAAAAATAAATTCTAGTGAATGTGTGTGTATAGTGATATCCTAGATTCAAGGATTTAAAAGAATTATGAAACAAACATGTTTTTTATATTTTTTATGTGGATTTAAGATCAAAACTAGTGTTTATGCACGAACATATGATGAACAACCAAGAACATGTGAAAAACAACTAAGAACATTCAAACATATTCATGCTTTAATCTTAAACTCTCATCATGGCAACACCAAACAAGTTAGGGAAAAGGATTATACTTTCATGCAAGATCCATATGGTGGAGGAGGAGGCTCTTGGTAGAGGTCCTAAGGGTGGAGGAAAAGAAGAGTTAGGAGGGGAAGGGTGAGTCTCACTCAATACCTTGAGTCTCAGGAAGACCAATATATGACAAGACTACTCAACTTCCTAGAACTCAAGAGAGGAGAAGATGGAGGGTTTTTGTGTGCTTTGGAATGAAGGAGAGGGGGGGTTTATATAGTAGTGGTAGAGAAAATATGAATGAAAGGCCATTTAATGAGGGTTGACAAAGAATCATGAACCTAGTCCTCATTTTAGCCTTGGGGGAAATCTGGTGCATTAAATGGAAAGATTGGTGAGAGTGAGGAGCAAGCCAAGTTCGGTTTTCCCGCAACTGCTGTAACAGCTTGTAGAGCTAATTTCGAAAAATCATATCTGACTCAATTCTGATTGGAATTGTCTCATTCTTGTGCTCAAATTGAAGCCCCGGATGTCTAGTTTCTGGGAAAATTAACCTCATTCACAAATTCAAAATATTTAGAGAGATATGGATGAAATAGTGAGCAGAGGTCATTTGTTAGAAAATAGTTTCAGCACAATTAACATTAATAGGTCCCAAATTAGCTCACAATTAACATTAAATGGCTTCAATCACTCCCATTTCATATTTAATTGGTTTTAAATTTACTCTAATTAAAATATAATTGCACAAATTACTCATTGAATAATTAATGTTTAACTATCTAATTAATTAGGTGTATGCAATCTCACTATAAAATGTAGTCCTAACCAATCAAATTATGACATATCATTGATCTCAAATTAATTACACTTATAACCAATTGAAATCAATTGTTCATAATCACATATAGTCGGACTCAATTTGTGATAGTGTATCTCAGCCATTAAAACTTGATTTGATGATAACTTTCAATCTGGTGGTCCGATTAGGGCTTATGACCCAGTCAATTTGATCGTTACGACATCAAGATCATTTTGGTGAAATGAGATTAAGGATCTAATGGCCAGAATCAAGATGCATATTCCCAAGGCAAAATTGCCCTTTTACCCTTCATGTGAGGTTAAATGCAGGTTGTAAAATAGGGTGTCAACAAATTGTTATTTGAACAATTGATTTTGAGAACCAATACAATTCTTAGTGCTACGATCATTCTTCTTATTCCTTTTCTCTCTCTAATTCTCGATCCCTCCTTTCTGGGAGGGCTTTCACCTTATATAGTTTCTTTTTACACTATCCTGATCGTACACTTGTTCATCATCTAAGCCTCCACTTGAGTATATGTCCCATCATCCATCTTCTTTGGCTCTCCGTGAATGATGGTGGTTGAAACTGCACTGTTCAGAGATCTTCTCCACATAAATGCGGTCAGAAAAGTTGTTGCAGTGCATTTAATGCGGTGGTAGTAGTCTTTGCTTCCAGATATTTCTGTATTCTTATCATCTTTGCATGTGCCTAAAGTTCATCCTTATCTCTGGATCCTCCTGAAAGGTCACCTAGATTGCCTAAATATCTGCTTGACCAATATTCTTTGTATCCGAGGAGTATAGACTCCTCGGACTATATCCCTTCATATTTTCTTTACATGATTCTACACTCTGAGCATCTCCTATTCATTTACTCCTCCTCGGACATATCCATGTCCTAGAATAGGGCCCAATGCCCATTATACCAATTTGGGCTCTTACCCCCGCACATAACATTAATATTTTTCCAAAAAATAATTCACTTGGAATATTACTTTAAAAATTAAATTGATAGTTTTCAAATAAGTTACTTTTCCTTAATCAATCTAGTCCTTAATGCAGATATTATTTTAGGAAATGTTTTTGTTCCAAATCGATTTGGAAGAATTTTTCTCAAACTCACTATGTGGCAATTGAAAAAATTATCCATGTATAATTTTAGTTATATGACTATTTTAATGAATTGTGTGATTTGTTTAAATAATATATATGGATTGCCTTTTCATTTTGTAAGGACTAGATTTGGCTTGGACCCTAAATTGGATTGGGTTTCAGCCTAACAAGCCCAAACAATAAATTTGTAGAGCATGGGAGAAAAAGAAATCTTTGCTCTTGATTAAATTATTACAACCGAGTTACTCAGGCTATGCCGAGGACAATCTTTGTATCTTATATCCTTTTCAAACTTGTAAGTTTCCTTGAACTCCTTTAGTTTTCATTCCAACTTGTGAAATTATCTTTAAAGACTTCGTAGAAAATGGGTAGATTCAAACACCTAATTGACTCCGAGGAAGGTATGAAGAAATTTAGGACCAAGTACAGTATTCTTCCAAATGTGGGTGTCAGGTACGCTGCCTAGGGGGAATTGTTTGATGAAAGGAAGACAGGAGAGGTGGTCATCCCTATGATCGCCTTCATAGAGGGAGGGATGACCATTTCTATAGGTACCCTCACTAGGAACTTCCTTAGGTTCTTTAGGCTTTCTCCCACACAATGTGCCTCAAACATGTTTAGGGTGTTAGGGAGTATAGAAGTCTTAAATGAGAGAATGAACCTAAACCTAACCCATCACGATGTGGACTGGATATACAACCTGCACAATATGAAGAGGCAGGGATATTACCTCAAGTCGAGGTACCTTGAAATAAGGTTGATCCAGTGCCTCCCTATATCAAATAAGGGCTTAAAGGAGGATTTTTTAATTTTTTCTGGGGAGTGGCATGATGGTCTACCTTGTCCAAATAAGGAGGGAACACCAGGTGGGGGTCCAACTATAAATTCATACGTCTTGGTTTGTGTTTTTCTTTCATCTCCCCCTATTCTCTGTTCTTATCGAAATGCAGTTCTCTTTGTTTTAATAGTTTTGCAGATAATCAATCTACCAAACCTTTGCTTCGCTTAGTTAACAGGGTGAGCCTAGACAGGATCCTACGATCCGAGGTGTACGTAAACGAAGTTGACGGCCAACTGAGAGCAGCTCACCTAATCCTTGGATACACACCTATCTCCCACGCATTCTAAGCTCCTACGTGTGTGATAAAGGCCAGAGATCCCTGGCTCCACTGCATTAGCGTTGCCTATGAAGGGTTCATGGTTCCTAAAGGCATTCTAATCCCTGAAGGTACACCATTCACCCATCCCCTTCCTGTAGCCACTCTCTTGGCAAGAATATCATCATCCCCGCCCGTTTTTCAGGAAGAGGAGGAAGGAGAAGAAGAAGGTTTTGTGGACCCGGCTGACTCCTTAGACGAGTTTGAAGTATTCAATCAACCTTCGTCTCCTAAGAGCCTACCAGAAGAGATGGACATTCAAAGAAAACCCCAGAAAAGCCTGATGGAGTTGATAGAGGACTAATTAGGAAGAGGGGGACCTAGGAAGCCTGCTCCACCCAAGCTTCCACCTCCTCCGCCGAAGTCTCCTCCCCCTGCTCCTTAGCCAACCCTGCCCTCTAGGACTGAACAGGCTGATCCGAAGAGGAAGTAGGAGCAAAAAGGCAAGGACGTGATGGAGACTGGAAGATCTCGTCCCACTCACGAAGAGGAGGCTCAACGAGTTGTGAAGTAGAAAAAAGTTAGCCAAGTATCTAGCCGAGGTGTGGAAAAGACAGATATTCAGCTCCCAGAGCCCCAGGCTTGGCTCCCAGCACCTATGCTTGGTGGTGAGCCCTTGATGGACGATGCATTAATAAAGGACTTCAATGGTGGCATTGGATGCCATGTTTCCTCAGCCCTGGAGCAAACTTTGTTACTTCCCCAAAGATATGGTCGAGCTGCGAGGTTTAAGGAAGAACGAGATCTTCCTCAATGCCAAAAGATATCTGGTCATGGTATGATGCTAACTCTTTGTTGTTGTCATTTTTTTTTTCTAAAATGCGTAATTGTCATTCACATATACTTCTCATTTGTTATGGTACTGACCCTTCTTCTTTTAGGCTGTCCAAGCCACTTTCAAGCTCGAGGAGATAACCAACTCCTGTTATCAGCAGTTGGATGATGAGAGAAAGAGAAGGGTTACAGCCATGCAGACCTTAAACGTTGCGGAACAAAGCAACACAGAGCTGAAGAAAAGACTAGCTGACGAGGAGCACGCTCGGAAAAGTGCAAATTTGGCTTTAGAGGGTGCATAGAGACAAGCTAAAAGCCAAAGAAAACTGGCACGCGAGGCCAATGACCAGTTGGCTACTTTTAAGGAACAACTGGCAACTCTGAGGAAACAACTGGAGGAAGCTCAAAAGCTCAAAGACCAGGCGGAAAAAGCAAAGGCTGAGCTGGAGAAGGCAAAAGCTGAGGCCGAGAGAGAAAAAGATGAGGCCGAGCAGCATGGCTACAACATTGGCGTAGTTGAGACCGAGGAGGCCCTCAGGGCAGAGGTCCATGTTGTATGTCGAGCCTATTGCGCTTAAACCTAGGAAGAAGCGCTCAACCAAGCTGGGATTGATGCTTTTTCCAAGTTGAGAAGGTCGGAAAATGTCTTCTTCCCTTCAGCCATACGAGCTTTAGGCCTTGCTCCCAATAAAAAAGAAGTAGTCCTTCCAGTCACCAAGCTAGCCAAGGATGCTCAACTTCAAAATCCTCCCTCTTCCAGTTAGCAGGAGCAGGCCAAAAAACCTAAAGTTCCACACGGCACCTCCTCGGACAAGGTAGTAGAGGCACTTCAGCTTGGGGCAGCCTCTCAGAGCTTTGAGCAAGATTTAGCCTTAATTACCTTGCCCGTTAGAGGAGCTTCTAAGGAAAAAGATAAAGAGGTTCCTCCTGAGGCCGTTGACAAAGCCCCCAAAGCTAAACTCTAAATAAAACTGAAGCCATAGTTCTTTTCTTTCTAAAGGATAATCAAAGCTAGTGTAATGAAAAATTTTTGTTTTTGTTTTTGAAGGCAAGTTCTATTGAGATGTGTACTTTACCTTTTGTTTAAATTTATATAAGTTATTATTACCTTATCATTCATGTGTGTGATTTTCATTTTGACTATTCATAAAAGAGTGAAGTTTACTTATATAGGGGAAAGCACAGTTTTATACATATTAGCTAAGAATCCAAGTAGATTATTATTGCTAATTCACAGCATTGTCAAGATATATCTTTAATCTACCAACTCTTAATAAGTTCCCACATCTGAGGCTCTATCTAAGTGTTTAAGTAACAGACAAGTTATGGGTACCTTGAAATGCTTTAAGTGATACCTATGAAGTTTATTTTGATTTATAAATTGGATCATGATGCAGTTCAAAAGGGAATCAATTTCCACCAAATTTATAGTCTAAGCAACCTGTTATAACTTAGTTTCTGTTTAATATTTCAATAGATGTCAAAGGATATTAATTTCCACTAAGTTTGTGGTCCAAGAAACCTAACATAACTTAGTTTCTGTTTAATATTTCAATAGATGTCAAAGGATATTAATTTCCACTAAATTTGTGGTCCGAGGAACTTGACATAACTTAGTTTCTGTTTAATATTTTAATAGATGTCAAAGGATATTAATTTCCACTAAGTTTATGGTCCTAGGAACCTGACATAACTTAGTTTATGTTTAATATTTTAATAGATGTCAAATGATATTAATTTCCACTAAGTTTGTGGTCTAAGGAACCTGACATAACTTAATTTCTGTTTAATATTTCAATAGATTTGAAAAACGCATGATACACAACTAGAATAAATTAGAAAGGAATCAAAAAGGAACTGCTTTTATTAATAGTAGTACCTTTTTAGGTTGTTTACATTTCAAGGATGGAGTACATTTTTTTCATCTAAATCTTCCAAGTAGTACGCACCTATTCCTGCCACTGATGTGATGCGGTATGGTCCCTCCTAATTAGACCCCAATTTTCCCCAAGCAGGGTTCTTAGTACTTTCCAAGACTTTTCTTAGTACCAAATCTCCTGGGGCTAATAGCCTTAGCTTCACATTCATATCATAACCTTGTTTAAGCTTGTGTTGGTAATAGGCCAGTTGTACCATTGCATTTTCTCTCCGTTCTTCAACTAGATCTAAACTCTTCTTTAGCAGCTCATCATTGCCATCTGAGGTGAACGTGCTAGTTCTCAATGTTGGGAAACCATTCTCCAGAGGAATTATAGCCTCGGCCTAATACGTCATTGAAAAAGGGGTCTTTCCTGTTGACTTTCAAGGTGTTGTTCGATATGTCCAAAGGACGTGCAGTAGTTCTTTTATCCACTTTCCCTTTGCATCATCCAATCTCCTTTTAAGTCCGCTCACTATGACCTTATTGACAGCTTTGACTTGCCCGTTTCCTTGTGGATAGGCTGGAGTGAAATATCTATTCTTTATACCAAAATCAGAATAGTATTTCCTGAAGGTTTTGCTATCAAATTGAAGGCCATTATCTGAGATGAGAGCATAGGGAACCCTGAATCGAGTAACAATGTTCTTCTAGATGAAACTTTTGACATCTACATCTCTGATGTTAGCTAGAGGCTCAGTTTCGACCCACCTGGTGAAATAGTCTGTACAGACTAGTAAGTACTTTTTATTTCCTATTGCTTTACGGAAAGGTCCCAAAATATCCAAACCCTATTGAGCAAATGGCCAAGGGTTAGAAAGAGGATTGAGAACTCCTCCAGGCTAGTGAATGTTCGACGCGTATCTTTGACACGGATCACATTTCCTGACATATTCTTGTGCCTCATTTTGCATGCCTGGCCACCAGTATCGCTGAGTAATGGCTCGATGAGACAAAGATCTTCCTCCTATGTGACTCCCATAAACCCCTTCATGTAACTCCTCCAGGAATGATTCTGATGCCTCGGGGTGTACACAAAGCAGATAAGGACCAGAAAAAGAACGTTTATATAATTTTCTATCCTCGGACAGCCAAAAACGAGGAGCTTTCCTTCGTACTTTTTCATCTTCGGATTTCTCTTCAGGCAGTATATCTCTTTCAAGGAACAGTGATATAGGATCCATCCAGCTCGGCCTTAGCTTGATTTGGTGGATCCAAGGCATATCCCTGTGTAATGGAGTAGGAGTGCATAAGTCTTCAACAAGTATTATTCGGGGCTAATCCTGTGCCGAGGATGTGGCGAGGGTAGCCAAAGAGTCTGCATGGGTATTTCCACTTCTAGGAATATGCGACAAGTCAAAGAATTCAAATTTTGTTTGTATACGCCTAACTTGGCTCAAATACTCTTGCATTCTTGGATCCCGTTCTTCCAAATCTCCTCTTACTTGGCCCACAACCAGTTTTGAATTTGAAAAGACCTCCACTGTTTTTCCACCCATTTTCTAGACCATCATCATTCCCATCAACAAAGTTTCATATTCTGCTTCGTTGTTTGTAGCCGAGAAACCCAACCTCAAAGATTTTTCAATGGTAATCTTTTCAAGAGATATCAGAACTAGCCCCACTCCTGATCCTCGCTGGTTCGTTGCCCCATCCACATACACTTCCCAAGGCGTGGAACACTGGGTAGAGATTAGGCCAACTGATTTTTCATCCATGCCATGCTTTTCCATATTCATTTCTTCAGGACATTCAGCAAACTCGGCCACTAAGTCGGCGAGGGCTTGTCCCTTTATAGAAGTACGAGACATGTATTTTATATCAAAAGCCCCTAGGATTGTGCCCCATTTGGTAACCCTTCCAGTATAATCTGCACTTCGGAGTATTGACTTGAGTGGAAGTTGGGTGAGGACGACCATGGTGTGTGCTTGGAAATAATGTGGAAGTTTTCTTGTAGCATGGACCACCGCCAATATAGCTTTCTCCAACGGTAAGTAACGTACTTCGGCTTCATTAAGTGACTTACTCACATAATAGACTAGCCGTTGTATGCCACTGTCCACCTATATCAGAACAAAACTTATGGCATAGAAGGTTACTGCTATATAGGCAAAAAGAACTTCATCCACCACAGGATTGGACATAATGGGTGAACGAGATAGTTATTGTTTAAGTTGATGGAATGCCATGACACACTCATCGGTCCACTCAAATTCTTTCCATTCGTGCAGCAAGAGGAAGAAAGGTCTGCATCTATCTGCTGACCTAGATATGAACCAATTCAAAGCAACCATCATCCCAGTAAATTTTTGTACCTCTTTGGGATTCCGAGGTGATTGCAAGTTATTAATGGCCTTAATTTGGTCTAGGTTCACCTTAATTCCTCTATGGGTCACCATGCAGCCCAAAAACTTTCCTGAGCCCACTCCAAAAGAACACTTGGATGCATTTAGACGCAATTTATGCTCCCTTAGAATTTCGAAAATGTTTGTGAGATCTTCCACATGCTCAGACACCACCTTGCTCTTTACAACCATGTCATCAATGTAGACTTCAATGCTCCTGCCCAATTATGGTTCAAACATTTTAGTCATCATCCGTTGATAAGTTGATCCTGCATTTTTCAAGTCAAAGGGCATCACTTTGTAGTGATAGTTTCTAACAGGAGTAACAAAAGCTGTCTTTTTCTGATCGTCTAGTGCCAGGGGTATCTGGTGGTATCTTTGAAAAGCATCCAAAAAACTCATCCGAGGATGACCTACCGTCGCATCCACCAACTGATCTATCCGAGGCATAGGGAAAAGGTCTTTGGGACAAGCCTTATTGAGATCTGTAAAGTCCACACACACGCGCCACTTCCTCGTTTTCTTTTTCACCACCACTGTATTAGCCAACCATTAAGGATAAAATACCTCTTTGATAGCCCCTGCCTGCTTGAGTTTTGTTACCTCGTTTTTGACAGCTTCTGCATGCTCCTTGGATAGACGCCGATGTGGCTATCTTCTCGAAGTGATGGAGGGATTAGCATTCAAATGATGACAAATGAAATTTAGGTCTACTCCCGGGGCTTCATAAGCATCCCATGCGAACATCAATATTTTTCCTAAGAAATTCGACCAACTACTCCTTCTCCAATAGAGGCATTTGAGTCCCAACCTGAAAGAATTTCTCCGGATCATCTCCAACGACCACTTTTTCTAGATCTTCACATTTCACCTCATCGGTTGGTTCACTAAAGAGAGATGCCGGAGTTTCTAGTTGCTATAAATTATTTTCAACAGTGGCAAAGGTGTCTGCCTCAGGCTTATGTTGAATAGTTGCCACTAGGCACTGCCTAGCCATAGATTGGCTTCCTATTATCTCAAGCACTTGGTCCCCAGAGGGATACTTCACCTTCTAATGAAGAGTGGAGGAAATAGCTCCTAAGGTATGAAGCCAAGGTTTGCCCATAATGGCCATCCACCACAATAAAGTCCACTTCAACCACATCTGTACCAATCTGCATGGGTAATCGAATCTTCCCCTTAGGAATGACCATTTTGCCTTCGAAACTCACCAAATGAGAACTATAGGCTGTTAAATTCTCAGGTTTCAAACCTAGCCCCTTATGGAGGTCGGGATACATAATCTCAACTGCATTGCCCTGGTCAATCATAACCCTTTTCACATCATACCCACAAATTCTAAGTGTAACTACCAAAGCATCATCGTGTGGTTGTATGGTTCCCAGTTTATCTTCATATGAGAAGCCCAACACCAATGAGACATTCATTTTGATTCTCTTCGACATTGAACTGGAGCCCTCGTTTGAGCAGCAAGATACTGACATTATTCTGGAGGGGCAAGATCCAGTCCTCCCTGGGGTGGCGAATATGACGTTTATTATGCCTAGAGGAGGTCTCGAAGCAGCATTTCCCCAAAACGCCGAATTTGTTTGACTTTCTCGGCCACTGGAGTGATGCAAAATATGCTTTAATTTCCCTTCTCGGACCAATTTTTCTAAATGATCCCATAAATTTCTGCAATCCTCAATAGTGTGTCCATGATCCTGATGATAATGGCAATAAAGGCTTTGGTTACGATTCACAAGATCTCTTGTCATCTTATTCGGCCACTTGAAGAATGGCTCGTTCTTAACTTTCTCCAAGACCTGTTGTACTGGCTTTCGAAATATAGCATTAACCACCTGAGTGTTGGCAGATCCAGGCTAGCCAACAAAGTCTCTCCGAGGTCGGTTGTTCTGGATCCAATCCGACCTGAAATCCTTCATCTCCTAAGGGATCACCTGCGCCTTTCCTTTCCCCTATAACTGGTCCTCCTCAATCCTCCTATACTTATCAATCTGATCCATTAGTTGACGTACACTGACAACAGGTTTACCAGTGAGAGATTTTCTCAAATCATGCTCGGCTGGTAGGCCAGCCTTAAAAGTACTAATGGCCACATCATCGTAGCTCCCATCTATCTCGTTAAACATCTCCCAATATCTATCCGAATAGGCTTTTAGTGTCTCGCCATCTCACATGGACATAGATAGCAAGGATCCTAAAGGCAGAGGAACCATGCTGCATGTGATAAAGCGAGCACCAAAGGACTGGTTAAGCTTCTTAAAGGAATCGATAGAATTTGCCTTTAACCCATTAAACCATCTCATTGCCATTAGGCCCAAGCTAGATGGAAAGATCTTACACATCAAGGCCTCATCCCTAGAATGAATGGCCATTTTCTGGCTAAAATGACTGACATGTTCCACTAGATCCATTCGGCCATTATAAAGGGTGAACGTGGGTTGATGAAATCGTCGAGGGAGACTCGCTTATTCTATATTTCGAGTGAAAGGGGACTTAGTAACTTGACTCAACGCCTCGTTCATGGCATTGTTCCCAAGGCCTTTATGAGGCGGGCTCTTATTCTTGCGCCTATGGCGATATTCATCGTCACAATAGAAAGTCTTACTAGGCAGAGTTCTAGATCTTCGCCTATATGTGGCATCATCTGTCTCCTCGGAAGACAACTCGGAGTCAGGTGATGAGCCCCTTCGCCGTACGTGACGCAACTCCTTTTTCAACTCATCAATTTCACGTTGCATGTCTCTTTTATTCTTTGCACAGGAGACGTGGCTCTTCCCTCGTGACTGAATTTTACTGGTATGCGTTGTATACATACTTCCCTCATGATCTCCCTCTTGTTGAAGGTTTACAACGGAATTATTATGTTGAGAGCCCCTCGATTCTGCCTGGTGCAGATTAGCATCATCCTAATGTGGACCTATCATCGGTTGGTGCGGATCTAACCCTTCCATCTTCAACGCCAAACCAGAATCTCCTTCAGATCAGATCAAGTTCTTCCCACAGACGGCGCCAATTGTAAGAACCAGATTTGGCTTGGACTCTAAATAGGATTGGGTTTCAGCCCAACAAGCCCAAACAATAAATTTGTAGAGCATTGGAGAAAGAACTAGCTTGATTATAGAAAAGAGATAACGATTGTAGGTGGTTTAGAAGAAGTATTAAGGATATAAGATACAAAGATTATCTTCGACGTAGCCTGAGTAACTCGATCATAATAATTTAATCAAGAGCAAAGATTTCTTTTTCTCAGTAACTAGCTCTCTAGTTTCCTCCTTTTTTTTTAGTGTTTTTTCTGATCCTTCATTCTTGGCGATCTTCTCATGTTATATATCATGATCTCAGTATCATCCTTACCATACACGTGTAAATTTGGTTTTGAGAACTTCTTCCTATCCCATCCAATATCCCCCTGAACTCTCAATTAATAGCTGTAAGGCTGCTCTATCACTGTTCAGGTATCACCTCCAAATTAATGCGGCCAGAGAGTTAGTTGGGAAGCATTTAATGTAGAGGTAACAGCTTTCGAAGATATTTGTTATCTTCCTCCTTCATCCCTTATCCAATGTCAAACTCTTCGTCATGATGCAACTTTAAAGTAACATTTAGGATGACAGGGAGGTTTTAAATCACCTCAGATTCATATTTCCGAGGTGACTTTTCACCTCGGAAATATTTGGGGCTATCATAAATAACCTTTACTTCTTCTTTCCATGCCATTTCCGTTATTACCTTAGTTGACCCCAACACTATTAATAGACTCGAACACAACTACTTTATTATTGCATTGTCACAAAACATCAAAGCATATGCTTTAGTTCTTCATAATGAAAAAATTAAGATGTAAATTGCACCCTCTAAGTTTGACTGAAATTCATTTCAGTCATCTAAATTTACTTTATTTTAATTGAGTATTCTAAATTTCAAATTTATTCAATTCAGGTCTTCAACCAATTTTGTTAAAAAGTTTCAATTAAAAAATAATAATTTTCTCACACAAAAATAATATATATTAAATTAATAAAAATATTTTATAGATATTATATGTGAGATTTCTTTTTTTCAAAAAAATCTTTTTTAACTAGTTAATTGCATATGTAACCAAATTGGACAAAAGGTGTGAATCGAATAAATTTGAAACTTAGAAGACTCAATTGAACGAAAGTAAAATTAGAAAATTGAAATATATATCAGAAAATCTTAGAGGGTGCAATTTGCATTTATAACCTAAGGAAAACTAGTCAATATTACTAAGTTACAAAGCTCTTGATCTATTTTGTATATTTATTCATTACTAGAGGCTCATTTGAGAAAAAAAAAATCACTAAAAACAATTTTTTAAAAATAACTTTATTTGAAGATATAAAGAAAATTTTATTTGAGATTCGAGGGATCAGAAGCTTGGTTAATTTGCTAGCTTAAAGACATACTCTTCCTTATTAAGAAAATTAAAACTTAATTCCCCTCCATCAAGAAATGAAGTTGATATTATCCTTTTGATAAATACACCCTACTACTACACAATACACATCAAACAAATTAAAAAAAAAATTAAAAATTAAAACCAAAAGCAACCCATTCAAAAAGTTCTCTCATCAAACTTTTTATATTTTTTATGAAAGTTGTATTAATTAAAATTCATAATAGGAAACTTAAATAAATAAATAACTATGCTCTCCAGCAAACTTTTTATATTTTTCATGAAAGTTGTATTAATTGAAATCCATGTATACTTTAGTTAAATATTATGATATTTACTTATTTATAGAATATTTTTTTAATTGAGATTGTAAGGTCACAAATTGCAGCCCAAACCCAATAGGAAATGGAAATGGGCCCAATAAGCCCAATACAATAAATTTGTAAGAGAGTGGGCGAAATAATTGGGCTTATAATGGATTTTTTACAGTTAATTAGGATTCTAAGCCGATCCGAGGAGGAATACGCATGTAATTTGAGGTTGAATTATAGTCCGAGGAGTAAGTTTTCGATGGGACATGCAATTTCAGGTGTTATGTTCTTTCTAATGCTACAGTGAATCTTCTCCTAATTTTCTCCATAATATTTTTCCGATCCCCCACTTATGGAGGTCTTTCCCCATTATATAGTTCCCTCTGATCTATTTCCATCATCCACTTGTCCTTCATCCAACCTCAGACCTCTGTATCTATCCTGTTAAATAGATTTTTATAGTTTTCTATGGGTGGTAGTAGTTGAAAGTACTGTTTAGAGGTCTTCTCCACATTAATGCGGTCAGGAAAGCTGCTGTAGTGCATTTAATGCGGTGGTGGCAGCTTTTCTCTTAGATATTTCTGTGTTCTTATCCCTTCCCTGTACATTTGAAGTTTATCTTTACTGCTGGAGTTTCCTGGAAGGTCATCCAGGGTAAGACGAAGGTCACTTTACAGATATTTGTCAGATCCGAGGAGGATGACCCTCTCGGACCAACACCCTTGGATACTTATTTGCTCTACTATCTATTACGGGATCTTTCCTCGTGCTTTCTTCTCCTCGGACATATTATTATTAAAGAATGGGACTTTAAGCCCAGCGCAAAGGCTCAAGTTTTGGCCCCCACAATAGCCCCTCAAAATTCTAATTTTTCCCTTTCATCTGAGGAGAAAAAGTATAATTTTGATGTGTGTTCGTAATTACATTTAAGACCACAAGGATATCCAAACCCAGGCACGCGGAAGGGTCATTTCTGTCCTCTCACGAGAGTTTCTGACGCTTGGGAACTCGCACAATATCATTAAACGCTTTGGGCCGCGTTACATTCTAGACATCCAACGGTGGAGTTCTAATCTAACGGTTCAGGTTTTTCCTTCAATATTTAGGCGGGATTTCTTCCCCTTCCTTTTTGGTTTCTACTATAAAGGCTTCCAAACGTCATTTCTTTCTCTTTTCATCAGAGTTTGCAATTTCAAAGCGCTCATATCTCTACATTCCTTACTCTTCAGACTGTTCATCATACCTTCACCAAAGAAACTTCAAAGAACCTCAAGAGACAAGAAGATCAGTTCGCATCCTATCTTACGTAAGTTCCGTTCTCCAAACTTCCTCTATCTTCTCGGCTAACCTCCTCGACTAACCGTTCTCTCATTCGCAAGTAAAAATGGGTAGATTTGAGCGTCTAGTAAATACTCCAGCTTTGATAGAGTCGTTCAAAGAAAAGTACCACATTCCCTAGGAGGTCTTGGTACGACACTGCACCACAGAGGGGGTGGAATTTGACCGAAAAGTAGGAGAGGTCGTAATCCCCATGATTGCCTTCATAGAAGGAGGCATGACTGTCCCCATGGGTAGGATTACAAGGGATTACCTTCGTGCCCATAGACTCTACCCCCACCAGTGTGCTCCCAATTTTTTTAGAGTCCTAGGATCGATTGATGTTTTGGACCGTCATCTGGGGCTGGGATTGACTTGGTATGACGTCGCTCACTTATACGAAGGCCATATAGAAACTCGGGCAGGATTTTATCTCAAGTCCCGCTCCAGCGTGGTCAAGCTTATCTCCTGCCTTCCTAAATCTAACAAAGGGATGAAAGACGACTACCTCATCCTGTCGGGTCCTTGGAGTGACGGCCTACCTTGCCTAACCAAACTAGGAGAGCCAGGTGGAACAACTTAGATTTAGGATTTCTAACTTTAGATTTAAGGAGTTTGTTCTCGGCTTTACTTTACTGCACTTAAGTATTATTTTGATCCATTCACACTTATTTATTTAGTTATTTTCGTATTGCCGAGGCTCTTAACTATTTGATTTTTTTTTTATTTGACAGATAAATCGTATACCAATCCAAAGCTCAGCCTAATCAACGTCCCAACACTTAATTATCTGCTCAGGTCGCAAATTTTTGTGAACGACGACGGGCAACTTCGTGCAGTTCACTTGATCTTGGACTTTGAGCAAATTTCTAGGTCATTCCTAGACGTCGGCAATTCTATCCGAGCAGACGACTACCATTTGGCTCGTATAGATGTCTCTTGGCCAGGTTTCCTTGCTTCGTACGATCTTCCGCCCGTCGATCATCCTATCCCACAAGGAATACCCTTCGCTGCCCAGCCATTACAACAAGTACCACTCGGGGAAGCTATTATCGGAGAAGGAACAACTTCCTTTTCTTCTCTTGAACAAGAAATTGATAGATTCAAGTTTGAAGAAGAAGAAACTATACTTATATCGGAGGCTGAAGAGGAGGCTGACGAGCATTCGTGCGTGCAAACTCCTGCCCAAGTGGTAACTTTTATTGCCGACACTTCAGACGAAGAGGAAGCAATGGCCCCTAAGACTGGTCCAAGCTTGAAGGAGCTGATGAAGAATAGGAATAAGGCACCATCCCCTAAGGATAAAAATAAGTCCAAACCTCCTGCAAATCCTCCCCCTCCCTCCTCCTTAGATTCCTGCTGACCTTGGGCTGAAACCCAACCCAGACCTAAGGAAGAAAAGGCCAATTGATACTGTGGAAGAAGGGGAGTTGGGCCCCTTCAAAGGAAATAAGCAGGCCAAACAGACACAGCAGGACCATAGGAGCAGAAGGTCCAGCTCCATGGACAACCAAGAAGACGCCCTGGGTACGTCGGCCTGCACGTACTTGGTCACCCGTGTTGGAAGTTGATGGTATGCCCATCGCGTTTGATGCCACGCTTAGGCATTATCGCGGGGGGCATGCTAGCTTGTTGGCTGAGGCACTGGAGCAGCCTCTTCTCCTCCGTCAGGATATGGCGGCTTACAGGAGCTTTAACCATCCAGACCTCTTCCTTTCCCTAAAAAGGGACTTGGCTATGGTAAGCGATTCTGCTCACTTTTTCCTCATTTATATTTACTTGCATTTTATAGCAGAAGTATCATTTTTTTTTTTAAAATTTTACTTACTAGGTCACGCAACAAGTTTTCGTGGCCAAGGAGTGGGTAAAGAACTCCCGTAACGAGACGAGGGCTGCCCTGGATGCCCGAGACATCGCAGAGGCTCAACTAGGTGCACTGAAAGATAAACAAGCACAACTGGCTGATCAGGTGAAACAAGCTCTCAGGGACAAAGATAGCGTCGAAGCAGGCCTGAAAACAACTGAGAGACAGGCTGAGGACCTTCGCAAGGAGCTGCACTATTGCGAAATTAATCTGGCAACAGAAAAGCAGATGGTGACGGATCTCCGCGAAGAACTCCGCAAGGCCAAGGAGGCTGCCCAACTACTAAAGGAGGCAGCTGAGGCCGAAAAGCAGGCTGCGTATGCCCTGGGGGTACAGGAGACTCAGAGCAGGCTCATAGAGGAATTCTCTGCCGTAGCCAGGGATTACTGCAACATCACTTAGGGTAAAGCCCTTAATGCCGCTGGGATCCCTGTTGATTCAAGCCTAAGATGACCTGAGAGCATTTATTATGATTCGGACATCCGTGAGCTCCCAGATTCTGGCTCTCCTCCTCCAGAACAAACTGCCCAAGTGTCTGAGGCTCTTACAACAGATCTAGCCCTTCCTGCTCCTGTGGAAGTTTCAACAGACTCTCGCCAAGATGCTGTCCAAGGGAAAAAAGTTGAAGCTCCCCAGAGCAAAGATAAGAACCAAGATAAGGGTAAAGGCAAGGCTTCAGACACCACCATCTCTCAGTCCAAGCAAGTTGCTGACCCAGGGGCTCCCAAGGCACAAGCTTAGGACATTAGTTTTAGTAGTACATTTAAAGATATGTACTTCACTCTTATTATCAATGAAAATATGCCCCTTTTGCTTTACAAGTCATGATAATTAGTGGCGAACTCCTCTGTTGTCATCATTTTTTTATATTTGAATTGTACGTATGATTATATTAGGCAAATAAAGCATATTAGAAGATTAGTTCAACTAAAAAGGTCCAGAACTTGGGTCAATGCATGAACCAAATAAGCATCTTCAATAATAACAAGGTAACAATAAATATGACTAACCCAAATGGGAACTTTAAGTAATATGCTTAAACTTAACTTTAAATACTTAAAGAAACTTAGAACAAGTGTTAACTAATCCAAATCATCTGGTCCGAGGACTCCAGTCATGATTGGATTTAAGTTTAAACACTTAGTAGAACTGGGAAAGAGTGTTAACTAACCCAAATCATCTGGTCCGAGGACTCCAGGCATAATCGGATTTAAGTTTAAACACTTAGTAGAATTGAGAAAGAGTGTTAACTAACCCAAATCATCTGGTCCGAGGACTCCAGGCATGATCAGATTTAAGTTTAAACACTTAGTAGAATGTTAACTAACCCAAATCACCTGGTCCGAGGACTCCAGGCATGATCGGATTTAAGTTTAAACACTTAGTAGAATTGAGAAAGAGTGTTAACTAACCCAAATCATTTGGTCTGAGGACTCCAGGCATGATCGGATTTAAGTTTAAACACTTAGTAGAATTGAGAAAGAGTGTTAACTAACCCAAATCATTTGGTCCAAGGACTCCAGGCATGACCGGTGGTCGTGCTAGATAGTCTTTAAGTTGCTGAAAGGCCTCAGCACACTCCTTTGTCCATTCAAAGCTCTTCCATTTGTTGATCAATAAGAAGAAAGGTCTGCATCTATTTGCTGATCGAGATATGAATCTGTTCAAAGCGGCGGCCATACCAGTTAGCTTTTGCATTTCTTTTGGGTTCCGAGGAGTTCGCATATTGTTGATGGCTTTAATTTGGTCGGGATTAACTTCAATTCCCCTGTGAGTAACCATGTAACCCAAGAATTTGCCCGATCCTACACCAAATGAGCATTTAGAAGCATTTAAACGTAATTTATAGCTCCTGAGAATTTCGAAGACAACTTGGAGGTCCCCTAGGTGTTCCGACACCATTTTGCTTTTCACCACCATATCGTCTATATAAATCTCAATATTTTTCCCGAATAATGACTCGAACATCCTCGTCATCGTTCTCTGATAGGTGGACCCTGCATTCTTCAGGCCAAATGGCATCACTTTGTAATGGTAATTCCCAACAGGAGTAACAAAAGCAGTTTTTTCTTGATCTTCCAAGGCCAAAGGTATCTGATGATAACCCTGAAAAGCGTCCAAGAAACTCATCCGAGGATGGCCGACAGTGGCGTCCACCAGCTAATCAATCTTGGGCATGGGGAATGGATCTTTAGGGCAAGCTCTATTTAAATCTGTGAAATCAACACACACTCATCACTTCCCACTCTTTTTCTTGACTACAATCGTGTTTGCCAACCATTCGGGATAGAAGACCTCCTTGATAGCCCCAGCCTGTTTGAGTTTTGTTACTTCCTGTCGGACTGCCTCTGCATGCTCCTTGGACGGACGACGAGGGAGCTGCTTTTTGGGAATCACTAACGGATTAACATTCAAGTGGTGGCAAATGAAGTCTGGATCCACCCTTGGGGCCTCGTAAGTATTCCAGGCAAAGATGTCAATATTTTGTTTAAGGAACTCTACCAATTCCTCCCTCTCTTGCTGAGGTAGTTGGGATTCGACTTGAAAAAACTTCTCCGGATCGTCTCCTATTGTGATTTTCACAAGATCTTCACACTTCACCTCATCGGATGTTCCACCCATAGGTAACATTGGGGGTTTTAACTGCTATAACTCCTCTCCAGGAGTCACAGATTCTACTTCGGGCTTGTGTCGGATAGTTGCAACTATGCACTGTCGCGCCATGGTTTAATCACCCAGTATTTCTTCTATTTTGCCTCCAGATGGGTATTTGATCTTCTGATGTAGGGTGGAAGAAACTGCTCCTAAAGTATGAAGCCAAGGTCTGGCGACAATTGCTGTATAAGGAGAATACGCATCCACCACGATAAAATCTACTTCCATTGTTTCCGAACCGGTCTGCACTGGTAGTTTGATCTGTCCCTTCGGGATAATAACCTTCCCTTCAAAACTTACTAGGGGAGAATTGTAAGGCGTCAGATCTTCAGCTCTTAAATTCAGCCCTTTAAAAAGATCAGGGTACATAATCTCGGCCGCGCTACCTTGATCCACCATTACTCTCTTCACATCATAACCTCCAATTCGGAGGGTAATCACCAGGGCATCATCATGAGGCTGAATAGTTCCAATCTTGTCTTCGTCTGAGAACCCTATGACCAAGGGCCGATCTAGTCTAGCTCTCTTTGGCTTGTGGTTACCATCCTCAGAAGACAGGCGAGCCACAGACATTACTCTAGAAGGGCATGAACCCGTTCTGCCAGGCGCCGCAAGAATAACGTTGATAGTTCCAAGAGGGGGTCTTGAAGGATTCTCCCTTTCCGGCCGAGTATCGGCCTGATCACCTAAACTACTAGAGTGATGCAATAGCTGTTTCAATTTGCCTTCTCTGACAAGTTGGTCCAAGTGATCCCATAAACTTCTGCAATCCTCGGTAGTGTGACCATGGTCTCGATGGTATTGACAATAGAGATTTCGGTTTCGTTTTTCAGGATTTCCCATCATCTTATTAGGCCATTTGAAGAAGGATTCGTTCTTAACCTTTTCCAAGACTTGATGCACGGGTTCTAGAAATACAGCTCCGACCACCTGATTGTTATTTGACCCTTGCTGCTCGGTATAATTCCTTTTCGGCCGGTTATTGTTGTATCTGTCCGACCTAAAATCTCTCATTTCTTAAGGGACAAACTTAGCTTTCCCTTTTCCCTGTTGTTGATCATCTTCTATCCTTTTGTACTTGTCCACCCTATTCATTAGTTGTTGCAAACTGGTGACAGGTTTACCTGTCAAGGATTTTCTTAAACCATGCTCGGAAGGGAGGCCGACCTTGAAAGTTCTAATAGCGACTTCATCAAAATCGCCATCAATCTCATTGAACATCTCCCAATATCTTTCAGCATACGACTTCACAGATTCTCCTTCCCTCATTGTCATAGACAGCAGAGAATCTAAGGGTTGAGGAACCCTACTGCATATAATAAATCGGGAACAGAATGATTAAGTAAGCTTCTTGAAGGAGTTGATGGAATTAGTTTTCAACCCATTGAACCACCTCATCGGCATCGGTCCTAAGCTGGAGGGGAACACTCTGCACAGCAAGGCTTCGTCCTGAGAATGAACTGTCATCTTTTGTTTGAACTGGCTTACATGCTCCACAGGATCGGTATGTCCATTATACATGGTGAACGTAGGTTGATGGAAACGTCTGGGAAGCTTTGCCTTTTCTATTCCCCGAGTACAGGGGGACTTAGAAATTTGGCTCAGAGCCTTCTTCATGACCTTAGTTCCTACCCCCCTCCTAGATGGACTCTTTCTCCTCCTCTTGTGAGAATGTTCTTCCTCATAAGAATAAGATTCACTAGGTGGGATTTCTGAGCGTTCCCTGTAACTGGCATCTCCTTCATTGTTGGAAGAAACATCAGAGCTAGAAGGGGTTTGTTTTTGTTGTGCACGACGAAGTTTCCTTTTTAGATCTTCAATCTCTCGTTGCAAATCCTTTTCATCAGCTTGCTCATGTACCAAGTGACTCCTTCGTCGATAGCCACTTCTACCAGCATGGAACGTCTGCGAGCTACCCTCTTGCTGGTTATCTACGTGATTTCCATTTTCAAGGTTGTGGAGCTCACCTTGCTAATGAACGTTAACAGATTCTGCATGGGGTGGACTGATCTCATGTGGTCCTGAACTCGCCATAATTGTTATAAACCTTACTAGCACTAATTCTTCCCACAGACGGCGCCAATTGTAATGTCACAAATTGCAGCCCAAACCCAATAGGAAATGGAAATGGGCCCAATAAGCCCAATACAATAAATTCGTAAGAGAGTGGGCGAAAGAATTGGGCTTATAATGGATTTTTTAACAGTTAATCAAGGTTCTAAGCCGGTCTGAGGAGGAATACGCATATAATTTGAGGTTGAATTATAGTCCGAGGAGTAAGTTTTCGACGGGACATGCAATTTTAGGTGTTATGTTCTTTCTAGTGCTATAGTGAATCTTCTCCTAATTTTCTCCCTAATATTTTTCTGATCCCCCACTTATGGAGGTCTTTCCCCATTATATAGTCCCTTCTGATCTATTTCCATCGTCCACTTGTCCTTCATCCAACCTTAGACCTCTGTATCTATCCTGTTAAACAGATTTTTATAGTTTTCTATGGGCGGTAGTAGTTGAAAGTACTGTTTAGAGGTCTTTTCCACATTAATGCGGCCAGGAAAGCTGCTGTAGTGCATTTAATGCGGTGGTGGCAGCTTTTCTCTTAGATATTTCTGTGTTCTTATCCCTTCCCTATACATTTGAAGTTTATCTTTACTGCTGGAGTTTCCTGGAAGGTCATTCAGGGTAAGACGAAGGTCACTTTACAGATATTTGTCAGATCCGAGGAGGATGACCCTCTCGGACCAACACCCTTGGATACTTATTTGCTCTACTATCTATTACGGGGTCTTTCCTCGTGCTTTCTTCTCCTCGGACATATTATTATTAAAGAATGGGACTTTAAGCCCAGCGCAAAGGCTCAAGTTTTGGCCCCCACAGAGATAAAATTCTATTATAACATAATTTAAGTGTACGTGTGTAAAGTGCTTTTGTAGAAACTTGAACTCGGACTTTTACTGTATTGTACTTTATAAATATTTGTACTTATTAAGTAGTCATCACGTTAAGAGTATGCGACTAAGCTGTGATCATTTCATAGAGGTTGAATGCAGGGTAGACTTAGTATCCGTTTGGATACAGATAAAAACTCACACGTCTGTGTTTTTGCCTTTTTTTTTTTTTGGACAAGCACCTCTTGCACTGACAGTGCATTATGGTAAATGTACAATGTTTGGGGGAGTGAACAATAACTCAAAATTATTTTTTTATTATTTTCAGTAATAAATTTTCAATTTTTAACAAAATAAGCGGTATTTAAATATACTCCCTTACGGGGATTTGGTGGGATATCCTGAGTTGGAGTAGGAACTTTCTTTTAAGTTTTTTTTAGGTGAACAGGGGAGAAACATTGTTATTTTTACATTGTCAAAGATGCCATGTATTGCTGACTGGTGAAGTGACAACAGAAACAAATAGGAAATGAGCAAAAGAACCGAAAACAAAGTTTGAGAAAAAGTAAAGCCGGTTTTTTTTTGGTATATCTGTACTTGGGATTAATTAATTAATTAAATGGGTAGGTGAGGCCCTGTGACGATTGGTTTCATTTTGGAACCCACGGCGGAATCTTCCATTTAATGCCGGTTTGGATCCAACTTATCACGTCCACGTTTTGCTTCTTCCACATTTTCCCTTTTTTTTTTAGCCCGCATTTGTTGACTTTTCCACGGTGGTGCACTATTCACAGACCCACAAATTCCACTTTTCAGCAACTTTTTCATTAAAAATGGGTCCCACGACACTATTCACACTTAAAAATTATTTTGCTACAGTGTTTTCAGTTTTCAGTTTCAGCAAAATAAGTTATATCCAAATAGACCCTTAATGCCGTGAAAGGTAGTCAAAGTTTGAGCAAGACTTGCTTTTTATAGTTAGTTTTTTTCTTGTGTAGGGCTTTTTTTTTATATAAAAATAAAAAAATAAAAAAAATTACAAATGTGTTTTCAACTTTCCTAGTGCATCTACAACCATAATAACTAATGTTATAAATATGGTTTTTTTTTTTTTTTTTTTTTTTAGAGAGTGTGGTGGGCTTTTTTTGTGTTTTGCTGAGCTGCTTCCTGCGGTACTGGGCTCAAGTGTTCTGAGTAAGGGAATTGAGACCGGTCCAACTGGAACTCAAATTGATCCAGCTTGTGCGCAAACTATGCCTCGTCTGCCAAGAGCATGCTTACGACATGCAGAGCTATTCTGAATGAGTTACGGCAAGCAGACATGATAGTAAAGCAAAAAGAAGAATACTTCATCTTTTTGGCTATAGTAAACAGTTAATCCATATTTAATAACGATAATCACAACAACTATAACTTAAAGAAGGCAAATGAATAATTGTTCAGCATATGGGTCAATCAAAGAAAAAGAAAACAAGAAATAAATCTGAGTCAGTCTAGCCTGTGAGACCCAAAAACAGAAAGGGTAGAACACCTCTTCTCAACGCAATTAATCTCCCAGGAAAAGAATCCTGCCACAGAAATTAATCACTTTGAGGAAAGCGGACTTGAATGGTTAGTGCCTAGAGAAACCCCTTTCTTCACTTTTGGCAGAGGGCAGGATTTTTTAGAGGGAGAAAGGGAAATAACCTATTGGTGCATGCCTGCAAAACTAACTCTCTCTTTTTCTTTTCTTTCTTTCTCTGTTTTCCGTTTTTTCTCTTATCTTTCCTTTTTCTCCTTTCTTTCTTGTTTCTCCTTGTTTCTATTTCTTGATTTTCAAGTTCTCAATCCTATCTTCTTCCTCACCGTTGTTGTTGTTACTGTACACAGCAAGGGCTTCTTTTTATGTTGCTTGCCGTGACTGGATTTTACTATTTTAGCCTTTAACCGCCTTTGTCTAGTCTGGGTGTATTTGCCGACCACCACATCTGTGTGCCACTCTCCATCACCAGACAAAGATGACTATTTTGTTTGTTAGTCTGCTGTGGCACCCCCTTCCTGCTACAGTATGGGTGTTTTTTCTCTACCTATCCCTCATGGCATGCACCTAGTGGCCCAGCTTAGTTTTGCCCGTTTGGGTGGTGTGTCATCCTAGCAAGACACTTCCCCCAAAAGAGCCCTAGCAGAAACCTTAAAATAGGTTGTCCCCTCTCCCCACCACCAAACTATGCTCTCTTACCTCTGACCCATGACTTCACTATGTCCTGTATTGGCTGGGTACAGGCTGGTGAGGTCTGGGCCTTGCGCATGCCTTCCTTCCATGTATGTCTAAAAATCTGTCTGCTGCTCTCTTGTCCGCTATGGTTTAGAGGCTTGCTTGCACAACTTGCCATTCATTCTTTTACCTTCTATGTGAGCTGCTTTTTGATTTCTCGCTCCTTTTAGGGGCTGATATTTATTTGTTACTGGGCTTTACACTTCTTTCGGCCCATTTCTTGATGGCCCTAATTTCCTGTCATATTACTCTGCTGTAATGACTCAATCCTGCTGGGCTTCTTTAGGCCTGCCGTTTACTCTTTCTCCCAGTGGCTTAACATGACCATTGGTTTTCCTACTTATGGGCTCCTGTGTCCCTTTTGTTTTTTCTCTTGGGCATCCTTGGCTCATTTGCTTCATTTGGGCTTCCTCATCTCTTTTACTAACTTTGCATTCTCATAGGCTATTACTAACTTCATTGGGCTTCCCTGACCCAATTACTTCATTCTCATCCTTGGGGTTCATGAGCTTGCCATTAACCCCTTACTTTCTTTGTTTGCATTACTTTTGGGCTTGCAATGGCCCATTCTCACTTTTCTACATCATATACTGTCCATGGGTATGCTATTTCTCTCTTTCCGGGCTTCTTTAAGCCCATTTACCTCCTCAAGGCCCATTTGTTTATTTCATAAACCTGTGATCCATCATTCCTACCACTTGGGCATGATGGTTTTACCACTTGTTTGCCAAACCTTTGCTTCCTTTGTTGCTGGGCTTTCTGCCTTCTACTTGGATCCTCAAAAATGACCATCAACAGAGAGTTTTAACCTATGGCGTCCGCACTTGATAATAACTCTTTATTATCAGACCAAGACACCAATCAGTTTTTGGTGTAGGCAAAGACTGAACCCCAAATCTCTTATTGAACAATCAGAGACTTTACCAATTGAGTTAATTGGAACCCACATTATAACTATGGTTTTTGTTAACTATTGTTATTATGTTTCTGTTTAGGGGGAATTTATTTGGTTTCATTGTTGTTATTATATTTTCGTTTAGGTAATCTATTTTTAATGATAAAGAAAGAAGCTTTATAAAGGGAAGGATATATGTGCATAGTTATTTTATTCTTTGGGCCTTTCTAGAATATAAGCTTATAAGGGGAGGTGGTAAGTAAATTTTAAAAAGTTTAAAGGGTGACTCATCAACCCTTTTTCCTTAGCAATACATGTGCCCTACCCAAGTTAATACCTCTTGTCTTCTTTGCTGCACTAGAAACTCTCTTTGTTAATCTTTCTTTGCTCCTTTCTTTTCTTCTTTCTTTACTCTTGAATCGGCAGCACCTTCCTTCACACCAACAGCCCTCGCTTTCTCACCGAAACCATATATCTTTCTCTAAAGAAGAAATTAAAAGCCTAACACTAAAGTTTCAGCTTCAAATTTTGTGGGTAAGTAAATAAAATCTTATCTTATTTTGGGTATTTTGATGATGTAATTGTTTTGTTTAGTTTCCCTTCTTTATTCTCTAATCTGATTATTAGAAGCTGAAATTTGTAGTTTTGTGTTAGTAATTTGAAAGATTGAAGATATTATGGTCAATTGTGATAGGCCACAAACTAAATAACCTCTTGTGATAGAAATTAATTAATTAATTAGCCAAGTTATTAATTAATCAATTTATCATGCAAACGCGTGGTAGAACAAACAAATCACCAATAAACTAAAATTGCAGTGGAAAATAAATAATACGGTGATTTGTTTATGAATGGGGAAAAACCTAATGGTAAAAACCCTATCGGGTGATTTTTAGGTCACCACTCCCGAAACTCCACTATTATCACAACAAGTAGTTACAAGTAAGGAATCCCAAGTACCTTACCAACCTATAGTTGAACCTTTACCCTAATACCCAAGCGGACTTGTTTTGTAGTGACAGTTTCCCTTTCTGATGCACGGCTCCCAAGTACGTGACTAATGGTTGCGCGGATCCCAGTACGCGACTTCAAAATACCAATTTGAAAAGATTGTTGGCTACAAAGTTCTTCAATTCATCCACACGATGAAGATCAGGAAGATGCTTGGTCACAAAATCCTACGGTGCAAATACACAACAACTTCTTCAAGAGAAAGAGATGAACTAGGTCAAGAACCTTGTCTCCGGCCACAATTTGCTTGAATAGAGTTTGCTCAATGCTTGTGCAACTTGTGTACCATTTGACGGCTCTTAAAACAATCCTTTTATATGTCTAGGGTTAGAAGAAAAGAAGGCCTATAGACAGATTCACGGATCCCAAGAAAATCAGAGTTGAAATCTGAAATTCTTAAACCTCGATAGATAGGAGGTGTCGAGAAGCTATCGACCAATTGTCGAGCTTTAATGAATTTGCACTCTTGTTTGATTTCTTGAACAGACTTCAAGACTTCAACACTTGATCTTGAAACGTGATTTCTTGAAGTAGTTAAACACATCCTAAGTCTACCCAAATATAAGTAAAGTACTTTTTGTCAAAGGATAAGCCAATTACATAAAATCATGACATATGTTCTATAACATGAGAAACACATATGTCCTAACAATCTCTCCCTTTGGCAATCCGTGACAAAACCACAACTAACAAATGAACATATGAGGGAAGTCATAAATTACTCAACTCATATTCACTTGTTGAATACAATAAAATATATCCTAACACAAACTTTTGAAAAATTTTGCAAGAAGAGAATTTATGGCAAGTAGACTTTGACAACCTGTATTTCTGAAACACTTTAAACAAAACTCATCAAGGCATTTTTGTGTGAAATAGAAATAATAGATTGCATACAAATAATAAGAAGCATGTGTATAAAGAGAGAAAAGAAACAATACATGAAAGAGTAGGTGAAAGAAAAACATACATCAACAATATAGAAGAGAAAATAAGTACAATGTATGTCTATAAATGGTCACAAGACCTCATGTATAAGAACAATGTATCTAAGAAAGAAAAAAAAGAAAAGATACATAATATCCTCACTACATCCCTCAAAAAATAACAACACTCCCTCTAACATAATGACCCAAAAACTAACTCTCCCCCTAAGAGTGACTACTCTCATATCCAAAACTATTTCCCCTTTTTGTCACGAGTGGTAAAGGGTAGAATGTCAAGTAGACATCTCATCGATAGAACTAGCATCTCCATCATCATCTGAAGCGTCATCGTCATCATCATCATCAGCCTCAGCATCAGAATCAAAAGCAATTGGAAGAGGTGGTGAAGGAGTAGGCTCAGATGCAAAGCCGCCCATAGTCGCCTATCGTCATGCAATACGACCGACACGAACGTTCACCTGATACAACTCCGTAGAGAGTGTATCCAAGCGAGCATCCATGCGCTGCAGTTGCGCCATGACGTCTCCTAAATACACATCACCTAAAGAAGAAGGAGCGGATGCAGATGGAGTAGACCGAGATGGTGCAGAACGAGAGGAGGGTGCTGCTGAATCCGTCTGCCATGATCGAAACTGGGCCTCGCTACATTTAACGGTAGCGTAATCTATGGCACACATGACGGTAAAGTGGTCGGAACAGGGAAAAGAAAAGGAAAAATGGCGTAAAATCCTCGTGATAGCGGAAGGAAAGATGAGCTTATTACGGGACGCCGAATCTAAATGAACATCTATGATAGACAGAATAAAGTGAAAGGGAAAATCTATAGTGAGATGCTCAAGAAGAGATAGCAAAAATCGAGCACGAGGCTCTGTGATGGAGTTATAGTGAGAAAAAGGATGTAAAACAAAAGTTATCACCATGTTCATGAATCTAGGACCTTTAGCAAAAGGTTGACATGGTGTAAAAAGACGCTCACCCCAAGTAGTAGGGCGTTCACAAAAAAGAAGACATAAACTCATCCATGGACACTGTCCTCAGATGCTCATAACTAGGATAGTCAGGAAACTCTATCCTAGGGACCCGAAGCACATCTGCAACCAGCTGCGGTGTGGCAGGAATGCGTGTACCTCGTACACGAGTGAAAAAGAGAGGTACTAAACGATCAATCCTGTGCATGTTGGAGTAAAACTCCTGGATAAGCATGAGAGGACATATGACTGGGACGTCACACAGTGACTCCCATCCCCTACTGTGAATGACAAAAGGAAGGTCATTGTCAGCAAAGTCCGACAAAACGACTTGGTATTCCGAATGAATGCCTCGTCTAGGAAGTTCTCCGAAAATGCCTTAAAGGCATCATCATCACGGAACCGGACGTTAGAAGGTGAAGGATCAGTAGAAGAAAAAGCACTGGAACGAAGAGGGTTCCGGGCAGGAGTGGATTTACGTTTAAGTGCCATAGACACGACTAACGTAAATAGATTTAGAGGGAGAAAAAGAGAAGAACAATCAGAAAAGTCCCAAGCAATTCAAAAATATCAAATATATGAAAAAGAGAGTAAGTATGTATGGGAAATGCATGAACATGTGACATGCAAAATAAAAAGCATCATGGGCTCAGCCCAATCCAATCCTACCAGCACACAAACATATTTCACACATCTAAATGCATGAAAATACCATTAAAATGCAAATGGAATGCAATGTATGAGGTTTTAAACACATTTAAATGAAAACTCAAACCAAAATTTCATTAAACACTCATCAATTTTGAAAAACCCCAAAATTTTCAAAAAATCCTAAAACCTATGTTTTAAAACATGAAATGCATTAATAAAGAGGGATTAAAAGCTTACCAAGTGTAGAAAAAACTTGAAAAAGCTTGAAGAAACCTTGAGGAAGAGGTTAGGAGTGAAAGAAAGAGTGTTTGGGAAATGAACAGGCGCGGACAGATCGAGAGAGATCGAAGAAATGAGAGACGGATCGCGAAGGAGGTTTAAATAGAACCTTCAGTAATGCTTGACAGATGAGGTATCGAGAGGTGTCGAGCAAATTGTCGAGGTAGGTGTCGAGAAACTGGTCATCGATAGTTGAGGTATCAAGCAAGTATCAAGCAACAAAGAATCAGATTCAAGAACAGAAGCTCGATCGATCCACCAGGTGTCGAGGAGCTATCGAGGAGGCAGGAGCTTTCTCGATTGATCCACCAGGTATCAAGGAGGTGTTGAGATTACGTTAAGAAAAAGGCTTGAGAAGCTCGGCAGATAGCAAGGTATCGAGGAGGTGTTAAGCCAGCTTTTCAAAACAGTTTTTTGAGAGGAGAAAAACACAAATATGAATGCAATCCAACATACAACTCAACCAATGATCCAATCAACACAAAAATCTCTCAAAATAGTCTCTCAATTTAAAAATTTTGAGCACAAGGATCTCCAAAACACACACACACACATACACACAAAACAAGTCTAACCAATTTTATATTTCAAAAATAAGTCAAGACAGTTTAGTGAGCATACATTAACACATGTAAAACTTGTGATGGCCAAATCACATTGTATTTGCACATGTATCAAGAATAGCAAAGAATATTGCGTGTTGTGTGTGAAAAATATCGCAAGATTACATAAGTGTTTACATGTTATGACGATTTGAAATATGAGAAAATCGCTTTAACTCACACACAATCATAACTGCTTGATGGGGACTATCACCTTCAAGGTACATCCTATAACTCCCACATCTCCTAGAATACACGCTTGCAATCATATTTAAAAGCATTTTTGATCTTTTTGCTTTTGATTTTTCTTTGCATATTTTTCTTTTAAGTATATCATACATGGGCTTATTAGAGAGAGAAAAGAAATACCCAATGATATTTGACATTCCAATTTTCCTATGCCTAAGCACACAAATGTCATTGACATCACACTTTTACTATGCCGAAACATACATATGTCATACATGATTGGCAGGCAACAGTGGTGAGATGGTTATTAATGCCTTTCTCTCTAGATTTTTTAGTCATTCCTGTCAAAAAAAATTATACAAGTGTTAAGTATAAGAGACAACTTAATCTTACTCATCACAAACAAGAACCATAAAGCTCACTTGCTTAGTTATGCATAGAGATGCTCATCTAAGCTACAAAAGATACAAAGTTTAGAAAATTTTGTTTTAATGGCCATCCAAGGTACACAAGTACCAATGTACACAAAACACACACTGTTTTTGTATTTTTTTTATTTTCATTTTTTTAAATTTTTTTTATATCAAAACAAAATAAACAAAAATTGAAAATAAACAACCAAAAACATGTTAATCAAAGCAAAGCATAAAACTAGACTGACTCAAAATAAAAGCAAAACACTCAAGTAATGCAACAAACAAAAACAAGAAGATAGAAGAAAGTGATAAAATCACTTAAAGTCCTTTTTCTTCCACACCTTGGAAGAACTTTTCCTTTGATTAGACCCTTGAACCGGTGGTGAGGGGGAAGAATTGAAACCGTTCAAGTTCAAAAGGAATATGAGGGCCTTGAGAAGATCACCGAGAGGAGCGAGAGATGATTGAAGTTTATTTTGGCTTCCAGATGCTATCATGTCGTTGCTCTGTTGAGTTGCTAACCACTTATAGCAATTTGGTCAAGTATGACTGACAGCTCCACAATGATGACAGAGATGCTACTTCTTTTGTTTAGACTTTTGAGAGTTAGTCTTCTTAGCCTTAGGATTTTTAACATCTTTCTTATCTAGTTTAGGGGGTGCTCCTAAGATAGATTTACCCTTATCTAAGTTCTCACTAGCTAGACTAATTTTAACATCAGTGTTCTCAATTTCAGTATTACTAGCAGGGGGAACAAAAACAGTAGTACTAGTAGAAGCAGTATTAGAGGAAGAAAGACCATACCCTAAACCTGTTCGATCTGAAGTAGATTTCTGAATGCTGAGCATCTTGTCTAGCTTAGCACTTGAAGTCCTCTCCAATTGAGCTCTGACTTGAAACAGCTCTGCCTCAAGCTTCTTGGTTTTCTCAGCCAAGAAATTGTTCTCAAACCTCAGTGCTCCAATGGTCTGATTAGCCTCATCAAACTTAGTGGATAATTCCTCACGGTCAAGTTCCACATCACTGAGTTTCTTGGTGTTCAGCCTATAAAGTTTCTCATGTTTTTCAGAAACTTTGTACAATTTCTCATAGGCTATATGGATGTCATCTTGATCATCCATCTTCTTAAATTTGGACTCCACCAATTCTTCTTCTTCGTCCACATCTTCAACAATCCCATCAGTAGGATTGACAGTGGCAGTGAAGGCATTCAAGATTCCATTATCCTCATTGTCGAAATCTTCCTTAGGCTCAGTGTCGCTCAAGATAGCAGCAAGTGCCTTACTCTTCCCAATGCTCTTGAGATACGCAGGACACTCATGTTTAATGTGCCCGAAGTCTTGACACCCAAAACACTTAGGTCCTGCGGGAACAGTGTATTGACTACCTTCCTTAGCATCCTTCTTCCCTTTGTCTTGCCCTTTAAACTGAGAAGAACTGGATTGCCTATGGTCCTTGTCGAAGTTCCTCCCGTTGGCAATCTTCAGAAACTTCTTGAACTGCCTTGTAATGTAGGACTTCATCTTGGAATCTTCATCATCGGAAGACTCATCTGTGTCATTGCTTTTTGCTTTCAAGGCCATGCTCTTGCCCTTTCCCGACTTTCCAATCCTTGATAACTCTAGCTCGTAAGTTTGCAGATTACCAACCAACTCTGTCAAATGAATTTTGTCAATATCCTTTGATTCTTCTATTGCCGTAATCTTGGCATGGAATCTCTCGGGTAGAGATCTGAGCACTTTCCTTACAATCTTGGGTTCAGGAATGGTTTCCCCAAGATTGAAGGCTGAGTTTACTATGTCCTTAAGCTTGGCATAGAACTCATCAAACAACTCATCCTCCTCCATCTTTATTTCTTCAAAGCTTGTAGTGAGCCTCTGAAACTTTGAATCCTTGATAGCCTTTGTACCCTCATAGGTTGTTTGGAGGATGGTCCATGCTTCCTTTGTAGTTTCTATGGAGGATATCTTATTAAACTCCTCATTAGTGACTACATTGAATAAGGCATTCAATGCTCTACTGTTAAAGTTAGCCGCCTTGATCTTTGCTTCATCCCAATCGGCCGGCGCTTCCTTTAGCTTGGTCCAGCCAATCTCTACAGCTTGCCACACTTTCTCATCTAAAGACTGCAAGAAATCTCTCATGCGTACTTTCCAGTATACATAGTTAGTGCCATCAAATAAAGAAAATATAATTAATGACTATCCTTTATCCATGACAATAGGGGTCAATGGATCAACACAGCAAAGATTAAACCCTAATTAGAGTATAACCGCTCTGATACCACTTGATAGGCCACAAACTGAATGACCCCTTATGATAGAAATTAATTAATTAATTAGCCAAGTTATTAATTAATCAATTTATCATGTAAACGCATGGTAACACAAAAAAATCACCAATAAACTAAAATTGCAGCGGAAAATAAATAACACTGTGATTTGTTTACAAATGGGGAAAAACCTAACGTTAAAAACTCTACCAGGTGATTTTCAAGTCACCACTCCCGAAACTCCACTATTATCACAACAAGCGGTTACAAGTAAGGAATCCCAAGTACCTTACCAACTTACAGTTGAACCCTTACCCCAATACCCAATCGGACTTGTTCTATAGTGACAGTTCCCCTTTCTGATGCGTGGATCCCAGTACATGACTTCAAAACACCAATCTGAAAAGATTGTTGGCTGCAAAGTTCTTCAGTTCATCCACACGATGAAGATCAGAAAGATGCTTGGTCACAAAACCATGCGGTGAAAATACACAGCAACTTCTTCAAGAGAAAGAGATGAACTAGGTCAAGAACCTTGTCTCCGGTCACAATTTGCTTGAACATAATTTTCTCAATGCTTGTACAACTTGTGTACCATTTGACGGCTCTTAAAGTAATCCTTTTATATGTCTAGGGTTAGAAGAAAAGAAGGCCCATAGACAGATTCAAAGATCCCAAGAAAATCATAGTTGAAATTTGAAATTCTTAAACCTCGACAGATAGGAGGTGTCGAGAAGCTATCGACCAACTGTCGAGCTTTAATGAATTTGCACTCTTGCTTGATTTCTTGAACAGACTTGAAGGCTTCAAAACTTGATCTTGAAACGTGGTTTCTTGAGTAGTTAAACACATCCTAATTCTACCCAAATACAAGTAAAGTGCATTTTGTCAAAGAACAAGCCAATTACATAAAATCATGACATATGTTTTATAACATGAGAAACACATATGTCCTAACAAATTGGATGCTTATTAATGTATTTTAACATATATAGTATAGGTATAAAATTACCCAAATGAAATGAAGGCCAATTGCATTTATTTAATGATTTTGTGAGAAAATATGTTAAAGCTGTCATTGTGACAGATTTGGTGTTTACAACATGAAAAATCGGTATTAAATCATATTCTATGAATTAGGATGATAGGAGTAGATCTTATGAATTCTAAGACACATATGGTTGAAATAGAAGTGGCCTCACAGCATTTGGATCCATATAAAAATAATGGTCTAAATTCTAAGTTGCAGGAAATTCTGTCATGACAGATTTGAACATGTTGTCTTGTATGATTTTTAATAAATCATTGTTTTATTCTTTGACTCTGAAATTGATATGGTATTTACTAGACATCCAAAGGAGTGGCTCTATAAAATTTCATGAAAATTGGATGTGTTTGGATAGCCCATTTGTATTTTACAAATGAGGCATATGCTGTTGAAATGAGCAGTAAACAGTATATGATATACTTGACTTTGAGGATTTAATATCAAAGTTAGGGTGAATGTTTTGAGCTATTAATTAGTATGCTTATCTTTTGGTATGTCTAGATCATGGATAAATTTTATATGCCTTGGTTTCTCTAAATGTTTTGAGCTATAAATTATTATGCTCATCTTTTGGTATGTTTAGATCATGGATAAATTTTATATGCCTTGGTTTCTCTATGGTTTGGTATATAATGTGTTTGATGAATGTACCTTGTGTTGTGGGAACCTATTGAGATGAGAATTAAGATTTTCTTGAGTTTTAGAGTTAGGTTGTGATTGATGTATAAGTTTATATATTTAGGAAGAGTTGTTAGTAATAAGTTTTGGTCTTTCATTTAGGTGACGAGAACGAGAACGTAGACACTTGAGCTCCTCTTATACAAATCTTTTGTGTCTTCTATTTTCAGGTAAGGGATATGTGACATATGCATTTGATAAGTATAAGGATTGTTTAGAAAATTAATTATGCATTAAAACCTTTTAATTAGAGATATTAAAATATAAACATGATTTAAGTAATAACATCAATATGTTAAAATTATCATATATATATATATATAAGATTGAACAACTCACAAACATATATCTGCTAAAATTATCATATATATATATATATATATAAAAGATTGAACAACTCACGAACATATATCTTTACTTATATCAGGAACATAATATTTAAGAATGAAGTAGATATGCTATTGTTACGAAATATTTATGTAAAAGCATGGTTATCAGAAAAATATAGTTTTTGGTTATTCCATTATTATGATCTAAACTTAGCCAGTAGGGGTTATAGTACTGATATTTCCATGAAAATTTTGATTGGCTATTATAAGTGGAGAGGACTCTGCTGTACCCGCCTTTGTTGGGAATGACCAACTTGTGGAGGATGCCAACTGACCCCATGGTTGATGATATGATCACACCGAAAGGGGTGATATTTTCTAATATGATCCTGAGATTTCCTAGCATTGTGGGGAATGCTTGATGCCTAACACAATGTGCTGGAAGCCTTCCAAAGTTATGACAGACTTATAATTGGATTGACTAATAAGTATCATAAATGAGCTATTAAACTATTTGGAAATTATAGAAAAGTATGATGATAAGAAAAGTATGTTGAATCTGTTATAAGTCTGATGGAAAGTTTATGATAAAGTATTTTATAGTCTAATTAAAAATAAGGTTAAGTTAATAAGTTATTTTAAGAATAGTATGAAGACTATTTATCAAAGCTGACATATCCATAAAATATTTGATTTACATGCATTCTTATTAAATGTTCATGGAGCTTAAAACCTTACTGGATTTTGTAGCTCACCCTATTATATTTCAGTGCACAGGTTATTTCCTGGAAGTAGCGAGAGTATTAGAGGTGGTAAGGAATCTATGATCCTTGTTTGTTAAAATATATAGTTTTTGTCGTATAGTAGTTTAGCTCTTTTGTTGTATAGGAGGAATCAAGATATAATTGATCATTTTGAACACTGATGAAATTTAGACTCTTAGTTTGTTTTGAACCCCAGTTGTATGTTTTGGGGTTAGGTTTGTAAATAATAGTTTTGCTAAACATTTAGTTATGTAATATTTACATGAATACCTTAAGTTTCAGCCAAGTTGTAATCTTGCAAAGTTCGAAATGAAATGAAGTTTCAAAGTTTTTGGAAATTTTGTATATTATGACTTTTATGTAAGGAAATAAAAAGGAATACAAGAAATGATTTTTGATAAGCACCTTCAGCTTAAGTTGGTTCGTGTTAGTATTGAGGTGAACTTGATATTAACATGCCGGTCATGCTCTAAATTCTGAAGTACAGGTTTGGGTTGTGATAGGCTTCCACTACAAACAACTGCTCCATTTGTTGGTTTTTGTTTTGCTTTGGTTTGGGTAGCACAATCACCAAATTGAAATGTGAAAATAGTTTTGGAAACAGGCTTTTGCTTAAGAGACTCATAGTGGTTGGAAACATTTAGATGTGGTGTGAAATTTAATAATTTGAATCTATTATTATTTGAGACTAGACGCAGACCCGCGCAATGTGCGGGAAAAAAAAATTATTTACTATAGTAAAAAATACTATTTCTCTTTTAAGAACTCAAATGATAAAGCTAAAAACTGTTCATTCCTAACTAATAGTTACAAAGAAAATCTTTCACAATAAGCATACATTAGACACTCTACCTCTCTCAAATAACAATAGCATTTAGTTTATTATGAGAGCATAAAAATTTTGGACATGAAACTAATCAAACTACACAATATTATGGCAAATTCAAAGGCTGACATTCATTACCAAAAAATCGTGTTTTACTTTTAACTAAAAAAAAAACTTGTTTTTGTAAAGAGAAAAGAAATTTAATATCTTCAATTTTTTACCCTCTATTTTAATGTTCACTTCAACTTTTGAAATGATCACTCCAATAGAAACAATCTTAGTATCTTACTAATTGCCATCTCTTGTCTAGTCAGTTACATGTTTTGGTTCTTGTTTTGAATTTGAAAGCTATTTTAGACATTTACATCTAACATTGTCATCTAATAATTATAGTTCTATCCCTTTGAAGTATGTAAAAAGAATGTGAGCTTGTTATTTGTTTCTAATACAATGCTTTTCTGAGTACATTCAATAATATCTACTAATCAGAAGATTCTACTAGCTTACAACCCAAAAGTACTTAACCACACCTCCATTATATGGTTAGGCTAAAAATAATTATGATTTGGATAATGTCTCCATGATCAGTCTAGGATGAAAATACAACACCATCACATTAAGGATGTGGGATTTACGATGTCTCACCTTCAATTTGGTTTTTATAGTGGGGCAGTGAGAGCAAATCAATAGCTTAGCACAATCCCTGCAACAAAGAAATCCAACTTAAATTATAATTTTTTTTTTTTTTGGGTAGAACAGATTGTATATAATAGATATAAACTATATGATTGTTACCTCTATGTTACCAATCATAGAAATACAAAGAGTAGTACAACCCAAACAACCATTATGATTTTAATCAACAATATTGTACACTAACACATCAAGCATAAACTGTCAATATGATTGGTTAGTATTAGGAAAAGAATAAAACCTATAAACTAAACATTTCCTAGCTTTGTTTGATGTTTGATACATTAAATCAAGGTAGCAAACTTAACAGGTGAACTTGAACTTTTATAAAGGATCTTATATGTAATATAATTGACTTGGAAAGAAAGAATAGTCCCCAAAAATTTACTTGTTTACTCAAAAGTAACAGAGTACTCCAAGCCACAAAGATAGCAATACCACCCAAACACCAAAGGCAAGTGCTAAACATAAATAAATTTAAGACAAACTTATTTTTCATGAGGATGAGATGCAAAATGCACTAAGAATTGGAAACATAAATCTAAAAAAAGTATCAAAGATGACAAAAGATATACCAACCCAATGTGACACATTTCTTTGAAGATTGGAACTTCTCTGGGTGGGGTTGATTAGGGAATTGAAAAGATAATTTCAAAATATATAGTAGATTGATACCTCAATGCATAAGACACTTTCTAGAATTTGTGTTGTCCTTAAAATATGCATGTTGACATAGAATGAAGAAGACCAAACTCAAATAAATCACATATAAGACAAAGAGAATCATTGTTGAAAATTTAGAATATCAATCATTTGGGAATTTTTTGAATCCAGTTAATCATCATTTCTTCACCTGCCAAATCATTTTGGGAGCCTCAGGCCTCACTGGGGTCTAATACACCAAGAGAGGAAACTACAATGATGCAAGCTTGCTTTGAATAAAAAATGCATATGAAGTTAGTAGTTCAATTTTGAAAGGGATTAAAAAAGGCAAACTTTCAAATGTGCATTGTGTCGTTTTCCCTCCCAACACCATATATTCTCATCATTCATGGTCCTAAACCTAGATTTGAAATACCTTTCAAGAAATCTCAAAAACCATTTAGTCCACAAAAAGGGAGGCCAAGGCTACTCATGAATTTGGATTGCGAACCCTAAAGTGAACCACCAATGTTGTAGATGATTAACAAAAAATGCAACTTTGATATGTAGATCATTACTAAAATATTGATACCCTCTAAGGTATATTTACGTTTACATTTAAATTTATTTTATATGCTCATTATGCATCTTTCATTATCTTAAAGAAAATACAAAATCATTTTTAAAATTTAATGAGGTAAACCCCACATTGAATTTACAATTTATTTTTTTAATTGGAGCATAAAACTGCTTGATATAATTCAATGAAAATCAAGATACCTTTTATTAAGCATTGCCGCCACAAAACATAGATAAAAATTATATGATATTATGCACTTGTCATGTTTTTCAATAGAAAATATCTAATTTTTGAACATATTACAATCTTATCTAACGTTATCTCAAAATCTAAATATCAGTCCAATGGTACTGCAACATGGTGAAAAAAAAAAAAAAAAAACCAACACCTAGAGTCATACAGTCCCAACAAAGAAATTTCAAATTCTACAATTGATTCAAGCTCCTAATTTGTTTTGCATCTAGTAATGGTGAATTACTTGTTCATCAAACTGTATTGTATTGTCAGTTGCACCTACGCCCATTTGTCACCAAGGCACCTCATGGGGTTCATCTAAATATCTAGTCTACCATTGCTTTGAAATATCAACGAAGATTAAATTGATAAGTCTAGTTGCATAATCCAATTTGGGTGGTGGGACAGCAGGGAATATATACTTCGGCAAGATGCTTAAGAATTAGGAAAAAATCTACCAACCCATCTTAAAATAAAACTGCAGCATATAATCAAACTAAATCTGTTGAGTTTTAAATATATACTCATTCAGCTATTTTATCAAACAATTGGCATGCATCTAACAAAAGAAAATTTTAAAAGATAGAGGAAGATGTAAAGAGAGAGAAGTAGGTAGTTTTCTAGAAAAGGACTCAAGGGTAGGAGAGAAAGGAAAAGAAATTAATGAATAAGTAGAGAAGAAAATAAAAGATACCTTGAGCTTTGGGAAGGTAGGAAGTAGTGAAGCCCGGTTGCGTGGAGCAGATTGACATTGATGGTGGAATGAAGGTAATGGGGAGCTATATACATCCTAGAAACAAACGTTACACTGATTCACTATTTGTGTTGTAACTTATAACGGCAAGGTGGGAAACGGAATGCTTAGGCTGAAAAAGAGAGAGGGAGAGATGGTAGTCTGATGTGGCACAAGAGGCCAACCAACTAAATGGTTGAGGCACAAATGAATACTACCAAGTGCATCAACGGTTTTGTCCAATTTATCAATATTTAATTATATTTTGAAAAAGAGAGAAAATATAAAGAAAAGAAAGAGAGGAAAATATATAACATGTGATTGCTTCAGCTTATATATATATATATATATATAGATGGTGGAATTAAATTGATAAGAAGTGGGATTTATGGTGGAGATAGTGGTGGGAATTAAATTAATAAGAAGTGGGTTTTATGGTGGAGATAAGGATGAGATTTATTTTATATTTGTTAGTATTTTAAAATTGAAAAAAAACTAATTTTAAATTGTTGAACAATTACAAAAAATATGGTAGAAATGACATGGCTGCTGACATGGCTCAACGTGAGCGTAACAACATTAAATGCTACGCTTCAGCTTTTAGTAATATATAGATTACTACATTTTCCAATCACAAAATACTTAGGGATGTGATGAGTGTTATGCACTTGTAGATGAAATATTTTTTTCATCACACCCCTAGGTATTTCATGATTGAAAAATGTAGTAATTTCAAATTATAAAGGATTCAAATTATTAAATTTTACCCAAAAAATAGATGAGCTCAACTTTTTACAATCATATCCCCATCCACTTTGAAAATATATCAACATTTAAACAATTTTTTTTTTACTACAACCATTTCAATATTTATTTAAATTATTGATAATACAACAAAATCCATTATTTTGAATAGAGTTAGAACTCTATCATCAATGGAGTTATCCTAAGAAGAAGTGTGAGAATCCTACTCCAAAACATTCTTTCATACATCTCTCTATAAATAAATACATAGCAAACATACTCCATTTGCTATTGAAGTGGTGTTCCATTATCGATACTTTGGGCAGTTACTTGGTCAGTTACATTACATAATCAACCAAACTCAAAGTCACAACCTCAAAAAGGGCAATGATCATTACAAAAAATTAAAAAACGGTTCTTGGAGCATGTTCAAATAACTGTTCTTACGCCTGGATTTATTCTCTCAAAAGGTATGCAATATATATATATATATATATATATATATATATATATATTTTTTTTTTTTTTTTTTTTTTTGTGGTAAATGTGGAATATTATTAAAGATCAACTAAGCATAGTATCACAAACAATAGGACACAGCCTATTACGATACAAACCCAAACAATCAGAAAGTAAAAGGGGGTTAACAACAGGGGGGGGGGGGGGGGGGGGCAGCAGCTCCCATTTTTGCTAATGCATCTGCGCATAAGTTGGCCTCTCTAAAGCAGTGAGATACCTTAACTTGAGGCATTTGCAGCAATAGCTCCCTGCAGCCATCAACAAGACCAGAAAGAGATCCATTAGTCCTGCTATTACTTAAAACGAGGGAAATAGCTACCGTTGCATCAAGCTTGACCTCAACTGCCAAGGCTTGAATATCCAAACAAAGCACCAACCCCATTCTCAACCCCCATAGCTCAGCAGCAAGGCTAAACTCCGCAACAATCCGTTTTGCAAAACCCTTAACCCACTGCCCATTGCTGTCCCTAATCAGCCCACCACATCCAGCAAGCCCACTCACACCATTGAAAGAGCCATCTGTGTTTAGTTTATGCCACCCAATCACAGGTTTAGCCCACTTCACTTCCTTAGAAACCATATCATTTTTCTCTAAACTGTTGGCAACACAGTATATAAATTCACACACTTGCATTTCAACAAACCTCAGCAAGTCTGGGTTACACGGTTTGGCCTTAAAGGCTTTTTGATTCCTCTGAATCCAAAGGTTCCAAATACCAAACAGAAAAAAGTTTTTCCATTCATAGTCTTTGTCCACTGTTAACCTGGAACAATTGGCATTAATCAATAGCCAGCGATCTAGATCCAAGGACAAGGAATAGAAAAGCTCAAGGGGGCAGCCCGCCAAACACCAGAACCTTTGGGCTATCGGGCACTCCCTGAGCATATGTAAAATGCTCTCTCGATCCTCGGGGCAAGAGTCACATCCCCCCAACCCTTCAATGCCTCTGTCACTAAGAATACCTTTCACAGGGAGACTCTGGTGTAGACACTTCCAAAGAGAAATTTGGATTTCTGGAAGGATTTTCAGCTTCCATATCCACTTTCCTTCGAAGTCAGGGGCATCCTCCTCACCAATTGCCAAGAGATAAGCATTTTTTGGATCAAACTTGCCGTTGATGTTTGACACCCAACTCCATAGATCATCATCGTTCGTAAATCTGCGAAGTGGGGTAGCAAGGATCGCATTCTTGATAATTTCAGGCAGCTCAAAAGATAGACAGCTAAGGTTCTAGCGCCCATCCACCACAGTTTCCCTAACCAGGAGATTTTCCTCTCCTCTGTTCAAGGGACCTTCTATCAAAGACCTCAGGCATCCTGCATTAAGCCATTTGCTCTGCCAAAGTCTCAAGCTACTATTGCTTCCAATGATCCATTTGGAACCCCAGTTGCAAAATAACTCACCCTTCGTGATAGCAGCCTAAACCCGAGAATGTGCCCCTTTCCTACTAGCTCTCCTCGTCTGATATTTCTTTCTCAACACTTCAGCCCAGGCAGCATCTCTGGAGTGATTCATACGCCAACACAGTTTGGCAGCAAGGGTCAGATTCCTTCCCTTGGCCTCTTGAAGGCCCAAGCCACCTTTGGCCTTAGGTTTGGTGATTTTTTTCCAGTTAACCATGTGCATTTTCCTAGCCGACTCAGTAAATCCCCAAAGAAAGTTCCTATTGATTCTATCCAAGCTATTAAGGACCCGAGAGGGGAGCAAACACCCTTGCATGACATAAAAAGGGACAGCTGATATAACAGCTTGAGATAAAACAACTCTTCCAGCCATAGAAAGCATATTCGCCTTCCATCCCTGAAGTTTAGCTTAGACTCTCTCGATAACAAAGTTGAAATCTTGGGAAGAAGCACCTTGATGCTTCAGAGGAAAGCCAAGGTATTTACCAAGATTTGGTGTGGACCTAAAACCAAGCACCTCACACATCTTATTTCTGCAATCTGGGCTGATATTTGGAGAGAAATAAACCTTGGATTTAGCGAGACTAACCTTCTGCCCTGAAAGCTCACAGAAAGTATCCAAAGTTTCCCTTATATTGCAACAATTTTTTAAATCAGCTTTAGCAAAAAGGAACAAATCATCAGAGAAAAAAAGGTGGGAAAACACAGGACCATTACTCGAAGCTTTCATGGGATCCCACAAATTAGCACTGCACTTCTCTAAAATAAGGAACCCAAGCATCTCCATGCACAGAATAAACAAATAAGGGGACAAAGGGTCCCTTTGCCTGATTGCACGAAAGGGCAGAAACGGCTCAAGTCTCCCACCATTAAGGAGCATAGTAATGGAGGAGGTAGAAACACAGCTCATAATAAGTTTGATGAGGTGTGAGGGAAACTTGTAGAGCTTGAGCATATCATGTATGAAGTGCCACTCCAATTTGTCATAGGCTTTCTCCAAATCTATTTTAATTGCCATGAATCCCGCTCACCTTTTCTTTAAACTCATAGTATGAATGAGCTCCTGGGCAGTGATCATATTGTCTACCCCCATTCTCCCAGGCACAAATGCAGTTTGGAGAGGGGATATGAGGTTAGGAAGCAGAGGCCTTAATCTCATAACTATCATTTTTGTAACCACCTTATAAATGGTGTTGCACAAACTGATGGGTCTGAAGGATCCCAAGATGGCGGCTCCAGGGCACTTCGAGATAAGGGTAATGAGAGTCTCATTAAGGTGGTCAGGCATGGACCCACATCTAAAAATTTCCTTGACTTCTTCAAAGACTGAGCTCCCCACAATATTCCAGTAAGCTTGAAAGAAGCCTGCGTGCAGCCCATCGGGTCCAGGTGCTTTAAAAGGTTTCAAGCTCCAAAGGCACTCCTTGACTTCTTGGATAGAGATCTCCCTTGACACCTGAATCCTCTCCTCAAGAGACATGTGACTAGACCAAGAAGGGATTTCCCAACTACCCTTAAGAACACTAACAACACTAAAGGTAAACAGCTCCTGAAACCTATTCCGGATAAGGGTGGCAATCTCATCTTCGTTATAAAACCACACCTCCTGGCTGTCTTGAAAGCTAACAATTTTGTTCCTTTTCCTTCTGATCAGAGCCGAAGTATGAAATAACTTAGTATTTCGGTCGCCTTGGATGAGCCAGTTATATCTTGACTTAATGGACCAGAATTCTTCTTCCTGTTGTAAAACGTCAAAAGACTCTCTTCTTAATTTATTTTCAAACTCCAAAAGCTGCTCATTGGGATTAAGTACAATACTAATCTGAATAGCTCTCAGTTTGGCTTCCACTATGTTTTTCCTATGGAAGATATTACCAAAAACGTCTTTATTCCAGATTTGGACATCCTTAGTGAATTTCTCTATATTAGCTTTGAGAACCATATCATCCAACCACGCATCACTCACCACTTTAGAGAAAAGGGGGTGAGACATCCACATGGGTTGGAATCTGAAAGGTCTAGTTCGTCTGGTCAAAGGGGGGTTATCACACCTTAGTAACACCAGAAAATGATCCGAATGAGTACGAGCCAAATGGTGGATAGCTGCCTCAGGGTACAAATCACTCCAGGCAGTATTAGCAAAGCCCCTATCCAGTCTCTCCTGAATAAAACACCCCACATCCCGTTTATTAACCCAGGTAAATTTCGGACCATGAAACCCCAGATCAACCATTCCACAAGCATCTAGACACTCTTTAAATAATTGAACACGCCTGGGGTTTAGCGGATTTCCCCCAAGCTTATCATGACTAGAGAGAAGCTCATTGTAGTCCCCTAGCATAAGCCAAGGTAACTGATGGAGCGATGCAACATTAGCTAAATTCCCCCACAACAATTTCCTTTCCTCAAGCCTAGGACTAGCATAAAATGAAGAAAGTAACCAGATTAGGTTTGAGGCACATACCTTAACCACGACATGAATTTCTTGCTCTGTTTTTGCAAGCTGTGTGACTTCCACGGTATCAGAATTCCACAAGAGCCATATACCTCCTGAATAACCAATTGTATCAACATGAATTGCCCTATCAAAAGGAAGGTGATCAGTAATTTGTTTTGCCCTCTCCCCTTCTACTCGGGTCTCCGTAACAACCACCAAGGAAGGAAAGTGAGCATTAACCAAATCTAAAAAAACACGTTGAAATCGAGGGTTTAGAGCCCTTCTGCAGTTCCATAGAAGTACATTCATTGGTAAAGATTGGGAGGGGGGAGGAGAGGAATCACAAGGGTTTTAGGCTTCCATCTTGCTCAATACCTTCCATCCCATCTCCCTCAAGGTTTTCCTGGATATCAACTCTCCTTTCCCCATGATTAATGCATGTTCCAGGACTCCCAGTGGGAATTCTCTTGAGCTTATCAGCAAACTGAATGGTTGGATTGGCGCCACAACTTGTATCACCATTCTGTTTCTCATATTCCCCTTGCACCCCACTGCCACTATCTCGAAGTTCAAATTTATCTTTTCCACGGCTTCTTCCGGTAGGATTGAGTCTTTCAAGCTTTGCTCCAGTGATAGAGGAGATAGCGCTCTCCACCCGAAGATTTGTGCTTCTGCTACCGTTGGTCTATCTGAGGGGAATACCTACCACGGATTTGTCCACTCGACCCATGCCAGATCGCTCAAAGGAAGCGTCCTTAGTCATTGGCTCACCGGCGTCAAAGGAAAAATGTGGCTCCATGCCACCATCTCGTCCTGGTCATACCACCCCCAGATCATAGTTGGGCTTGCTTTTATTTGAGCCATCATTTCTTTCGACAGGGCCATCACCTTCCCCTGACGGAGTATTGCCCATTGATTTTTGCTTTGTGCTTCCATGAGTGTTACCCAAGCTCTTCCCTTTGCTGCTGGATTTTCATACAGTAGACTGAACACGCACCGTATCACCTCTAGGTAGCCTATATTCGCTAACCTTTGAACTGGAAGAACACGGGGTAGTGCTATTTCCAACAGCAAAAGAAAGAGAGGAATCCTCGACAGGACTCGAAGGGATATCCCGAGGAGAATCAGCAACACCACAAAACACGCCTTGTGCAGACAAATCATCATTTTCCAATGCACCAGCAGTAAGGCTTTGCTTGTCTTTCTTCCTTTTGCTATCAGTCAGCCCACGATGGGACTTAGAGTCACTTTTGGAGGGGTAGTGGTTAGCTCGAGGCAAGTGGACATCTCTGCTTCTAATGTTGTTTGATCCTAACCCATGCATTACCAAGTGGTCCGCGTCAAGTGCGGGACCTGCTTTGGGCCTTACCCTCTTGCGTCGAACTAACATCCACGGACCAAAATCCTCAGTCACATCTCCACCCCAATTTCCCTCCTTTTGCGAATTGGACCCATTGGTCTCACTGTCTGATCCTTCTCCTTTCGCACTTTCTTCCTCCGGCCTATGCATGGGTATGGTTGCCTGGACTGTGTACGAGCAATTCTCTAGCCTATGCCCAAATACGTCCACAAGAAAAGCAAAGTTAGTTGATACCCTCATATTGGAATTCTTGAATCACCCCTTCCAGCAGAATCCTTCTTACCAGAGGCTTATTAATATCAACTTGAATACAAATCCTAGCATATTTGCCCCTTGTCTCTGAGGCCGTATTTGCATCAATCCTCAGAACTGGACCAATGGCTTTGCCAATCTCTTTCAGAACGTTAATCTCATAGTACTCAAAAGGGAGTTCAGGAAGACAGATCCACACTGCCACCAAACTACAGACAGCTGACTACGGCTTGAAATTAGGTTCCCATACTCGTAAAGTAAGATAATGACCACCTACAAACCATGGTCCCCCCTTAAGGACCTTGTCATAATCCTCAACAAGACCAAACCGTATCAAGAAAAAATCTTTCCCCAAGTCTACACAGTCTAACCTTCCCGCTGGCTTCCACACGGCTTCCAAAGGCATTAGAGATTGACTCCTTAATTTTCTTGGTACTTTGTTAAAGTTCAACATCTGGCTCTCTAGATCTTTCGCTCTCGGTGAACTCGCACTCCATTTGCGACACTTTTCTGTTTGAACAGTTGAAACCTATTACTCGTTCGTTGTTTACACACCCACACAAATGCAATATATTTTTTACTACTATAGAGTCTCAATTCATTGTTGTATAACAACAAAAGAACTATAATAACTTTTTAGCAATGAGAATTACCGTTGCTTCATCATAAGAAGATTTGCGACTTCAATTAGTCCATCGTAACCCAGCTTCTATGAATCCCATCCAAATTTCTGTTTTTTAACCATTTAAAAACTATAATATGGTAAAAGAACACAACTAAACATCCAACCCCATGTACGGTTGCTAAGAATTATAAATTTCTAAGTATCTAGCTCATAAGAATTAAAATTTCTGAGACCTAATTTCTAAGTTCTTCAGATATTTAAAATTTGAATTTCTATGTCTATTTTTGTGTATGGCCAGTGTTATACTTTTTTTTTTGAGAATGTGTGTTATACTTTAAATAATTAATTAATTAATGATTTATGTATGCTATATTACCCATTAAAAAAAATAAGTGGCGACAAAACCCAATTTTATGACTGTCTATATTTTATTTGTTTATGGTTTTTAATTTTTTTTAAATGGTTTATGTGTGCTATATTGCTATGTATTAGAATTGTGTCTTTTGATAAAAGGGGGAAAAATTGCTATGTATTAATGTGGCAATGGAGTTATTTTAACGTGGCTTCATTTGCCTCTTGCAGTTACGTAACAGGTTAGTTGCAAATGTTGCTGTAAAACAATTGAATTGGAAGGAAGGTTCAAGAAAAGATGTTGAATCATAAACTTCTTTACCATACACTGTCATATATATGGGTGGATGGAATTTTTAGAATACATTTTTTTCATTCAAATATTATTTACTTTATGAGTTTGTTACATATTGTAGTAGTCATTTCAATGGACAAACTCATAAGTTTTGAATGTGACAATAACAATAGAAAAATACCCTTTAAAAAGAATAGGAGGTTGAGTACACACATAGTGCGCAGTTATAGTAGCTCCCAATTTGAAAAATCTTCTACAAATTCTAATTCTAATTATATTAAGGTTCCAAAAATTAATCTATTAATTAACAATCACGTATGTTTGATGTGGGGGGGGGGGGGGGGAGGACAAATAACTTTTCTCTCTTTTTTATTTTTTATTTTTATTTTTTTTTAATTCCCACAGCAGCTTCTCTTACACCTAATAGACCTACACTCCAACAACTCTTATAGCAAAATAATGGTAGAAATGAAAAGAAAAAAAAAGGGTGTTTTATATCCATCGGTAGTGACCTAGCATTGATCTTACCAACTGCAACAGTTACTGTTAAAAGAGCTTTTTCTGTAATGAACATAATCAAATGTGAGATTAATGGATAAATGATTACTTAGTTACATATATTTAAAAAGATATATTCAAAACTGTTGAGTGTGAAGAAATCATGCATCGGTTTCAAAATATGAAAAATTGTCAAGGGCAATTAAGTAAATTAAACTAGGTTTGAAAAAATAATTTTTTTTTTTTGATAAAAATTAAAAAATAAATTAAAGTCTACATTTTATGCTAGATTATGTATGAGAATTACATTAGCATATAGTTATTTATTTACTTTGTTATTAATATTGATTAATATTTTTCAGATTAATTTTTTTACTTTCAATCCCGTCTTTTAATTTTGCCCCCTCGAACCCAAATTTTTGGCTCCACCGCTAATTTGATAATATTATGCATTTGAGAACTACTATGTATCTAGGACTAAGAGTGTTATTAGGCTAGCTTCAAAAAATGAACATCGAAAAAATATTGAAATTATGTGTGAATGTGTTCATTTTTTGGAGTTAGCCTAATAATACTCCTAGCTGTATAGTAGTTAAATACATAATATCATCAAATATATACTTGGACCTCAAATTATGATGAATAAAAAAATTATGACACTGAACCCCCGTGCGCAATGAAGCTAGTGAGTTATAACTATGCTGAAAGCTCCCCATCCGTCCAAACCGTTATGGGTTTTTGTTTGGCAAGTGTGGTTGCCCCAGCTGATGGGTGTATTAAGCCAATGGGCCCTCAGCCCGTTCGTCCATTTTTTAGCCTAAATGGGCCTCGTCTCGTTTGTGCATTTTGTAGCCTGATGTATAATGTCTCGTCATTTTATGGACTGGGTCTTAAAGCCCAGTGTTATAATGTGGCCCAAGAGGAGGCCTCTCTCTCAGTGCTTTTTCTCCCACAAAGAAATTATCAAGATGGTAATTTGCTAAGTTTCATAGTTCTTCTCAATGGCCTTTAATCACGGGACTTCGTATAAGTATGCATAATTGGAGTAGAAAATAAAATCATAGAAGCAAAGACAGTTTTTCTGAAAGCCTAATGTGTCAATTTGATGTCCTTTATTTGATTTCATCATTGCATACTTCGCCAATTTTTCATAATGGTATCCAAACTTGGAATTGAACATCTTTCATGTTGAAGTAACTATAACAAGAAAAGAAGGAAATGCTGGGCAGATTGAAAGGTGGTCTTAGCTACATTGGTATATAATAAGTAATAATGGTTATCGGCAATCAGCTTAGCACCTTGTAATTCTGCCTTCTGACTAACTTTTACAGAATAGCTTTTGTTATTTAAGAGGGTGTATCATGTATCACGTATGAGTCCATGCAAAATAGCTTCGTAAATTTCTTGACCACAACCTTTTTCACAAATATCTTATATGGTAGACTGCGATAGACTATTAATTACTTTCATCTAAATTTATCATTTCTTTTTTTATCACAAACAATTTGTTATGTCAAAGTTGCCGTAAAATTGTGAAAAAAAGTGGGTGATAGTAGATTTTTTTCGACTGCTTGTGCTCTCTATGTATGCAAAAGCTGACAAAGATTTGGAAGCTCTATGCACCACAATCATACTCTTCAAAAGGCTTCCATCGCATCCAAATTATTTTCATGGTCTCTGCTCTCAACAATCAACACAAGAACCAGAAGGAAAAGTTAATAAAAGTCACCATCTCCCTTCCAAACAAAATTAATTAAAGGTGACCATTCTGGCATTCTAGCCTCTCCTCCAGAAATTCACCTGACATTAAAAGTGATTACTAAAAAAATTCCCGGTGCTTCCTGGCCACGGTATGTGTAGGACTAAGGCCTGAGCAAGCTATTAATTTAATGCTGCATTTATCAATTACTAACTTAATTGGCAAGGGACTTATCTTACCACATATTAAATTATAAACTATGAGATCTAGTTCAAAGGACTAATCAAGCAATAATTATTTCTCAACATATGGTTCCCATTCCATGCAATATGAGATCTTTATATTGTAAACGACAAAACTTAGGTACAATACTTTAGATATTGTTCCTTAGATTTCCTTCTTAAAATTCAGTCATGTGATTACTTAATTAAAAAATACACTTTCATCCTATAAGAAAAAATCTACGTGACAGAATTTTAAAAATAGAACTTAAGGATCAACATCTAAGTATTGTACATAAGTTTTGCTCGTAAAATACAAAATAATGGCTCATTCGAATCTCCTGCTCCTCCATACCCGGATCTAATGAATAGATTGTTACTATAATCACATCTAAGTAGAAGCAGTAAATTCAAATAATCCTTCTTTCCATTTTTGTTTATCAAAAAAAGAGATAATACATATATGATATACTTCTTACTCGAGTGTGGGGCCATGAACATGTGCTCAAGCATTCTGAGCACAGAGGCCAAAGAAATGCCATAACTGGCCACTAGTACTAGCAGATGCGTATACTGTACCGCGTACAATTGTGCACCTCCCGATATTGCCAAGTTGGGTCAAATTAGGCCCATTATGGGCCCACAGAAAAAAGACAAGGCAAAAATTAATAGTTTCCAGATAATGTAGACCGCTATTTAACTCTCCTGCAAAAATGTTTAATGTTATCACGAGAATACTGTGTTTCTGAGCGTTCATATGGTTGTTTCGTTCATTTTCAGAATTTATGAGCTGGTAAATTGGGCTGGACCAACATGGAAGGATTCAATTTTTAAAGAGAAAAAAAAGGGATACATGGCACTTCAATAAAATTCACATGTGCTAAGCGCATGAGAAGGTCAATTATGTCAAACAAAGTTTTATTTGCAGCATAAAAAAATATAAATAGTTTTATAGAGTTCTCACATGGAAGTAGGTACCAAGGTTCCAGAGCAGTGCTCCAGGACTATGTAAGAATTGCCATTTTTTTTAATAATGCAAATCTGTTCACTTTGACAAATTGTGACCAGCGGGAGCAGGTATTGAAGATATCTTTAATGTCTAGGCTACCTATGCAATTATGCGTGGGGTGGGTCAGAGAGCACCAAAAACTTGTGGCTTGTTTGAAGACATTATCTCAATGCAAATCATCAATAATGACTAATGAGAGAGTTCATGACCAGTTTGTTTTTGTCACCATGTCTATGTCTAGAACTACGTTAGGTAAAAGGGCAATTACATCAATGCTTGAGAAGATAACACATCTACTTTTTTGTCATCATATCATGTTTCACATTAACCACGTAAGAAGAAAAGCATCAAGATCCTCCACAATTGGAGTTGGTAATCATGCGTCTATTTGGACAGTCCATGTGCCTAACTAGAGAACTAATGCATTCTGAAAAGTGTAAAAGCAATATTGCCTGCATTAGTATTGTTTAATGAGGAATTTAAAACTTTAGGTACAATCATTCAACTTATAATTAATAACATCTCTTGCTCATCAAGCATTTTGATTGGAACATTTTTTTTTTTTTTTTTTCCTGGAACCCTTTCTCTCCATACACTTCATATATGGAAATGTATCAAATTCAGCTATTCGCATTTTTTATTGGAACCTTTAATACTAGCATTTCTTGCCAAGAAGACGTTAACTTTTGGTATTTGGTCAGCGATATTTGCTTCATTGAGCCCCTATATTGCCTTTTACTAGAACTGCCCATGGCTTGAGTAAAGATGGGGACCACAATATTTTTCACAATTGATAATTTGATACCACTATATAATATATATATATATATATTTTTTTTTTTTTTCTTTTTTTCTTTTTTTCTTTTTGGGTACATCGCAATTGGGGGAGGATGGATACAACTTTAATAAATTATGCACACAAAAAATAAAAAATGCTGTGTACTTAATACTTATATATTTCTAAATTTTTATATACCTCTTGAGTTTGCTTCAGAACTGAACTTTGACCGAAAAAGAAATCGGAACTGATTTGACTATTCTCTTTCCCAGCATGTTGTTAAGTGTTAACCAAAACTTCCACCAAATCATTGAAGCTTCTCCATGATTCAAGCTCAAATCAAACTAAATTTCTCAACATCCACAATATTCTGATCCTACACAGACAAGATGAAATGTGACAAATATAATTATTAAATAAACAGCACCTCCAATTATTGCCTTAATATAAGGAAAATGTTTTACTCAGTTCCAAAAACCTTTATGTGGTGTAGTCCTTACTAGTTTTGGAATTATCTACAGAAGTAAACAATGCAACTTCAAACCAGCCAGCACATTTCAATCTTTTCAGTTTTAGTTTACATATAAAATGCTTACTGAACCCACTATGATGTCAATTCATAATGTGTGTTGATAGCATTGAAGAAATATATTTAATATTTAGTATGATCTTAGAAACATTTTGGAATAGTGGATCTGGTAATGAACAAGAATAACTTATATTTACATCAGAATCTTGAGGCATCAAGTAACAGCAATTTGAACATATACAATATGGCAATACAACTTCCTTTCGCAAGTTAGTACCATAATGTTCAACCAATATTGGTCAGTCTTTAGAACAGCATGTTACCAACAACAATAATTCAGAAGCAATTAAATCCAAAACGAAAACAGAAATTTTCTTAAATAAAGCTACAGTGCATAACAAATTCTTGTATCATACAGCCATGCCCAACAACAAATGAACATTAGAACAGGGAAATCATACCAATGGCTAAAAACGCCTTTCAGATCATAACACAAAATGCAGATATGTCCTAATGCTGCAATTCTCAAAGCACTCAAGGCTCTTCCTTTTTTTTTTTTTGGGTGGTTCTTATCTTTTCCCAACCTAGGCTACTCCTTATAGTCAGGATCGTGTTTGCCAAATATCATTGGAAATTCATCATACTGTTCAGAGAAACCATGTTTCTCAGCCATGCTCTTCAATGACTCATAAATTTGGTACATAGAAGGCCTATCCTTGGGCCTAGAAGCAACACAAGAACAAGCAACCCTCAAAAACTGCACGATTTCATCGTCATGACCTTTCCCACTTAGAGCCTTATCTATGGCATCCTTGCTCCCACCATGGATCAACTTCTGACTCACCCAATCCACCAAACTCCCCTTAAACACTTCCCCTCCAGTAGTCACCTCTAGAGGCTTCTGCCCTGTCACCAGCTCCAAAAGCACAACCCCAAAACCATAAACATCTCCTTTCCACGATGCGACCATTGTGCTGGAGTACTCCGGAGCCACATAACCACACTCTCCCAAATCCCCATTCACATACGAACTATCATTCGAATCACGAGACGAACAACCCACCAGCCTAGCCAACCCAAAATCCGTGATCCGAGCCTCGAAATCATAGTCAAGAAGAACCACATTGGAGCTAATGTTTTGATGCATATAAGGTGGTTGACAAGCATGGTGTAACCAAGCAAGTCCTCTAGCCGCACCCACACCAATCCTTAACCTCGTCGGCCAATCCAAAAAACCATACTGACTATTAGCATTGCCACTTCCGTGCAATTGAGAATACAAAGTCCCATTAAACATATGCTTATACACCAAAAGCTTCTCTTCCTCAACAACACAAAAACCCAACAAAGGCACCAAATTTGGATGCCTTAACTGCCCCAATCTATTCATCTCCGACCGGAATTGCTTCTCGCTTAGCTTACACCCATTAAGCCGCTTAATCGCCAAGGCAGACCCGTCTGACAATACAGCCTTATAAGAAACCCCAGTTCTCGACGAGATCACAACATTTTCGGAATCAAAATTGTTTGTTGCAACTAACAAATCCGATAGCCTAACTTTGACAATTGGTTTTTGAAACAAAGAGACTTGAATTAGCTTATGAGACTTAAGTAGCTCAACCCAAGTACTATCACCTTTAAAGCCACCACCATTACCAAAACCATAGCTTTTGCCTTTTCCACTACTAGACCTAACGAAGAACCACCACCAAATCACAAACCCTATGAACAAAGACGCGGCGGCGCCGACAACACCGGCGGCGACGATAATGGCGAGGCTTTTGCTACTCATACTACCGCACTTCGAGCCCAAAGGCTTCCCGCAGAGCTTACCGTTGCCGTCAAAGTCCGAACCGTCGAAGCTCGCCAAATCGGCCGGTACCGAACCGGAGAGATCGTTGTTCGCGACCGAGAATGTCTTCAACCGGTTCAACCGACCGAGCCCGTACGGGATCGGACCGGAGAGGCGGTTGTTGCTCAAAATCAAGCTGTTCAAGAACTTACAGTCTGCGATCTCCGGCGGGATCGGTCCGGCGAGAGCGTTCCTGGAGAGATCTAGCGAAACGAGATAAGGCAACCAGTTACAGATTTGAGAAGGGATCGGACCGGAGATGGAGTTGTTGGAGAGATCTAGGGTTTGGAGGCTCCGGCAATACTTCAGACTCTCCGGAACCTCGCCGGAAAGCTGCATCGTCGGAAGCTGAAGGCTGATGAGCCGGTTCTCCTTCTCGTTCCAGCACGCAACTCCTTGGAACTTGCAGATTGAAGCGACGGACGAGTTCGTGAAGGTCCATGAACTCAGCTTGTTGGCCGGGTCGGAGAGCGAGTTCTTCACACCTTGCAAGCACATCACATCGTCTTCAATGGAATTGCTTAGAGAAAAGCAGAAGATTGAAGCTAATGAGAGAATCAGAAAAATCTTCATAGTGTTTTAGAGTCAGCGTTTTGATTTTGATTTTGATTTTTATGTTTTGTTTTTGTTGTTTCTAGTTTGGGTTTTTGAGAGTGAGTGAGATACAAAGATTGGTGATGAAGAAATGAGAGTGGGCGGCCATTTGACTGTGTTAAACTAAGAAAACACTCACAGAGAATGCAGCTTTTGACTGCCAGTTGATTTTTCATTTTTCTACTCATTTATTTTAGGGTCCGGATTAGGATACAAACACGTGTCCGGTCTTCACATGCGTCCATATTGCAACATGTCAAGTGGTACTCGTCACAGGACACAAGTTTCACCCTTTTTTTAATTGAGTGCCACGCACTTGAATTCTCGTCTTTCCTCTCACGCTAAAAATGCATGGTAGTTATTATGTTTTAGTTTTGAGTATTGCTATTTTCACAATATTTTTATAAGAGTTACGTTAATAAATACTCTTAAAACAATGGTTAATAAATTATAATAAAAAAATTTTGACATTATTTTTATGAAAAATATAAAAAATTGTCAACAATATTTATTATTTTATTATTCTTCTAATAAAATATTTCTAAAAATAGCAATAATTTCCCTTTTTTTTTATTATTATTATAGGCAGTTTGTTATTGAATGTTAGCCGAGGATAAAAAAATAATTAAAACAATAATTTTAACAGTAAATTTAAATTTAAAATTAATAACATTTTAGTGTAAAATATTTATTATTGCGGAGTGTTATGAAAATGCAGTAAAGATAATATTTTTTTCCTAGTTTTTGTTTGTTTGTGTTTAAAGAAACGTAAGAAGCGACTACGTTTACTGTTTAGGAGAGAAACTTCACTGAATCGGCAAGCTTTAGCTAGTTGGAAGGTGTGTGTTTGTGACAGACACGTAGTTCCTTTTTTTTTTCAACTCGCATTATTATTAGCTAAAAAAAAGTTTGAAAGTAGGTGAGTCCTCTAATTAGATTGGTGTCTCTACTCTATCACTATCAAGGCTGGATGTGGAAGTTCTAGATGAAATAGTTAATTAGGTCAAGTTCCACTTATCTTATAATTCGGAATCTTTGTCCAATATTTAAGAAAATTCTAGTATTAATTAAGAAAGAGAGTAGTTCTCAATAATAATAAAAAGAAAGAGAATAAATATTAAATCAGATTAAATTCTCAATAAGTTAAATGGATGCATTTTTTTGGGCACATAGATGGTTGACTCAATGAACTTGACAAAGGACGTGTTATAAATCCAAAAATTTCAATGGATCAATTACTGATTGGTTAAGAATACATAACAATTCCCAAAAATTTTGAGACAAAATATTGGATGTTATATATGTATTTATATTTCCAAACTTTTCTATGTATTGCACAAGCTATCGTCTAGTATGTTTCTTAAAAAAAAATTAAAAAAAAGTTATTGTCTAGTAAATAATAATATAAAAGATGGGTTCAAGTTACATTAAATAACATTAAATGATTATTTTGTTTCTCTTCCTTATTTATGACAAATTAATTCTATCCTTTTTTTCTCACTCTTTCTTACCTAATATAAAAAGAAATTATCTTCTTCTTTCTCTCACGGTCTCACCTATTTTCTCTCTCTTGCTTACCCAATAAAAAACAAAATTCTCTGCTTCTTTCTCCCACCATGATCTGAGTAGAGGAAGAAAAGAAAAAACAAAATGGTTTTTTTATGAAGCTTACTTGTACAATATTTTCTCCACCCAAAGCACTGACTAGTACAATATACTGCAACAGCTTCAAAAACAGGCATTAGTCTATCTAATTATTCTTCAGCTGATATCCTAGAGGCCATTGGCCGTGTAGATTGAGCACCAATATTGATCATATTAGCCCCTTTAGAAATCATCAAGCGAGCCTGAGTAACTGCAGCCTCCATAGAGACAAACTTTCCTCCATCACTAAAACTATCTGGGGTCACATTAAGGATACCCATGACAGAGGTTCTCTGTGACCAGTCCCATAAACCACTTTTAATTGGATTCTCAAAGAAAGTTGAACATAATTTGGACATCCTAGTGGGATTACCAAACATCCGTGCCAGGATTGCAAGGAAAAGTTTTGGTGTCTCTCATGCTCCCATGCTGTTTGGACCTTCTAGAAAGAAATTTTTAGGTCACATTTGCTCTCGAATTGCTACAGATGAGAGAGATCCTGCCACTATTACTTGTGTCATTGCCAGTGTTTTGGGTGGAGCAAATATTGTACGTGATCTAAGTTATGTTTTGTATGAGGCTTTGCTTTGTCTCTGTGGCAATCACCTCTATCCATAAAGCTTTCTATCATTTTTTTTAAGAGAGTATGTGAATTAGGAAATTAGGAAAACTGAAACCCCAAACCATTTGAAACATAAAACAAGTCTAACAAAGAAGAAGAAACGTTGTCTAACAACAGAAATTTTAGGAAGAAAGGGACACCATTAAACAAAATCCAATGAGATCTATGGAAAGTAATAAATGAGGATAGAGAAAAACTGTTGTTAATGAGGTAAATAAGGTGGAAAGAAATAATCATTTAATGCTATTTTTTTGATCGCTGGATCTATTAGAAATCTATGGTACAAAAAAAGGTGTAACTCTATAAGAGTTATACTAGATGTAACTTAAACCCATCTCATAATATAAAATGCAAGTTTTGGTCTTTTTTGATGACTTGTTCTAATATTGGGTGAATTTGGTTAAGTTTTTTGATATTGTGCTTTTTAAAAAAGTGAAGGTTTTAAAAAGTGCGGTATGAAACTGAGTGTGCGTTTGGATACCGCTTATTTTGCTGGAAACTGAAAACAATAAAAAAAAAAAGAAGTTATTGTTTGAGCTTTGGTTACTGTTCATATGCCTGATTGCATTGTTCTTGTCCCATGAACAGTGCAACAGGCACTGGACTACAAAAAAAGAGAAGCCAAAAACACAGACTTGGAAAACGTAGACACTAAATTCAAACAAACACTGAGCTTTTTGAAAAATTTTAGTATTTGGTAAAAACTGTTAAGAAGTGTTTTTTGAAAAAACTAAGTATTTGGCTGGGACTTATAAAAGTGGTAGTTTGAGTGTTAAATTACCAAAAAGGACAATGTATTATAAAAGTGTTTATTTTATACTTAAATCAATATTTCTTCATTCATTTCTAAAAACTACATTCATAATATTTTTACAATACTTTCACAAAAAATCATTTACGATAAATTGATACTTAAGATTTATTGTGAGAGTATTGTGAAAATATTGTGATAGCATTTTTCAATTTTAATTTCTTATTCTTTATTTTATTTTTCCCTCTTTTTTTCTCCTCCACACACGTACCCTTACTCTTTTCTTTTTTTCTTTCTTTCCTTTTTTTTCCCTACCACTTCCTCCAAACTCCAGAACATTCCACTGAGCTCTCTTTCTTCCTCTTTTTTTTTTTTTTTTTTAATTTTCTTTCTTCCTTTCTCCCTTTTCTCTTACCACTTCATCTACAAGTTTCTTTCCCTCTATCCCATCAAAACACACAAACTCACACAACCACACCATTTGATTCTCATCAAACGAAGATAGAGAAAGGGGGAAATCGCCAAGGGAGGAAAATTGCCTCCATCGTCTGCTGATCTGCTCTGCCTTCACCACCGCCTGTCTTCCTCCCCACCGCTGCTTGATCTCTTCCCCACTACCAACAGCATGCAGTAGAAATGGGTCAGATCGGATTTTTTTTTTTTTTTTTCATTATTGGGTTCCTTTGTAAAATTTTGTTATAAACAAAGGGATAAAATTGGGTTTTTAAGAAAAATTAATGGGCAATTTGGGAAATTTGCGCAACTTCCAATAGTAACATAAGACGCGCTTTAGTGATTTTTTGTAATGGAGCTCCTTGCTGCTTTCGCGATTTGCGTTTTTCCTTCACAAATGAAAACGCAACTTTTTAGGGGAAAAAAAAAAAAAACAACAACAACAACAACAACTTTTAAAAACTTACCAAATGCACATTTTTTTTTTTTTTTTCAAAAAGCGCATTTCAGCTTCTAAAAACTGAAACAAACTAGCACATTATCCTATTAACTTTTAAAAGTTAACATCATTCCACATCATCATTTTAATATACGTGTTCATTTGGGAATAATTTATTTACTTGAAACTGAAATTTTTTTGTTGAAAGTACTATAAATAAAGTTAAAAGCTAGCTGAAATAGTACTGTAAAACCCATAAATAGTATCAAAAAGTGTAATGAGACTCATAAATAGTAGCAAAAATAAGTTAAATAGGAAAAGAAACTAGCGCCTAGTGTGTTTCTTATTTATTTATTTTTTTTAAAAGCTAGCGTCTAGTAATAATAATATAAAATGCAAGTCTTGGTCTGACTTGTTCTAATATTATCATATTAACTTTTAAAAGTTAACATCATTCTACATCATCATTTTACTATACATGTCTGTTTGAGAAAAGTTTATTTAGTTAAATTTTTTTTTTTTACTGAAAATACTGTAGATAATACTAAAAACTAGCTGAAATAGTACATTAGAATTCATGAATAATATATAAAAACGCAATAAAACCTATAAATAGTAGTAAAAATAAGCTAAATAGTAACAAAAATAAGTTAAATAATGAAATAAAATAAAATTGTCTTTTTCAACTTATACGGAAGGCAACCATACTCCTATTTTTTAATTTGATTTTTAAGAGTCACAAATAGTACTAAACAAATTCTAACTAAATCGACTGAATTCTTTTGTACAAACTCTCTAGTTTGAATTTCATTTATTAATTAAAAATGTAGTACATGTAAACATGTCTTGTCAATAAACGTAAGTGAATTGTGTACCTCTTCCCCTCGTGCATTTTACTAGATAGCAAAAAAATTATTATTATTATATAAATATGTAATGAAATAGTTTTATTTGTATTAGTCAATTGTCTTATTTTAGAGGTACTTTTAACGTGCCCTAAGTAGGGATTTGTGTGGATAATATATATATATATATATATATATATATATATATATATATATGAGAGAGAGAGAGAGAGAGAGAGAGAGAGAGAGGTTGTAATTTTTAGAGTATAAAGTGAAGTATAAAATGAAATACAAACCGTCCGATTGATTATGATCAATTATTTGTGATCAAATTAATTTTCAATTGATAATGTGTCAACAACGGATAACTAGCAAATGAAATCAAGTTGCATGTCAAGTTTTTAAATTACCACCACTCACATAGAAATGATAAGCGCAACATCAAATTAAGAAAGCCATGTGACAACGTAAAAAAAAAGACTCATATGAAAAGTTCTTATTAAATATAAGACCAAATTAAATTCAAATTCAAATTTAAATTTAAAATTCATAATTCATAATTAACTCTTAATAAATGCTAAGATAAAATTCCAAATCAAATGCTATTAAGTTACCTATAAATAAATAAAAGCTTTTCATATGAGAAAAAAGAAGACAGAAACTTAGAGAGAAAAATCCTACTGACACATTGCCAAAATAGAGAATCATCTCTAAGTCCAAAAGAGCACTCTTGCTCCCTCAAATTCAAGGCTCATTTATACTTTTTCAAATCAAAGTAGATATTTTTCTTCAATTTAGTTCGAAATCAAGCCAACGGCCCTTGATTTTAAATCAAATACATTCAATCACACATCCAACTTGGAGACATCAAGGCATGATTCAAGATCAAGCTTCATAGCCCCTTTAGATCGTAAAGTTTATTGGAAATCAAATAGGAGGAATTCATTGTATCATTTCATTGTAAAGAGTCATACAAAAGATTGTACTCTCATATATACAAATCATTATAAACTGATAATTTATTACACTATTTCGTGACCGTATGAATTATCTTTTACGAATTTTGTGTGTACCGCATAAAGTAAAATACAAAAAGTGGGATGGTGGATTTGCATTCGTCAATAATAAATCTATTTATGAACTAATAAAAGTTTGTCAGTTATGTGAAAAATGGTGTGTAATTGTTATTTATGTGCCATTACTTCCATAATTTTTTTTTTTAATCGAATAGATTTTCCTTTCGTTAGAAGTGGGCTCCATACCATCAAGGGCTTATAAGGCCCAGCTTGGGTTTATACTTCATAATAAAATCGTCATGCTATATGCTATCGGAGGTGGTGAGCTACTTTAGCTCAAGCAGGCACACCTGTGAGTTATCCACGCTCTTATACTCTAATTCGCAACCAATTAACCAATTTAAGCTACAAACAAAAACAATACACAGGCCCTTAGGCTTGGCTGAGTTGCTTAACAAATATGTTTTCTTATTCAAATGTATTTTAGCAGAATCTGCCCAAAGAAAAAAGAGCAGAAGATCAAAGAATTAGTATCTGCATTGAAAAGCTAATATCTATAGTTTGGACAGTACTGCTTGGATGAACAAAGATGATGAAGATGGAGTATTTGGGACCATGACTATCAAATGGAAAGAAGCAATACTACCTGCAGTCATGTACGCATGCACACGCAGATTCTGATTAGATCAAGCTCAGAAAGGCCACCTTTTACAATGGACCAGATGATGTGATGACAGAAAGCAAAACCAAGAGAATCACTTCAGTGAAGAATCTTGTCCAAAGTTTTTCTACTTTTCTAATTTGGCATATCTGTGAAAAGCAAATTGGAGTTTGAACGTTGCATATAGATTAGGCAACAGAGACAGAATAGGAAGCTCATGGCATAGTAAGAATCAGTACTGTTCCTTTAATTATTGCAGGATATTCAAAGATGAAAAAGTTGAAACTGAAAGCCACATCTACTTATCATTCTTTTATAAGTGTGTGTTCTCCTAGAATTTGACCATCTTGCTCAACAGTATACATCAAACTTCTAGAAATCCTCATGAGGACCATTCAAGTTTAGCAAAAGAAATTTACAACTGGTATCATATAAAATAGAATGTATTGAATTTGAAAAGGCCCCTACTGAAATAGCATTTTAAGAGACATGGTTACCAGTGAGTGCAAGGTAGGTACTGCTAAGTCTGCTGTTTGGGTTATGAATTACTTTCAGAATAATTTTTTACTTATTAGATTTAAAATTTCCTAACAGCTTAAGCTTTTGCAATATTCGGTACATATCCTAATTCTTAACGTATGCAAAGATCTAGCTAATTCCACAATGTCACAAAGTCATTACTACAAGATATGGAAGCATTGTCAAGGGAGGGATAGGTTTATCCGTTTATGCATCAAATTCTTCTTGCATAGTCAATAATAGATAATAGAAAAAGAATCTAATTGTGTGGAGTAGAAGTCATAGATACTTTTTGATGCAAGTAAGTCATAGATATTTACTTGGTTAATTTGGGAACGAGAAATGCTCGTCCTTTTCCATGACAACAGGCTTCAATTTGTGGAATGGTTAGGGACCCGCGCGCCCATTAGCTATGCCTGTCAGCCTGTGCATTCTTTGGCTCAATCATGCCTTTCCACCATTTTCATGGAACCCCACAGAACAACATGACTTTGATTGCTTAATAACTTTCTTTTTGAAATTGGAAGGCACAATGACTTTTACTAATTTAAAATCCCACTTCGTTGTTATTTTCTGCTATAAGTTCATCTGTGTTCTTGAAAATAGTTTAAAAGTTCATCATTATCTGCTCGCCATGACTAACGAGACCAGTCATAAGAAAAAATCTCTTTGTAAGAAATCCATGATGTTGGTGGCAAACATCATGAAATTGTCGACTCTTTCTCTTGCAAGTATGAGTCTTGGAACAAATTTCAAACAGCCACCCATTGATTGTGTGCCTGCAACAGCGGAAGTTCCTTCTGTGAATGCTTCAATGGTGCCTGAATTTCCCAGAAGCCAGAGGTCCCAGGAGCCAGAGAGCGATCCAAAGCAATATTCCTACTTAATTGAACCAGAAAAGGATAATTCATCGTATGTGATTTGTGAGAGAGATATTGATGAGAAAGCTGCAGAATATATTAAGAGGATACATGAAAGGAACCGAAATGATTTGAACACTGCAGCTTTCTCATCAATATCGTTCCTCCAATAGTCAAGTATGCTTCCTAGTAGTGTTATCTTAATATGTTTTCCATACGTACATAAATAGTAACACACACATATATCACTTTCTCATTTCTTTCTAATTAGCCAAAACGCTTCAAAGCAACCTAAGTAGGGAAGGATAATTCATAGAGGTTTGGCCTGCATCCACTTTTGCCAATATGTAAACACATTCAGCGATGGAACTCTGTATTTACCATGGGTGCTAGTATATTTTCTCACCCCTTAAAGATTAGAAAAGCATATCCCCTATGCATAGTTCATTCTCTTGTTAAATGCTTCTTTTGTCCTTACTATTACAGTCTTTTGTACTTACAAGTTACAACTTCTAATGATTGTAATATAAAGTTGTTTTTGTCAAAATTTATGTCATATTATTAACATGACAAATATTACTCGAAACAAGATAGTATAATCTTTTATCTATATGCTGACATTATTAGTCTTAGCCCCAGGAGAAGGCTGGCAAGTTTCTTTCCAATTGTTAGAATCATTAGAGCAAGGCAGAAAGAATCATCTTGGTGGCTGCTCCATTAAGTTTAGATCTTCCTATTTCCGAGGGACATGTCCTTATGAAACTTCTTATGAATGGAATATGGATCCCCTAACTCAAGCCCTTTTCCATGGGGTTTGGCTTGCATCAATGTTCCAATGTATTGGCCACAACACGTGTTTAAAATTGACTATGTTTCATCATTGTGTCCCGTTTAATATATTGGAGCATTGGATAGAAGTTTTGCCATTTTTCATGTGTGTAATGTTAGTATTGTTATCTTTGAGAAATCATCATCGGCTATTTCAAGTTTTCAATTGCCTTTCTTGGTTCAAAGACATGGACAAACCAATATTTTATCTTTGGGGTCAAAGGATAAACCCAATTTTTTTTTAATCAAAATGATGAATATACTAATATTTAAATTAATTAATATATGAAAATAAAACTTGAATCTATTCAATATTAACAAAATATAAACAAAATAAAAGTCATAAAATAATTATTGATTAATAGGTTTCATCACACTGATCAACATAATACTCCTATATTTGTGAATGAAATTTAAGATCAAGCTTGAAAGAACTAATATTAATTTGATTGATTTTGATTGATGCAAGCCATTTTCCATGGGGTTTGGCTTGCATCAATGTTCCAATGTATTGGCCACAACACGTGTTTAAAATTGACTATGTTTCATCATTGTGTCCCGTTTAATATATTGGAGCATTGGATAGAAGTTTTGCCATTTTTCATGTGTGCAATGTTAGTATTGTTATCTTAATGAGAAATCATCATGGGCTATTTCAAGTTTTCAACTGCCTTTCTTGGTTCAAAGACATGGACAAACCAATATTTTATCTTTGGGGTCAAAGGATAAACCCAATTTTTTTAATCAAAATGATGAATATACTAATATTTAAATTAATTAATATATGAAAATAAAACTTGAACCTATTCAATATTAATAAAATATAAACAAAATAAAAGTCATAAAATAATTTGATTAATAGGTTTCATCATATTGATCAACATAATACTCCTATATTTGTGAATGAAATTTAAGATCAAACTTGAAAGAACTAATATTAATTTGATTGATTTTAATTTTTTGTGATTTTGCATACAGATTTTCAAAAACTAAGATATCAGTAACGAAGGTATGCTACATCATCAGCCTTGTCTTTGAATTATTTAAAATTTTCTTATGGAAAAGTCAAATATTGAAGTTGATTTTCTCATTATCTACAAATCAATAAAAGTCATTGAAGAGGATAAAATAAACATGGACAGTCTCATTTTATTGGATCAAACATAAGTGACGATACCTTCTTTTACACCAGGATGGAATGTGACGAGGAGCGCTCGAAAGAGGACGGATTCTTTCTATAGGACAAAAAGAAGACGGACGGGTACAATCTAGTTGGTGACAGGGTCACGTGACATCTGCACAATGTGGGACGGACCTAAAGGTGACAGATGAAACGTGGACGGTGACAAGGTCATGTGAGCTCCATGCAATTTAAGTAATCCTCAAGAGACTTAAAGAGGAAATATCTTGCACCACATGCTTATCTCCAATTTGGAGAGTCTCATAAGGAAAGGATCCTGTAAGATATGCAAATTAAAGAAAATCTCTCTTACAAGGAAAGGTCTTCTTAACCAAGACATGGATGTCAACTCTACACTACTATAAAATCCCCAAGACCCTCACAAACCAAAGTACGCATAATTCACCCCAGCTCTGGCACTCTAGAGTTGTTAAAAGTTCTTTAACTTAATCTTCGGAGTGTCTTTGGCCGGTACCACATCAGTTCTTTCCTAAGGTCTTTTTTTATAGTGTTGTGCAGGTATTGTTTCGAGTGTGTAGGTATCGTGTGGCTTACTAATGATTTTTCGGCATCATCAGTCATTCTTTTAACTAAGTACCAAATATTGTTGCCGAGTATTAAAAAAAAAAAAAAAAAACAGATAGTCAAATATTTGAAAGTTCTAAATTACTCGAACTCAACATTATGTTCCCAAAATGTCCAATATTCTTTTAATTGAAACAACCAACTACCATTTTTAAGTTCAATTTTTTTCCCTCTAAAAAAAAGTTCAATTTTTTTTTGGGGGGGGGGGGGTGGGGAAGAAATACCTTCAAAGTTCAAACAATGATTTCCACAATACCAAAGCAAACATAGCTTGTGCAAAAAGTTTTCCTAGACAGAGAGAGAGAGAGAGAGAGAGCTGTGGACGTCTAGTTCATCAATCCAAGGTTTGGTGAAACTACAATACGCAATATCTTCTCATTCCTTGACAAATTGCTCGTTTAGCGTCTTCCAATCCTTATTATCATGAATTATGTAGACACCCCACCTTGTATTTGTTGATAATCTTAAATCTCCATCCCTAGTGAGAAGTTTTAAAAATGTCAACCAATGGTAATTAAGGTATTCTTAATAGTTGTTGATGCCCACTTTTGACAAAAGGGCCCAATGGCAGAAAAAGTCTAACAATATGAAAGAGATGGAGAAAAAAAATAGTAAAATAAAGACCATTAGGCCAGAATGGTAGGAATAATGGTCAACAAACCCACAAAATTAATAAGTGGCCAAGAACAAAGCAAATGGGCCGAGGAAGCCCAGGGAATGAAGTAGTAAACTCATGGGAATTGTAAAAGATGGAGAGAAAGTAAAATGGGTCGAGGAAGTCCAAGAAGGGAATTAGTAAATTCATAGGGTTGGCAAAAAGGCCAATAAGCCCAAAAAGGTAAGGATGTGGTAATTGGGCCAAGGAAGGCAAAAAGATTTAGCAAAAACTCATGGGAGTGAAAGAGGTAAGGAAGAATGAAATGGGCTGAGGAAGCCCAAGGCACGGAATGGGCTGGCCTAGCAGGAATGCTGGCCAGTAAGGCCCAAAAGAAGAAAGGAATGTAAGAAATGGACTGGCAGGAGCTTTAGCCCGTAAGCCTAGAGATAACAACAAGGTAAAAGGATAAGTGATATCACAGTAGAAACAACGCAGTGGCATGGCAGGAGCACCAGCCAGCCCACAAACATAGGATAAAATGGGACACGGGCTAGGTAAGAGGGAGAGAGCCCACACCCAAACAATGCTCAGCCCGAAGAGGAGATGGAATGCAGAGAATGAAAGCCCAAAGACCCACGTATCATTCACGCCGTGAGAGTTAAATGAATACCAAAATGTGCAGCGAAATCAGACAAACACGGAGGCAATGGTAAATGCATAAAGGCCAGAAAAGTGATGGATCCAGACAGAAGTGGAGCTTACACATAAGGCTCAAGCACCACTTATTTGTACCTAGCCAATACAGGAGAGGTGGGCCATGGGTCAGAGGTGTGAGAGGGTGTGGTCTGGCTGTAGGTAGAAAGGGGAGCCAATTTTGGGGTTCCCACTCAAGCTCTTTTGGGAGAAATGTCCGGCTGGAATGACATCTCACCCAAAAGAAGTAAACATGAGCTGGAATCACTAGATGCATGCCATAGAGGGTGGTAAAGGAAAGGTTTAAACCTTATTTGGATAAGAGTGTTAAGGGAGGTAGGAGACAAAACAAAACCACTTTTTTCTGAGAATGAGGCGTGGTGCAACCAACATAGTGTAGTGGTGGTTTTTGGGCACCCGGTAGGAAGTGGTCAATCTTGGAAGGACACCTACAACAAGCCAAAAGTGGTTGAGGGGTAAAAATAGTAAATCCTGTCATGGCAGGCAGTATAAAAGGCTATAGTCATAAACAGTGAAAGGAGAAGGAATAACGGCAAAAAAAAAAAAAAAACAGAGAGATACAAAGAAAGAAAAGAAAACAGAGTAAACAAAGAAGAAAGGGAAAATTACAGAAATCCAAAAAGAGAGAAAAGAAACGTGAGTGCTAGAAATAGAGGCATGCATCAATAGGTTACCTATTTCTCTCCCTCTCAAGAGACCCACTCTCTAATAAGTTAGGAACTCAAATTTCAATCATCTAGGTCCTTTCCAAAGTGAGTAACCTCTACAGCAAGAATTCCCTCTGAGATTACCCACATTGGAGATTAGCTCCTTTTTGGGCTTGCATTTGCTGAACAACTAAGCCAATTCCTTTGGCAGATGAATCCTATTTTACTAATGAATGACTAACTTGTTATCTTACTGTTAATTTCTTTTTGTCGTGACCTTGTCATTCGTAACCATATTGTTATGCCTTCCATTGTGGTGCTATTCATGTATTATTGTTGTTAGGGTACTTTTTTTTACACCTAAATTTTATTTGGATACCACTTATTTATTTTCAAACACCACTAATAAGTTATTAGGTTTTCCCAAATATTTTTTGCTTTGTTATTATGTTAATCACAAATGTTTCATATTTCATTATCTAAATTGGGTTATGATATAAACTATCACAAAAAGCCCCAAAACTCATATTTTATCCAATTTTATTATCATATTCTATTTAAAGCCTGTTCGGGGGCCTTTTTCGGATGCCCAGCCACGTGTGGTTCATTGGAGGGATAATCTTACTAGGTCCGGGTTCTTTTTGGGGAGTTGCGTCCGGAACTCAACATTAGGCCACATGGTCCAATGGCTCCCAGCATATTTTTTAAGCCTATAAAATCATTAAAGCTAAAGTCTAAGAATCGCGATAATGGTTGAGTAAATATGTAATATGTGTTTGATATGATTGTTTTGATTAGTAGTTGCAATAACAGTTGAAATAAAGTAGCATTTACTTAGAGGTAAAGTAATCATGTACTCAATGATGTAAACTTAAAGATATGCAAGCAAAGTCACTTATCTTTGTATGGTTTGTAGCCCAGCTGTGTAGCATCAGTGGGCTGATAAGATTCCAGCAAAATGCCAGTGGTAGAGGCTAATTTATCATGCATTTAAATGAGTTTAAGCCTTGATTAGTAGTCGTAATAGTAGTTGGAATAAAGTAAATGTGAAGTAATTATATACTCAATAATGTAAATTTGAAGATAAGGAAGTAAGGTCACTTATCTCTGATAGTTTGTAGCCCAGCTGTACAGCTTTTGTAAGCTGATGGGATTCCAGTAGGATGCCAGCGGTAAAGGCTAGTCTCTGATGGTTTTTACAGCCCAGTTGTACAGCTTCTGTGAGCTGATGGGATTCTAGCAAAATGCCAGCGGTAAAGGCTAGTTTATCATGCATTTAAATGAATTTAAGCCTTGGTTAATAATTGTAATAGTAGTTGGAATAAAGTAATATGTATTTAAATGTGAAGTAATCATATACTCAATAATGTAAATTTAAAGATAAGGAAGCAATGTCACTTATCTTTGTATGATTTATAGCCCCAGCTGTATAGCTTCTGTGAGTTGATAATATCCCAGTAGAGTGACTCCAGCGGTAGTGGGGCAGTTTGCCACGATAACTTCAAGATTGAAGGGAAAAAATGGGTGCATTTGGTGAGTGTAATTTGCGGCCCAATTTTGGTGGGGATATGATGAGCATATTTTGTGAAAACCCAAGTTGGATAATATGTGGGCTATAATGGGTAATATTTGTGAGAGGACCTATGGCAATTTATGGGCTTGTGTATAGAGGATATTTGTAGAAGCCCAATGACATGGAGAATATTTGAGTAATATGTGGGAAGTATTTGTGGGAGTTATTTGAGTATTTTGTATTTGGTGAGTAGGTAAATAGGGATTTGAGATGTAATGATTCATCCAGCTGAAGAAGTGTTTTCTATTGGGAGCTTTTTCTGATTGAACTGCTGGGGCAGAAAATAAACTGTTCAGCAAAATGAGGGTTTTCTGCTTGATGAGGCCTACTGCTGCAGAAGTGATGGATAACAATGTGTGAGAGCTTACTGTTGATCGAACCCATTGTTTCTAGGTAATAATAGATCTGCCCAGCTATATGAAGGTTTGCTAATAAGGCCCTTTGATGTTAAACTGCTGGGTAACGGTGCAGCCAAAGAAGGGTAATCTGTCACTAAGGCCCTTTGCTACTGGAGAGATGAACATGTCCAGCGGTAAAAAGGGTTGCTGTCGATTAGACCCCTTTTTTGTTGGACTACTAGATAATAATAGATTTTCCTAGCTGTATGAGGATTTGCTGATAAAGCCCCCTAATGTTGAACTGCTGGTAATAGTGCAGCCAAAGGAGGGTAATCTATTGCTGAGGCCCTTTGCTGCTGGAAAGATAAATATGTCTAGCGGTAAAAAAGGGTTGCTGTCAATTAGACCCTTTCTTATTGGATTACTGGATAATAATAGATCTGCTCAGTTGTATGAGGGTTTACTGATAAAGCCCCCTGATGTTGAACTGCTGGTAATAGTGCAGCCAAAGAAGGGTAATCTGTTGCTGAGACCCTTTGCTGCTGGAAAGATAAACATGTCCAGCGGTAAAAAAGGGTTGTTGTCGATTAGACCCTTTCTTATTGGACTGTTGAATAATAATAGATCTGCCTAGTTGTATGAGGGTCTGCTGATAAAGTCCCCTAGTGTTGAACTGCTGGTAATAGTGTAGCCAAAGAAGGGTAATCTGTTGCTGAGACCCTCTGTTATTGGAATGATAGATAAGAGTGAATATCTCCCACGGTAAGAAAGTTTTCTTCTGCTAAGGCCCTCTGTGGCTGGGATGATGGATAAGAGTGAATATCTCCAGTAGTAAGAAGGTTTTCTGTTGTTGAGGCCCTTTGTTGCTGGAATGATAGATAAGAGTGAATATCCCCAACGGTAAGAGGGTTTTCTGCTACTGAGGCCCTCTGTGACTGGGGTGATGGATAACAGTGAATATCTCCAGCAGTAGGAGGGTTTTCTACTGTTGAGACCCTCTGTTGCTAGAATTATAGATAAGAGTGAATATCCCCAGCGGTAAGAGGGTTTTCTGCTGCTGAGGCCCTCTGTGACTGGGGGGATGGATAACAGTGAATTTCTCCAGCAATAAGAAGGTTGTATGCTGTCGAGGCCCTCTATGGCTGGAATGATAGAGAAGAGTGAATATCCCCAGCGGTAAGAGGGTTTTCTGCTGCTGAGGCCCTCTATGACTGGGGTGATGGATAACAGTAAATTTCTCTAGCAGTAAGAGGGTTGTATGCCATCGAGGCCCTCTATGGCTGGAATGATGAAAAAGCTTCTTTTAAGGAGTCAATAAGCTCATAATAAGTATGTTGCAAGCCTTGGTGCGGCTTGACTGATAGGGAGACAAGTGAAATAGCATTTTCATGAATAAATATGAGATAATATTGTTGTGACTCAGCGTCACGAGCTGCTGGATCAAGTCACTTTGAGTATTTGGAGTCGAGTTCTCCTTTATGACATGTGATTCTAGACTTTGGAGGCATGACATGGAAATACATGCAACTCCCCAGTGGAGTCGCCAAATGTTCGGGGGCCTTTTTCGGATGCCCAGCCATGTGTGGTTCGTTGGAGGGATAATCTTACTAGGCCCGGGTTCTTTTTGAGGAGTTGCGTCCGGAACTCAACATTGGGCCACGTGGTCCAACAGCTCCCGGCGTACTTTTTAAGCCTATAAAATCATTAAAACCAAAGTCTAAGAATCGCGATAATGGTTGAGTAAATATGTAATATGTGTTTGATATGATGGTTTTGGTTAGTAGTTGTAATAAAAGTTGAAATAAAGTAGCATTTACTTAGAGGTAAAGTAATCATATACTCAATGATGTAAACTTAAAGATATGCAAGCAAAGTCACTTATCTTTGTATGGTTTAAAGCCCAGCTGTGTAGCATCAGTGGACTGATAAGATTCCAGCAGAATGCCAGTGGTAGAGGCTAGTTTATCATGCATTTAAATGAGTTTAAGCCTTGGTTAATAGTTGTAATGGCAGTTGGAATAAAGTAATATGTATTTAAATGTGAAGTAATCATATACTCAATAATGTAAATTTAAAGATAAGGAAGCAAGGTCACTTATCTTTGTATGATTTGTAGCCCCAGCTGTACAGCTTCTGTGAGCCGATAATATCCCAGCAGAGTGACTCCAGCGGTAATGGGGTAGTTTGCCACAATAATTTCAAGATTGAAGGGGAAAAATGGGTGTAACTAGAGGGAAAGAGAGTATGTCCAGCTGTGTGTAGGGATTGGTTAAGCTTGCCTCTCTTATCATGCACTTAGATGAGTTTCCCCTTTGACAATGCTCTTTTAATTGTTATGAAGTTATGAATAGAGTTGCCTTCCATGAGAAGGGCTTTTGTATGGAGTATATGTGTCTTCTAAGAGAAGGGTTTTATGTAAGAAGTAGTTGTGCCTTCTGAGAGAAGGGTTTTTGTAAGAAATAGTTATGCCTTGTAGGAGAAGGGCTTTGATATAAGATCTTGGTGCCTCCTATGAGAAGGGATTTAGTTATAGAAGTTCATGCCTTCCATGAGAAGGGCTTTTGTTTGAGTGTTTGGCATCTCTTGAGAAGTGTGGAGATGGTAAAGACATAGATGTTTTGTTGGATGTAGTATTTGTAATATGTGTGATATATGGAAGTATGAGAGATATGATGGTTAAAAATAGTGAAAATATGAGATTATGACTGCTAGAGAAGTTGTAGAGATTGCTTTCCAAGAGGAGAAACTTTGTAAGAGAAGAATATGGAGATGTGTTTAGGTATTTGGAGATAGGAGCAGTAAGATAGATGTATTTTCTGGATATGGAGAATGAGAGAATGAGTATAAGAGAGTAATGATGTTGTCGTGTGTTTAGCAAAGCTGCTGGGATTTACTGTTGGGAATTTCTACTGAAGGATGTATGAGGGCTTATGAAAGACATTTATGTGCTAAGGGCTGGAGAGTTTAGTTCCTCATTTAGAAACTAAAAAACTCAGAAACCCAGAACTTCACTAAGAGCTTAGAAAGATAATTAGAAGGAGAGAGAAGTTTATGAGAGAGTTCCTCCTCTCTTGGTCTCCTCCCTTGAGGTTTTTATGGAGGGTCCTTTTCAAGTTGAGTTAAAAGGGGTATTTTAGCAAATAATCTCAGCCAAAATCTATCCCAAACAACAATAAATCTTCAGAGAATCCATCTTAAGATTTGGCCAAAAATGGTATGTTTAGCTTTAAGGTATTTTTGTTGTTTTAGGTAAGAGCTGCTAGAGAAAGAGCAACATAAAAGGAAGGTATTTTAGCAAGATAAATGTAGTTCCAATAGTTGGTTTTGGTTTTAACCATATGTGGAAAATTAGTGATGTTCAGGTTGTTGGGTTAGCTGTCACAACTGTTCTGAAAAAGGTTGTCCCAGCTGTCAGGAAAAGTTGTGACAACTATCATGAAAAAGTTGTCCCAACTGTCAGGAAAAACTGTTTGCTTTAGGCAGTGGGTGCTTTCAGGCTGCTGGGAAGGTCATTTCAACATTTACTTTATAGATTTGGTTGAAAATTATAAGATCTCTTTGAAGGGTATCTTGCTATTTTTGGTATTATAGCTGATTGCTGGGATTTCAACATTAAATGGCTAATGACATCACTCCTAGCCAGGTGTCAAGTGTTGAATACACTACTGGGGTTCAGCTGGAAACATTTTCTTTTCGGGTGTTTGTGTTCTTGGTCCAAGGTTCCATTACAACACATTTCTAGCAAGTAATAGAAGGATTGGTTGAAGGCTAAAAAAGTTTTAGAGATTTGGTCAAGGTCTCACTAAGTTGTGACATAATATTGGTGAGCAAGAAGAGTATTTAATGCTCTGCTTTGGCAGCTGATAGAGACATATTTGGTCAGATTGTGGTAGACAGTAGCTGGCTATCAAAGATATCATGAATATTTTGCATATAGTTGGAGATAAAAGATAGCCAATCAGATTAGGCCATGTGTTTGAGTTGGATTTTAGCTAAAAGTAGTAATGAGATTTATGTAGAATAATATAAAGAAGTTTCTAAATATGTACAGCAACAGCTGGGGATTGAATGAACAGTTATTTTCCCAGTAGGTAGATGACTGGAGATATTGAGTATTTGTCACATGATGAATATTAAGTTTTAGGAAAAGAGCAATAGGGAATTTTATCATTTAAAGTGCTATGTGATAAGAGATGCTTACCATATGTTACCTGCTACACATGGACTCGTCAGAGTTTAGAGAGTTGGAGAAGACACGCCAAGCAACATGTTTCTTTTATCAACTTTAAATCGCTGAAGCTTTACTGAACATACCTCTTGGCCCTCCAAACCACGACTCCCAAAATTTCCTTAAAGAGACTTATGAGCTTGGGTTATAAGCCGAAAATGAGATGACGTACCTCGGGTTTTGTTGTCATTTTGTGTAAATATGGGCTCATGTTGAAAAAGCCGCTTGCCATGAGTGTAAGAGCGGCAATATGGGCTGTGAGCTTTGATTCATTACTTAAGCCCAATCCATATGTTGATGTTGATAATGTCGTGGGGTTATGATCCCAATTGATGAAGAGGAAATGTGGACCATGAATCCGCCTCTTAAAGTAAGGATCTTGCGGGTCACGTGAGCCCAATCTATGTAGTTGAATGAGATATGAGCTTATTTTGGGGTGCCAATGAAGTAATGCCACGTGGGTCGAAAAAACGGTCTTCAATAAAGCTCAAGAATACTTATGTTTGGCAATATTTGAGAAGCCCATGATTCAAGTCCATGGCAAAACAATTTTATCAATGGAATTCAAATCCATGATCAAAGCCTATGATTTAAACCCATGGCAATTTATTTATCCAAAACCCAATTCTCATTGGCAATATCAAAAGCCCAACTTACGTTGGCACTATTTTAAACTCAATTTTCATTGGCAACATCAAAGCCCAATTCTCATTGGTAACATCAAAAGCCCAACTTATGTTGGCACTATTTAAAGCCCAATTTTCATTGGCAATATCAAAATCCAATTCTCATTGGCACTATTAAAAGCCCAAGCTAACTACTTGGCACTATTCTATCAAAAGCCCAAGGTTATTAAATACTCGGCAAAATACTACATCATAATTATTTCACTTAAAAGTCCGATAATAAACAATACTTTAAATCCTTAAACATATTATTACAATATTACAAGCTCATGGAATTTATGAATTATCTATTCTCAAAACCCATGGCAATCATTTTGTAAAAGTTCATGGAAAGTTATGATTGTTAGACCCATGACATATATTTATTGTTATAAACCCATGAAATACATGGACATCATTTGCATTGCGACATCCATAATATACGCCTTCAACACTTATGGTAAATATTCAAACCCACAAGCTCATCATTTAAGTTATGATGCAATTATTAGAAACCATGAACATTATTGCAACATGGAATTCATCAAAGAAAATAGTATTTACAAAAGTATTTTGAAACTTGTCCTATTGTTCAAACATTACAACTAATTGCTCTAAGGTCCATTGCAAGTATTTATGAAAAACTCAAAAATATTTACTAATAAAATCCATGAGGAATGAAAGCCTATGGCAACATGTGCACACAACCCAGCCCATGTGAGCAAGCGCAAGAAAAAACACAAGCAATTAACCAAAAGGCAACTAGAGACTCATACAAAGGAACCAAGCCCTTTGAGAATGGACTAAGGGTTGTCCCATCAATTTTTTGCCACCCTCTGCCTAACGTGAACAGTGCCCAAGGGCTGTCATATCAGCTGAAGTCAAAATGATGAAGAGACTCCATGATCTTCCTCAAAACTGCACCTCCAGCGAAAGGGGAGTTGAAACCAAATTATCTAAACTTCAACAAATTAATGCTATAAATGTTAAAAACGATCAAGACATGATTCATGTACCAAGCCCAAGAATCCTAAAGGGGAAAATTTGGGAACATGTGGTTTGGAGGGCATAAAGGGATCTCCAGTAGAACCCCCTAAAGTAGACTAGAACTTGACATTTGGCTTGAGGTGTTGAAATCTTACTTCTTGGGGGACCAAATCTCAGTTTGCAACATTAGGATTCACTCTTGATACACAATAATTAAGCTCAGCCCCGAAAATCTTGGCACTTAATGCAAAAAGCTCCAAAATCCCATCATTGCCCAAAGAAGCAAGACAACCCCTCAAAGTGGATTTTCCTACTTCTGATCAAAAATCTCTGGAAAGTTAAACCTTGATTTTGTCACCCCTGATGAGTCATGTGATAGGCCACAAATTGAATGACCCTTTATGATAAATTAATTAATTAGCCAATTTATTAATTATTCAATTTATCATGCAAACGCATAGTAGTACAAACAAATCACCAATAAACTAATTATGCAGCGGAAAATAAATAACACGGTGATTTGTTTACGAATGGGGAAAACCTAACGGCAAAAACCCCACTGGGTAATTTTCAGGTCACCACTCCCGAAACTCCACTATTATCACAACAAGTGGTTACAAATAAAGGAATCTCAAGTACCTTACCAACCTACAGTTGAACCCTTACCCAAATACCCAATTGGTCTTGTTCTGTAGTGACAGTTCCCCTTTCAGATGCACGAATCCCAAGTACGTGACTAACCAATTGTGCGAATCCCAGTATGCGACTTCAATCACCAACTAAGAAGATTGTCGGCTGTAAAGTTCTTCAGTTCATCCACACGATGAAGATCAAGAAAATGCTTAGTTACAAAACCCTACGGTGCAAATACACAGCAACTTCTTCAAGAGAAAAAGATGAACTAGGTCAAGAACTTCGTCTCCGGTCACAATTTGCTTAAACAGAGTTTGCTCAATGCTTGTGCAACATATGTATAGTTTAACGGCCCTTAAAACAATCATTTTATATGTCTAGGGTTAGGAGAAAAGAAGGCCCAAAGACATATTCACGGATCCCAAGAAATCATATTTGAATTATGAAATTCTTAAACCTCGATAGATAGGAGGCGTCGAGAAGCAATCAAGCAACTGTCGAGCTTTAATAAATTTGCACTCTTTACTTGATTTCTTGAACAAACTTGAAGGGTTCAACACTTGATCTTGAAACGTGGTTTCTTGAAGTATTTAAACACATCCTAAGTCTACCCAAATACAAGTAAAGTGCGTTTTGTCAAAGGATAAACCAATTACATAAAATCATGACATATGTTCTTAACAAGAGAAACACATATGTCCTAACAATCTCCCCCTTTGGCAATCCGTGACAAAACCATAACAAACAAATGAATATATGAGAGAAGTCATAAATCACTCAACTTATATTTACTTGTTGAATACAATAAAATCTATCTTAACACAAACTCTTGAAAAACTTTACAAGAAGAGAGTTTATGGTAAGTAGACTTTGACAACATGTATTTCTGAAACACTTTAAACAAAAATCATCAAGGCATCTTTGTGTGAAACTGAAATAATAGATTGCATACAAATAATAAGAAGCATGCGTATAAAGAGAGAAAAGAAACAACACAAGAAAGGATAGGTGAAAGAAAAACATACATCAACATCATAGAAAAGAAAATAAGTACAATCTATGTCTATAAATGGTCACAAGACCTCATGTACAAGAACAATGTATCTAAGAAAGAAAGAAAAGAAAAGATACATAATATTCTCACTACATCCCTAAAAAAGAACCAACACTCCCCCTAACACAATAATCCAAAAACTAACTCTCCCCCTAAGAGTGACTATTCTCATATCCAAAACTACTCCCTTTTTTTTGTCACGAATAACAAAGGGTAGAGTGTCAAGTAGACATCTCATCGGTAAAGGTAGCATCTCCATCAACATCATTGGAAGCATCATCGTCATCACCATCATCATTATCATCATCATCCTCAGACTCAGAAGCCATGGGAGAATGTGGTGAAGGGGTAGCCTCAGGAGTGAAACCACCCATGGACGCCTGTCGTCGTGCAATACGACCGACACGAACGTTCACCTGATACAACTCCGTAGAGAATGTATCTAGGCGAGCATCCATGCACTGCAACTGTGCCATGACGTCTCCTAAAGACACATCACCCGAAGAAGAAGGAGCAGATGCAGATGGAGCAGAACGGGATGGTGCAGAATGAGAGGAAGGTGCTGTTGAATCTGACTGCCACGACCGAAACTGAGCCTCGCTACGTTTAACGGTAGCGTAATCTATGGCACACATAACGGAAAAATGGTCGGAAGAGGGAAAAGGAACAAAAAAATGGCGTAAAATCCTCGTGATAGCGAAAAGAAAGATGAGCTTATCACGGGACGCCGAGTCTAGATGAACATCAATAATTGAAAGAATGAAATGAGAAGGAAAATCTATAGTAAAATGCTCAAGAAGAGATAACAAAAATCGAGCACGAGGCTCTGTAATGGAGTTATAGTGAGACAGTGGATGCAAAACAAAAGTCATCACCATGTTCATGAATCTAGGACCTTTAGCAAAAGGTCGACATGATGTAAACAGACGCTCACCCCAAGCAGAAGGGCGCTCACAAAAATTAGACATGAGCTCATCCTTGGACATAATCCTCAGACGCTCACAACTAGGATAGTCAAGAAACTCTATCCTAGGGACCCGAAGCACATCTGCAACAAGTTGCGGTGTAATAGGAATGCGCGTATCTCGAACGCGAGTGAAGAAAAGAAGTATTGAACGATCAATCTCGTGCATGTTGGAGTAGAACTCCTAGATAAGCATGCGAGGACAAGTGACCGGGACGTCAAACAGTGATTCCCATCCCCTACTGTGAATGATAGAGGGAAGGTCGGTGTCGGCAAAGGCCGACAGAACGACTTGGCGTTCCGAATGAATCCCTCGTCTAGAAAAGTTCTCCGAAAATGCCTTAAAGGCATCATCATCACGGAACTGAACGTTAGAAGGTGAAGAATCAAAAGACGAAGAAACACCGGAACGAAGAATGTTCCGGGCTGGAGTGGATTTATGTTTAGGTGCCATAGACACGACTAACGTAAACAGAAAGAGAGGGAGAGAAATAAAAAGCAATCAGAAAAGTCCCAAGCAGCAACAATAATATCACATATAATGAAAAGAAGGTACGTGTGCATGGGAAATGCATGAACATGTGACATGCAAAAAAAATTTTATCATGGGCTCAGCCCAATCCAAACCTATCCACACACAAACAAATAGCACACATCTAAATGCATGACAATACTATTATAATGCTAATGTGATGCAATGTATGAGGTTTTAAACTCATTTAAGTGAAAATCCATCCCAAAATTTCAAAAATAACTCATCAATTTTGAAAAACCCCAAAATTTTTCAAAAACCCCAAAACCTAAGTTTCAAAACATGAAATGCATGAAGAATGAGAGATTAGAAACTTAACAAGAGAAGAAGAATCTTGAAAAATCACAAAGGAAGTGGTTTGGAGTGAGAGAGAGAGTGTTTGGGAGATGAACAGGTGCAGACAGACGAAAGAGATCGAAGAAATGAGAATCGAATCGCGAAGAATGAATATAGAGACCTTCAATAAAGCTCAATAGATGCAGGTGTCGAGAGGTATCAAGGAAGCTATCAAGGTAGGTATTGAGGAAATGGTCGTCGACAACTGAGGTATTGAGTAGGTATCGAGGAACAACTCATCAGATCCAAGAACAGAATTTCGATCGATCCACCAGGTATCGAGGAGCTGTTGGGAAAGCGATAAGAAACAGCTAAAGAATCTCGACAGACAGCAAGGTGTTGAGGAGGTATCGAGGAGGTGTCGAGCCACTTTTTAAAAACCAGTTTTTCGAGAGTGAAAAAAACACAAACATGAATGCAATCCAATATTCAACTCAACCAATGATCCAATCAATACAATAATCTCTCAAAATCATCTCTAAAAAAAATTTTAAGCACATGGATCTCAAAAACACACACACACACACACAACAAGTCTAACCAATTTTATATTTCAAAAACCAAGTTAAGACAGTTTAGTGAACGTACATTAACACATGTAAAACCTTGTGATGGCCAAATCACATTGTACCTGCACATGTATCAAGAATAGCAAAGAATATTGCGTGTTGTGTGTAAAAATCATCGTAAGATTGCATAAGTGTATACATGTTATGACGATTTGAGATATGAGAAAATTATTTTAACTCACACAAAATCATAACTGCTTGATGGGGACTATCACCTTCAAGATACATCCTATAACTCCTACATCTCCTAGAAAATACGCTTGCAATCATTTTTAAAGCATTTTTGATCTTTCTGCTTTTGATTTTTCTTTGCATATTTTTCCTTTAAACATATCATGCATGGGCATATTAGAGAGAGAAAAGAAATACCCAATGATATTTGACATTCCAATTTTTCTATGCCTGAGCATACAAATGTCATTGACACTGCACTTTTGCTATGCCGAAGCATACATGTGTCATTTTATGATTGGCGAGTAACAGTGGTGAGATAGTTATTAATGTCTTTCTTTCAGGATTTTTTAGTCATTCTCGTCAAAAAGAGTGATATGAGTGTTAAGTATAAGAGACAACTCAATCTTACTCATCACAAACAAGAGCCACAAAGCTCACTTGCTTAGTTGTGCATAGAGATGCTCATCTAAGCTACAAATGATACAAGATTTAGAAAACTTTGTTTCAATGGCCATCCAAGGTACACAAGTACCAATGTACACATAACACACACTGTTTTTGTATTTTTCTAATTTTTCAAATTTTTTTTTTTAAATAAAAAAAAACTGAGAAACAACCAAACAAAAACATGTTAAACAAAGTAAAGCATAAAACTAGATGCAAGTGCATAAGGAGAGAAGAAGGGAAAAGTAGATCATCCCATGGAGATAACACCAATGTTTTGATGAAGGAATTCGAAGCGTTTACTGTCAAGAGGTTTGGTAAACAGGTCAGCCTTCTGATCATTGGTGTGAATAAACTCAAGAGTAAGAGTACCATCTTCGACAAGCTCCCTAATGAAGTGATGTCGAATCTCTATGTGTTTGGTTCTAGAATGTTGAACCGGATTCTTAGAAATATTAATGGCACTAGTATTGTCACAGTAGATAATGAGATGCTCTTGACAAATACCATAATCATGGAGGAGTTTTTGCATCCACAGGAGTTGGGTGCAACAACTACCGGCAACAATGTATTCAGTTTCAGCAATGGATAATGAGATGGAGTTCTGCTTTTTACTCATCCAAGAGACAAGATTATTTCCCACATAGAAACAACCCCTTGAAGTACTCTTTCTATCATCAGCATTCCTAGCCTAATCAGCATCAGAGTACCTAGCTAAGATATCACTTGTGTCCTTGTTGTACCACACACCAAACTCAGCAGTGGTTTTGACATACTTTATGATTCTTTTTAAAGCAGTCATATGGGATTCTTTGGGATTAGTCTAATATTTAGCACACACTCCAACACCATAACTAATGTCAGGTCTACTAATAGTAAGGTAAAGAAGACTACCTATCATGCTTCTATATAGAGAAGGATCAACACTTTTACCTAACAAGTCAACAGTGAGTTTAGCATTTGGGCTTATAGGGGTTCTGACAAAACTAGCAGATTCTAAGCCAAACTTTTTCACAAGATTCTTAGCATATTTAGATTAAGATAGGAATATACCTGAATCTTGTTGACGAATCTGCAACCCAAGGAAGTGAGTCAGCTCTCCAATCATGCTTATCTCAAACTCGGCCTGCATGAGTTTTGAAAAAACATGAGCAAGTTCGTCCTAGTCGATCCAAAGATGATGTCATCAACATAGACTTGAGCAACTATTAGCTCGCCATCTTCTCTTTTGATAAAGAGAGTCTAATCAGCCTTTCCTCTTGTGAACTCATGTGACACCAAGTATTGTGTAAGCCGATCATACCAAGCTCTGAGGGCTTGCTTTAACCTATAGAATGCCTTCTTGAGATACAGTACATGATCCAGAAAGTGTGGATCAATGAATCCTTTTGGTTGAGCCACATAGACATCTTCTTTTAGCAGCCCATTTAAGAAAGCATTCTTTACATCCATCTGATAAAGCTTGAACTTCAATTGGCAAGCCAAAGCAAGGAGAATTCTGATGGACTCCATACGGGCAACTAGAGCAAATGTTTCATCATAGTCTACTTCTTCCATTTGTGAGTATCCTTGAGCTACAAGCCGAGCTTTATTGGGGATCACATTGCCTTCCTTATCAGTCTCATTATGGAATATCCACTTTGTACCGATGATGTGTTCACCCTCCAGTTTAGGTACCAAGGTCCAGACATCATTCCTCTGAAACTGAAGTAGTTCATCATGCATTACTTCAACCTAACTTTCATCCTGAAGAGCTTCTTCAAATTTAGTGGGTTTAACCTGTGACAGATAACAAGAATACAACACAAAGTTAGCAACACATTTATCAATTGTACATTTCCTTAATGTGAGTTCATTCAAGTTTCCCACAATATCTTCTGGAGGATGATTTAGCTTAATCCTGGAGGAAGGTCCTTTCTCCTCATGGGATTCAGAATCCGGTGAAGTGGTTATATCTGCAGAATCTTCCACAACACAAGGAGTACCTGAAGTACTAGGAGATGCAGGTTCTTATTCAACAATTTCTTGAACTACTCTAGGATCAAGAGGAAGAATTTCTTTAGTTAGTTCCTCAATACCATTTTCAGAACTGCAATCTGAAGACTCATCAATAACAACATTCACTGTCTCCATTACCTTCGTAGTTCTTTTATTGTATACTCGATAAGCCTTACTTGTAGAGGAATAACCCAGAAATATTCCTTCATCACTTCGAGAGTCAAACTTTCCCACATTCTTCCTATCCTTTAGGATGAAACAGGTACTTCCAAAGATCCTGAAATACTTCACATTAGGCTTCCTTCCTTTCCATAGCTCATATGGAATCTTCTTGGTACCGGGTCTAAAATACACCTTATTAACCGTATGACACGCAGTGTTAATGGCTTCACCCCACAAGTTTCTAGCCACATCCTTATTGTATAACATGGCTCTGGCCATCTCCTAAATAACCCTGTCCTTTCTTTCTACTACACCATTTTGCTAAGGAGTAATAGAAGCAGAGAATTCTTGAGAGATGCCTAATCTTGTGCAAAACGACTCCATATATGAGTTCTCAAATTCTCTACCATGGTCACTTCGAATTCGATCAATTTTCAAACTCTTTTCATTCTGCAGTCTTGTACACAAAGTTTCAATGTGCTCAGGAGCATCAAACTTGGATCGTAGAAGAATGACCTAAGTGTACCTAGTAAAGTCATCTACTACGACCATGATGTATCTCTTACTACCAAGAGACTCGGTTCTGGTTGGACCCATAAGATCCAAATGTAGAAGCTCCAATGGTCTAGATGTAGCTGATGTCTGAGTGCCAGGATGCTTAGCTTTTACCTGTTTTCCTAGCTAGCATGGTCCATATACCACATTGCTCATTCTACTAAGCTTTGGTATCCCTAAAACTGACTCATGCTTAGATATAATAGAAAGATGTTTATAGCTAGCATGTCTCATCCATTAATGCCATAGATCTTCATTTGGCAAACAAATGCTATTACATACAATATCAGCATCAGGAACCAATCCATAACAGTTGTCAAGAGTGCAAACACCACTTATGAGTTTCTTTCCAGACTTATTCATGACAAGACACTTTCCCTTAGAGAATAGCACCATGAAGTCTTGATCACATATCTAACTTATACTTGGCAAGTTCACCCTCAGACCTTCTACATATAGAACGTTTGCAATGTCCGGCAGTCCAAGTAGAGAGATGATTCATTGTCCTTTAATCTGTGATTTGCTCCCATCACCAAAAGTGACATTGCCACCCTTTTTAGACTCAAAAACCTTGAAAAGAGATCAGTCTCCAGTTATATGCAGCCACTATCCAGGTACCACAAACACGTGTCCATCACTTTAAATGCAAATTTCATCATAAAACACACTTCGTGCTTGGATGACAAATCAGTGGGAATGGTACTTTCTCTCAACTGCCTTATATGAGCTAAGCCTTTAACTTTCACTCTTCTCAGACGAACTCCTTTGCACATTTTCATTTTCAGACAGTCTAGTTTCTTCTTAGCCAAACTGATATCTTTTCCAATGGTCATCATAAGAGAATTCAAATAAATTTTAAACTTGTATTTTCTAAGACACTCAAACAAATAGAGATTAGAAAAACAAGATGTATTTGAAGGTAAAGATCTCTTCAAGCCGGTTACAACCATGACAACAGGGGTCAATGAATCAACACAGCAAAGATTAAACCCTAATCAGAGTGTGCCTGCTCTGATACCACTTGATAGGCCACAAACTGAATGACCCCTTGTGATAGAAATTAATTAATTCATTAGTCAAGTTATTAATTAATCAATTTATCATGCAAACGCATGGTAGCACAAACAAATCACCAATAAACTAATTATGCAGTGAAAAATAAATAACACGGTAATTTGTTTACGAATTGGGAAAACCTAACGACAAAAACCCCACTGGGTGATTTCAGGTCACCACTCCCAAAACTCCACTATTATCACAATAAGCGATTACAAGTAAAGGAATCTCAAGTACCTTACCAACCTACAGTTGAACCCTTACCCAAATAACCAATTGGACTTGTTCTGTAGTGACAGTTCCCCTTTCAGATGCACAAATCCCAAGTACGTGACTAACCAATTGCGCGGATCCCAGTACGCGACTTCAATCACCAACTAAGAAGATTGTCGGCTGTAAAGTTCTTCAGTTCATCCACACGATGAAGATCAAGAAAATGCTTGGTCACAAAACCCTACAGTGCAAATACACAACAAATTCTTCAAGAGAAAGAGATGAACTAGGTCAAGAACTTCGTCTTCGGTTACAATTTTCTTGAACAGAGTTTGCTCAATGCTTGTGCAACTTGTGTACAATTTGACGGCCCTTAAAACAATCCTTTTATATGTCTAGGGTTAGGAGAAAAGAAGGCCCAAAGACTTGTTCACGGATCCCAAGAAAAGCATATTTGAATTTTGAAATTCTTAAATCTCGACAGATAGGAGGCGTCGAGAAGCTATCGAGCAGCTATCAAGCTTTAATAAATTTGCACTATTTGCTTGATTTCTTGAACAAACTTGAAGGCTTCAATACTTGATCTTGAAACGTGGTTTCTTGAAGTATTTAAACACATCCTAAGTCTACCCAAATATAAGTAAAATGCATTTTGTCAAAGTATAAGCCAATTACGTAAAATCATGACATATGTTCTTAACAAGAGAAACACATAAGTCCTAACATCATGCATTTTTGGATTCTTCTCAATCAATGCTTCTCTAAAGCTCCGTATAAAAGCATACACACCTTAGCCCACAAGAGGCCTCTCTAAGAACTTCTGTCATTGACTACATTCTGCAGAAATTCAACCCTTATTAAGCTTTCTTTAAGCTCTCCAAGCTCTCTGGAGCTCACTCACAACTTTTCTCAGCTTATAATCACCATAACACCAACATTCACCACCTTGCTTACACCTTCCTACTCCATAAACATCCCATAACTAACCAGGATAGCCACTCCCTCTGAAACCCTTGGTTTATTTACTACTTTGCTCGTGGTTTAGCTTTCCTTAAGCTTGCCACTCATCATCTTTAGCCTACACTCATCTAATCCCAGATATTCTTCTCACCCCTCTACACAACCACAGCTCAAAAATGTCTTCCAACTAGACACAAACAGCCCATTACTCACAAAAAGCTTCAATCTCAGTGTTAACCCCATCTCTCTCACCCAAAACAGCCCACATTCACCTCACTCATGCCTTATAGTTATACACTCACCAAAATCTTAGTTTAATACTTACTGCACTGAGCTGGGGATCTTTCTCTCCCTTCATTTCATCCTATTTTTTCTCTTTTATTTGTAACTATGGTGCCTTTAATCATTGTTTATTATTATGATGAAGAATATAATGTATTTGTAACAATTGAATTTTTCCCTCACAATTGATGTAATGATAGTTGAAAGTACTATAAAATCCCTTGACCAAGACACACAAGGACCCCTAGGAGTGAACACTTTCCTAAATTTATTTTATCATTGACTGCTGGACTCTAAGTATAATTTCACCCCTACCACTAGAGATAATACCATACCGCTAGAGGACTGATTTGAACTATGACCCCATAAAAAGACTAATAATGTAACAAACTAACAATACTAACATGTTTATTGGGCTTTATTGTTGTCTTCTTGTTAGGGTGCAACCTCTATCTCTTGCTTGGGCGGACTTACACCACACTAATAGCCTTTGGGCTTTATTTCAAGGGCCCATCATTGAGTTTTGGCTTGGATACCCCATATTCTATTTGGGAACATCAAAAATTTTTCCCCCAATAATTGTTAATAGTAGAAAAATGTTTTAGTTATCCTACTGCACTGTGTTTACTACTATAATATTTACAACAGTTTTTCCTACCATGAGCCCTTGGTACATTCAAGGTTCCTGGCAGGACACGTCTGTACAAGAATGGCCCAACTTGCGCACAAGTTGGCCTAAGGTGTGTTTCAGTTAGGCTAGCCCCGAGTCTCCTACCCCAAAATCACAGGCCGTGGTGTAGTTGGAGCAATCTAGCCCAAAACACAAAAAAGGCCCACCACAATAGTTTGGAAGTAATTACAACTCAAAATTGCTCAAAATTGCTTCAAAATTGATATTGAAAAAATGACATTTTCTAAATCTTTTGCCAATATCTCTTGAATCAAAACAAATTTTTGAGTGAGACTTATTTCATTGGAAAATAGACATCTGGGGTTTCAAAATGGATGCAAGTTTAACCCAATTTGGATTTAATACAAGATGTAAATGCTTGTTTGAAGTCAGGGAAAAAACGCTTTCAACGTAGCATGTATATGCATGTGGTATGTAACCACCCAAGCAAGCTTCCAAAGCCCGTGCAAGCTGCTTACTTTAGAAACCTTGATTTTTCATAAATGCGTCCCAAAATAATTCAATCTTGAAGGTGGGAAGCAGAATCATCTAAGGAGCTTTAGAACCCCTCCCAAAACCCCTTCTAGTTTGAACCTATAAATATCCACCTTATGCCTCCATATCAAATCACTTGTAGAAAGAGTTTTAGGCCTTTAGCTACTATTATCCCAAAAACTCTTGTTCTTTCTTTAATATTCTTCACGCTGTCCACTAACTTTTTTTTTTAGAAACCTCTCTTTAGTAGTTGTAGGGTCTCGATTTTCGGACTAGGCCCAAAAGTGAATGGGATCTAGGCCCGGTGAACTCGGTACAATGAATTTGTAGAGAGTGGGCCAAAGAGTTAGGCTTTAATGAATTTGACAACGGCTAATGTGGATGTAGAAGATGAATAAGTAAGAACTAGGAACACAGAGCTGGATGAACTCATGATCCGAGGAGATGAACCCACCATCTGAGGCGATGAGTTTCTATATAGATTGATTAAACAGAGTACAAGGAGGATTGGGATCGCTACAGTGTTTTCCTAAAACTCTTCTGGTCCTCTTCTTATGGAAGGTCTCTTACATTATATAGTTCCCTTTGAGCCATCTTAGTCTTACACTTGTTAGTCATCCATGTCTATACTTAAGTACCTGTCCCATTAACCACTTCTTCTGATGTTCTGTGAGTTGCGGTGACCCAGATAGCACTGTTCAAGGGTTATGTCCACATAAATGTGGCCAGATCGTCAGCTGTGGGCATTTAATGAGGAGGTGACAGCTTCTCCTGGAATTGCTCCTCCACCATGCTCACATGGCTGACCCACTGTGTTAGTCCTTTTTGCTTGGGACGCCCGGGGAGGCTGTCTTTAAGGGCATGCCGCTTTTCTTTCTTATGATTTCGGTTGGCCGAGGATAGGATTGTCCTCAGCGATGTCTTCTGGCAACTAGGACTCTCGTAGTTCATCCTCGGGTGTTTCTTCCTCCTCGGCATAGGCCTTGGGCTTGATATGAAATGGGCCGGGGTTGCCAAATTCTTTGGCCCCATAGCCCCTCAAAATCTTGCTGTCCGGCTCCTCGGGTGGGGAGGAGGATTTTGATGTCCTCGGGCATATGTCACGGCCGGTCGCTTTAGTATATGAGGCACTTCTGTGAGTGCTAGAGCCTCTTCACCTGCCCAAGGCACGCTCTTGGCGCCTCCGTATATGAGGCGCGCTGTCATTAATGCCTTTATGGAGCGACGCGGATCACTTTAGTATACGAGGTGTGCCTTCATTAGTGCCTTTATGAAGTGACGCGATCTAACGGTTGAGGATTTCCTTGGAAATTAGGCGGGATGTATTTCACTTGTAATTCTTTCTTTGAATTTTGTGCGAATTAAGTTCCCCTACATTTCGCCTTTTATATAAGGCACCTTGGGAGAATCGTCCTTTCACATCTACAAACCCCTGAGTTCTGTAGGAACTCTAAGTTCTCAACCCTTCAGGAACCAAGAATGCCGCCTAGATCCTGGACGTCGCAGCTGAGGCAAAGGAAGCAGAGGCCAAAGATTTTCCTACCTTTCAACCAGGCAAGAAAGAAAACCCTCCTCCTTCAGCCAGGAACCGTAGCAGGCGTAGATTGCATCAAACTTTTGGTGCGACAGAGTTTGAATCTCACCTTGATGGCAGGACATTTTGCAGTTAGGAGAAAAAGGGGGCTATCTTCGCCAATGCAAGCAGCTGACGAGACTTCTGGAGGACGATTTTTTAGGAGTACAGATATTAACTTCTGGACAAGAGTACGCTTCAGAGTAGCCTCAGCAGGTGGGAACCAATTCAGGCGCTTCCAGCTCTTCTTCTTTCTCATCGCCGGTACCATCCATACTGGCTCGATTGCTGCTAGAACAAGACTGTGAATCTGCCATTCCCATGGGCTTTCTCTTTCTTTCTTTTTTTAATAGCTAGCTTTAAAACAAGCCTGCCTCAACCTCTCTTTCTATAGTTAGCTTTAAAACAAGTCTGCCCAAGTTGTTCTGTATATGATGTACTTTTCCTTTATTTAATAAAAAGGACTGCAATTTTTACTTTATGAATTTTTCCTTTTTTCGCAGTGAGTATTATGTTAATGGGTGTGTTGTTTTTTTTTTTTTTTATTGGGACTTAGAACTGTTGCTGTTGACAGTAACAAAAAGTTGTCATCCTAACTTTAACAAAGCCTGCAGTAGCACCCGGCTGCTAATTTTAAATAGTTTAACTATGTAGGAACAAGCAAGAACATAACCATGTGCTCTATATCACAAACTGTGCAACCGTAAAAAAATGTTGGATTTAATGTAGGTGATCCGAGGGGACCATCGTGCGTTAAGGCTTTGTCCGACATTTATAATGATGTCGGAGTATCTGTTTTTCCCAAGCGTCTGATTCGAGGATCCAGGCATGGCTAAGGCTTTGCTTAACACTTAGCAGAAGGTCCGAGGGACCTAACATACCTAAGGCTCTTCTTTTATTGAATGGGTAACAAAAAATGTTAAGCCCCTAATGCAAATTTCCTCATAGGTCTGTGGTCCGGGGAGTTTACATCTTTGCTGAGTTGGGAAAAGGTAGGCAATCCGAAGAGGCGGATTCCTTTTAGATTCTGCTCATCACTTAGATAGATACTTGAAGTAATTAATCTCTTCAAGGACTGTGGTCCGAGGATCCATACAGGACCTTTGTTTTGTCCAACACTGAGATACTTGTCAAAAATTATTAGTTTTCGTTTGAGTCCGAGTACCATGCAAGACTTTGGCTCTGTCTAACACTCAAATGGTTATAAAAAATTATTAGTTTCCCCGTAGGTTTGAGTCCGAGGACCATGCAAGGCCTTAGTTCTATCTAACACTCAGATAGCTATCAAAAGTTATTAGTTTCCCCATAGGTTTGAGTTCGAGGACCATGCAAGACCTTGGTTCTGTCTAACACTCAGATAGTTGTCAAAACTTATTAGTTTCCCCATAGGTTTGAGTCCGAGGACCATGCAAGACCTTGGTTCTGTCTAACACTCAGATAGTTGTCAAAAGTTATTAGTTTCCCCATAGGTTTGAGTCTGAGGACCATGCAAGACATTGGTTCTGTCTAACACTTAGATAGTTGTAAAAAATTATTAGTTTCCCTACAGGTTTGAGTTCGAGGATCATGCAAGACATTGGTTCTACCTAACACTTAGATACTTGTCAAGAGTTATTAGTTTCCCCATAGGTTTGAGTCCCAGGACCATGCAAGACCTTGGTTTTGTCCAACACTTAGATACTTGCCAGTGTGTGATAATTCCTCCAAAGTAGGAGGTCCGAGGACCCGTCATAGCTAAGACTCTATTTAACCACTTCAGTAGATCAAAAGATATCAATATATACCTTCCAGAACTAGCCTCGCCGTAGAGCCCCCTCGAATCGCTCTGTGTGGCTGCCCCTTCCTCTAATGGAGGTCCAGCGGACTCGGCCAATAGATTCGCGAGGATCTGACCCCTGATGGGGGTATGGGGTATGCACATGATGTCAGAAGCCCCTAGAACTGTGCACCATTTAGCAATTCTCCCCGTATAATACAGTAAAACTGGCCACCATAATGGCTCTCCCTAGGGACTCTTGCTAATGGGGGTCTGATCCTACCCTAGCTAACCGTTGCACTCATTATCACACAAGCAATTCCCACAGATAGCGCCAGTTGTAGGGTCTCGATTTTCGGACTAAGCATAAAAGTGAATGGGATATAGGCCCAGTGGACCTGGTACAATGAATTTGTAGAGAGTGGGCCAAAGATTTAGGCTTTAATGAATTTGACAGCGGCTAATGTGGATGTAGAAGATGATTAAGTAAGAACTAGGAACACAGAGCTGGATGAACTCATGATCCAAGGAGATGAACCCACCATCCGAGGCGATGACTTTCTATATAGATTGATTAAACAGAGTACAAGGAGGATTGGGATCACTACAGTGTTTTCCTAAAACTTTCCTGATCCCCTTCTTATGGAAGGTCTCTTACATTATATAGTTCCTTTGAGCCATCTTAGTCCTACACTTGTTAGTCATCCACGCCTATACTTGAGTGCTTATCCCATCAGCCACTCCTTCTGACGTTCTGTGAGTTGCGGTGACCCAGATAACACTATTCAAGGATCATGTCCACATAAATGTGGCCAGATCGTCAGCTGTGAGCATTTAATGCGGAGATGACAGCTTCTCCTGGAATTGCTCCTCCACCATGCTCCCATGGCTGGCCCACTGTGTTGGTCCTTTTTGCTTTGGACGCCCGGGGAGGCTGTCTTTAAGGGCATGCCGCTCTTCTTTCTTACGATTTCGGTTGGTCGAGGACATGATTGTCCTCGACGATGTCTTTTGGCAACTGGGACTCTCGTAGTTCATCCTCAAGTGTTTCGTCCTCCTCAGCATGGGCCTTAGGCTTGATATGAAATGGGCCAGGGTTACCAAATTCTTTGGCCCCACAGTAGTCATTTTAGGCATAAACTTATTGTCAATCATACGATGAGGTTCTAGTTTATAGAGGTTTCCGCCATAGATGTTTAGGATGTTTGTTGATAAAGGAAAAAAAAAGGTTTAAGAGTGTTTGAGTTTTAAAAGATGCGGGATTTGTTTGTCACATTAGCTTGCTGACTTAAAGTAGAGAATTTTTTTTAATGACTTGACATTTTATCATTGACCCAACTGGACCACCATACGAGAGGATTGCATCTCACCTAAATGTGGGTGGTATGCTAAAGTTCTTTGGTAAGAAAATTGAGGTAAAGGAATTTAATGTTAAAAATTTTGAATTCAAGAGAAGTTTTTTTTTTTTGCTAAATGAATTCAAGAGAAGTTGCTAAGGATATGTGAGTATTTGCATGTTGCGTGTACACTTAATACTAATTATTTTTGTCAACTTAATTTAATATTTAGCTCAGTTTTTTATACTATTTATGCGTCTTACTGTACTATTTCAGCTAACTTTTACTTTTATCTACTGTATTTTTAGCAAAAAGTTTTCAATTTCAGCAAAATAAACGAATCTTAAATGGACATTGCAAATCGATTCGGGGAAACTAAGATGGATATGATAATTCACTCAAAAAAAAAAGAAAAAAAAAGACGGACTCAATATATATATATATATATATATATATATATATATATATATTTTGGTTTCCCAAGAGAGTGTGCAATTAACCTTATATTCTTTCATGCATGTGTATGATTAAAACAATAGTAAAATGCTAGATTTTCTTGAAACCCCGGATGTTAACAGATGGCTTATAATTAGTAACTGTAGTTGTAGATCGGAAAAATATTATATAACAAATTTGGATTATTATTCTTTTAAAAATACAGTAAATTATTTCTTGTCTTCAAAAGTGATTAAACTTGAAGATTTTAAAAAATGATAAATATTTGGATCAGCTTGAATATGATAGAACTTCAATACATTAGAACTTGACCGGCTTTCAATACTTGAGAGAACAATGTCTCTATTTTATAGTGATCTTCTGAGTGGTTTTACACTTTTACTATGGTTTATCCTTCTGAATTTACCAAATCTAAATAGTCAAAGAATTCTACTAGGATTTTTATTTGTTGATAATTATCTATAATTTTAATCATTTTATTAGAGATAAATATTAATAAAATATTATTTAAATTTGAGTAAAATATTACTTGTGTTCAAATCCAATTGACATAAAATAATTTTTAATTTGCTAAAATGATATTAATTTTTAGATGACACGCATCACTATTTTTTTATGGAAAGATTGTAACATTTATTAAAAATAAGATGAATTCAACACATCTTGAACCACCACTAACTCAATTATATTAAGATTTTCCTCTATCTATATCAACCAAGATGACACACATCACTATTTAATTTGTGTTATTATGACATCTCTAATATGATTTTTTTTTCATGAAATTATTAAAATTACTATCACTTTTATTACAAAAATCTTACAAACTAAGTAGACAAATAATAAATAAAAATTTGTGACACATCAACTATATAATAAATAAATTTCTAATTTTTTTTAAAAAAATTTACACACCAATTTATAAAATTTATGTTATGTTACAAATTTACTATCACTCTATTTTCATTTGTCTTATTTATGATATTTTATAAATTTACTATCAGTCTATTTTCATTTGTCTTTTTGTTAGCATCCATTGGATTACATATAAATTTAAATTTGGCCACTAATTTTGTCAGTAGGACCATCTCATAGATCCACCTACTTGTTGACGTGACAACTTGCCTTAATTTTTTAGCACGAGTAAAGTAAGTGAGCGGTACGACTTGCTAACTAGCTTAAGTTTTCCGCTGCCTTGCCCTATAGTAGTATTTGTGTTAAGAAGCTAATTATAAAAAAAAAATAGTACACTAAAATACTTTTTTTTTTAGAAACCACCCCAAAAAAGGGGAAGCAGCTCAATCAGGAAGATCAGAAAAGTACACATGGGTTAAGTCCGGAGGAACATCCTCCATCCAGACTTAGAAAGTAGAAAAATTACAAGCCATACGGGCCAAACCATGAGCTACTCTATTCCCTTATCTGCGGGTGTGGCTAAAAGAGACCTTGTTAAAAGCCGAGGAAAGGAGCTTAATGTCCCTAATAATGTGACCAAAGCTTGAAGATGAGAAACCCCCATTATTTATGGCTTTGATGATTACCTTCGCGTCGCCTTCGAAGATCACCTGATCAAAATTCAGATCCCTTGCCAAACACACTGCACTGCGCGCTGCCAACACTTCCACTGTCTCTACAGAAGTAGGCAGTGGAATAGGTTGTGAGAAGGCAGCCATAACGAGACCATTGTCGTTGCGAATAATAGCTCCCAAACCAGCCAGGTTTTTGGAAGGAAAGGTTGCACCATCAAAGTTGACCTTAAGCCAACCCGAGGGGGGAGGAGACCATTTGGCAGGACTGACAGAGGGCGAGGCACGAAGGCGAAAGGAGGAAGCACGTTGAAATTCCTGGAGATTGTCGACCGCCATTGACCAGATTCGCCCAATGGGAACAGAGGCTTCACCAGCACGGTGCTGGTTTCGCTGAGACCAGATCAAAGCCGCTGTCATAGCAAACAACTCCAAAAGGTTGCTTTTCTCCAAGCAAAGTTGTATGATATCAAGCATGGAGGAACAGTTTAAAGCTTTCTTAATTAACCAGTCAAAGTGGACCTTCCAAATTGGGGTCAAACAAGGGCAAGACCACAAAGCATGGAAGGAGGATTCTTTGTCAATATTGTAGTGGGGACAGGAGGCATCAGACAGTATTCTTCTTTTCTGGAGGTTCTCTTTGGTAGGCAGGGCATCCAAGTCAGCTCTCCACAAAAGAGTTTTCACTCTATTTGGAATCCAAAGACTCTATACACCCCTCCACACTTTCCAGGTCATAGACAGATCGGAGGAAGACGGGCAGTCATTCATCTCATGTAACCTGATTTGACCAAGTATACGCCATTAGAGTTTCTACACCAAAATAGATTGTCCTCACACACATCAATGCTAAGAGGAATAGCTTTAATCAGAGAAGCTTCATGAGGCAAGAAATTGTTATCAACCACATCATCAATCCAGGAGCTTTTATTATGATCAATCAGCACAGAGACTTTGGCGTCACTACCAAAAAAGTCAGGAGGGGAGATTACCTTAGGAGAGTGAGGGTTTGGGAGCCAGTCATCATGATAGATTCGGATTAATGCACCATTGCCCACATGCCATTGCAGCCCTTTCTCAATCACATATCTGCCTTTCAAAATACTTTTCCAGGCAAATGACCCATTACCCTCCTTAGCATCAAGAATGGATCCTTTTGGAAAAAACTTTGACTTGAAGAACCTGTGAAATAAAGTGTCCTTGTTGTCGATCAGCCACCAAACCTGTTTAGCAAGCATGGCATCATTGAATTTTTGAAGTTCTTTGAATCCTAAACCACCCAAGTCTTTTGGCAGACACAAAGAACTCCATTTAGACCAGTGAATTTTCCTTTGGTTCCCCCTCTGCCCCCACCAGAATTTTCTGATCAAGGACTCAATTTCTTCACAAAGCGTGATGGGGATTTTGAAGCATCCTATTGCAAAGGTTGGAATTGCTTGTATGACTGCCTTAAGGAGAATTTCACGTCCCGCTTGAGATAGCAGCTGTTCTTTCCAGCCTTGGAGCTTTGCTAAGACCCTCTCTTTGATGAACAACAAGCTAGATTTTTTGTGTTTACCGACTAGGGATGGAAGGCCGAGATATTTCTCGTGTTGTTTGATCTCTTGGACCCCTAGGAACTCTTTGATTAGACTGAGCATAAATAGGGGAGGGGATTTGTTGAAAAATAGACCCGTTTTGTTCCAGTTAAGCTGCTGACCAGAGGCTTTCTCATAGATATCCAGCAAGTTTTGGATTTTCTGGCATTCAGCAAGGGTGGCACGATAGAAGACCAAGCTATCGTCCGCAAAAAATAGGTGGGTTAGTCTAGGACCCTTCTTACAAATGGATACGCCATGAATATGGTCCGCATCTGCCTCTTTTTGTAATAGGCTATGAAGACCTTCAGAGCAGATAAGGAAAAGATAGGGCGACAGTGGGTCCCCTTGCCTCAATCCCCTAGATGGATTAATTATGTCCGAGGGCTCCCCATTGATTAAGATGGAATAGCTAATTGTAGTGATGCATTCCATGATAAGGGCGATCCATCTTGCATCAAAACCTATTTGTTTCATCATGCCACGAAGAAAGACCCATTCCACCCGGTCGTAGGCCTTGCTCATGTCCAATTTCAGCGCCATAAAGCCAGAACTGCCATGCAGGTGATGCTTCATGTAATGAAGGGTTTCGAAGGCCATGAGGATGTTATAGGTTATGAGCCTTCCTGCTTGAAAAGCACTCTGGTTCTTTGAGGCCACCGTCGAAAGGACAGCTTTTAATCTGTTAGCAAGGACTTTTGAAACAAGTTTGTATACAACGTTACATAAGCTAATCGGACGGAAATCAGTAATAAATTCTGGGGATTTTACTTTCGGGATTAAGGTGATATTAGTGTGATTTATCTCCTTGGGAATATTACAATTATTTAGGCAGTCAAGAACAGCTGAGGAAATATCATTGCCTAAAAGATTCCAAAAAGAGTGGTAGAAGAGGGGTGGCATACCGTCAGGGCCAGGGGCCGTAAGAGACTCCATCTGGTGTAGAGCAACCTCAACTTCCTCACTAATGAACGGCTTCAGGAGTTTCTGGTTCATTTCCTGTGTGACTGAAGGTTTGACAGCTTCAAAAATTTCGGACTGCTCCGAAGGGAGGGATGAGGAAAATAAGGAATGAAAATAGTCCACTGCTATGTCCTTAATTTGCTTATCCGTCGTGCACCAAGCATTAGCAGGATTTCGCAGACCAGAAATTTTATTTCTTCGACACCGGTGCAATGCTTTTCTATGGAAATAGCCAGTGTTCCGGTCACCACATTTCAGGAAAAGAGCCCGAGCACGTTGCTCCCACATTAGACTCTCTTTATCCAAAAGATCATTTAGTTCTGCTTTCAAAAGTTTTACCACTTCATAGTCCAACTCCCCTTTAGCCACTGAAACCTCAGCTTTTGACAGAAGCTTCCCCTTAGATTCAATTTGCTTTTTGATACAGCCAAATGACTCTTTGCTCCATTTAGCGAGCTTATCCCCACAGATTTTAATTTTGCCTGCAACCATAGGTATGGAAGCAGGGCCTGTGTCCAAGCCCCAGGCAGAAGACACAGTAATGCTACAACCACTATCTTTGAGCCACATTTGCTCAAATTTGAAAGGACGGTTCAACTAGGGAGTAATACCTTCTAATTTAATTACAATGGCCTTGTGATCAGAAGAGTAGGAATTCAGATGCCTAACCTTAGTACCCGGATTTAGGGAGAACCAACCGTTAGATGCTAGAGCCCTGTCCAAGCGTTCAAGCACCAAACCCCCCGCTCTTTTCCCTTTCCATGTGAATTTATCCCCAACAAAACCAAGGTCCATGAGGCCACATTCATCCAAGACGTTCCGGAAAGCCATCATGAGCGCCTCTCGTCTAGGGCTAAGACCAATTTTCTCATGAAACCAAAGGATCTCATTAAAATCCCCAGCACACAGCTAAGGGAGGGTAGAGCGCCGGTGGAGGTCGCGAAGCAGGGACCACGTCTCATGCTTTTTGGCCGTGTCAGTGAAACCATACACACTGGTAAATCGCCATTGCCCGTTACCGGACTCACCAACAGTGGCATCGATGTGATTAGGGGAAGAAGAGACCACATCAATGCGAACCGAGTTCTTCCAAAACAGAGCTAGGCAGCCCGACTTACCAGCACTCGGACCAATCCAGTAGTGATCAAATTTCAGATCATTACACAATTTTTGTAGCCTAGCTTCAGCAGACCACGTCTCAACTAGGAACATGGCCGCGGGGACTTGTGCTCAAGTGACTACCTCGAGCTCTCGGACTGTGCGCCGGTTCCCAGGCCCACGCACATTCCAGTAAATCCAATTCATAGAGCTCGGTGAGGCTGGAAATCAGCCTCCGCCGTTGGGAAGGAGTTCTCATCTGTGTTAGTGGCGTCAAGTGCTCTGCGCTTTGAGGGTAAAGAACTAGTTTGTGGAGAATGAGACTTGCATTTGCCCGTGGAAAAGTCTAAAGGGTGATTCTCACCGAAATGGGCTGGCCTTAAGACACGGATCCATTTGCCACCGGACTGGGCTTGACTCTGGGATAGAGCATGACCCAAATTCGTTAAGTCACTTAAAAGGTTGGGCTTATTGTGCTGGCTATCTGGCCTATCGGGTAATGGGCTTGAGTGGTGGGGTGGAGGGAAAGGAAAGTTTGGATTAGGAGCAAGCTGAGGGACATTTGAATTTTGAAGAGCAGTCGCCTCACTGTCAAATCGGTTGATTTCTCTGTCTATCTAATGTATCAAATCATCAAAATCCATTTGGTTAGGGAGATTTGGGGTGGGAGATATCGATGGTTTCTCCGGTACTTCTGGAGGATTTGTTCTGATACAAGGGTGGGTTTCGGGAAATTCGGTGGTCGCATTAGCTAAGGCAGATGGGAAGTGGGGGTAGGAAGTGGGGGGGTTGTCTGGGTAAGCTTTGGGTTTTCTTCGCATAAAAACCGGGCACCGTAACAACCTTTTTTCTAGAAGCTTGGAAGGGAGGGGCATGAAGCCAAGGGCCGAATTGTTGGTCTTCAGGATTCAGGGAGCCTTCGCTTTCAATCCAAAGCTCGCAGTCCCTATCAACGTGAGTAGTGCAGCCGCCGCACCAATAGCATAGGTTGGTGAGCCTTTCGTATTTAAACGACACCCAATGTTCTTTACCATCATCAAGGGTAATGAGCCTTCCCCGGCAAAAAGGTCGCGAAATATCGATCACGACTCTTACACGGATAAAACTACCCCCGTCACAGTCTGGAGCATCAACAGGGAGAAGGATGGTCCATACAGATTCGCAAATCTGTTCTGCTACCTCTCTGTTTCTGAATCGTAGAGGTATGTCAAAAACTTGAACCCAGTAGGCGATCTTGGTAAGGTCGAAAGCATGTACAACTGCCTCCTTGTCATATCGATTTAGGACTATTAAGCTTTTGTCAAAGCTCCATAGTTCCGCTGCAATGATCCGATCCACATCAGCCTTATTATCAAAGGAGAAGAGGATAACGTGGTCTTCGATATGTTTAACCTTGAAGCCTGATTTTGCTCTCCAGAGGGGAGTGAAGGTATTGGCAATGGCGTCGATGTTAAGGGGACGTTTGGTGAGGAATCGTGCTGCAATGGCGTGCTCAGAACTGGCTTGTTCTTTCTTTAAACATAGGTCAGGACTTTCTCTTTCAAAGAGGGATAAGGATTTCCAGTGCTTGGTTAGATTTTCCATTTAGGCTAAGGGAGAACACTAGCGGACACTCAATGTTTCCCAAGAACCCCAAAAAAGTTACCCAATAGCCTTGCTATAACCTAGTTAGAGCAAGGGACTGAAACCTCCTTCCAAGGAAGGGACGACAATGCTACAGCCTGGCAGAAGTTTTCAGAGAAAACTTTGCTAGAGACGAGCAACTCCTTTGGCTAGAGCTCATTAGCTCAATAACCAAATTCGAACTTAGAATATACTACACTAGAATACTAGTGTAGTTTGGTGGTTAGGAATTAAGGATCATCTTATTTTACATTTGTTTTTGGTAGTAGTAGTAGTACAATTTGGTGGTTAGGGATTAAAGAACATCTTATTTTAAATAGAGGAAGTCCATTTCATAATTAAAATTATATTTTTTACACTTACTTGTGTAAATGATCAATGATGTAAAATTATTTAAAATTTTAAATAATAGAACATTAACGTATTTTTGAATTTTCAATATTTAATCAAACTTATGAATTAAAGATCATATTGGTGGTTAGGAATTAAAGATCATCATATTATTTTACCATTTTTTTTGGGTAGTAGTACAATTTGGTGGTTAGGGATTAAAGAACATCTTATTTTAAATAGAGGGGTCTATTTCATAAAAAAAATATTATATTTTTTACGTTTACTTGTGTAAATGATGTTATATTATTTAAAGTTTTAAATAATGGGATATTAACATATTTTTTAATTTATAATATTTAATCAAACTTATGAAATTGATTTATTTAAAATAGAGAGAATCTTTATGATTTAATTGATTTACTCCATGTAAATTAATACTTATACCAAAAAAATCATGAAAATTTCCTATTTCTTTCTCTTTTATCTTTTTTTGATAAATTTAATAGTTACAATGAAGGAAAAAGAATTTAAACTCTAAATATCTCACTTGATAACTAAGAGATGTTGGTTGAGATACAAAATTCTTGACAAAATAGCCAATTTTTACTGCAACACATTACTAGTTTCCTAGCATATTACAAAACTTGGCAAATTATTGACATTACATTGCAGAGAAGAATATGGTAGTATATAATTTTTTTTCCCTATAGCTTACAAAGGTAAAACACAATAACGTTATTTCAAAAACTTTCAGAACCGTGAAGCTAGCGTGTATGAAAAACCATTTGGAAATTTGCATTGGCACAGTGCACTGCAGCATATATGCTTTTTTAAAATAGAGCTACTATAGCACATAATCTTTGTCATATTTCATGATGCATTTTTTTTTTCCGTAGAGGCAACCCCATGAACCTAAGATAATAAAACGAGCGTGCATGTTTAATTAACCTAGCAAGTGTGGTGAAGGAGACGCACCGACCTTACAAAAGGAAAAGGCATAAAGCACATTTAGTATTTCTCCTTTTGACACAATTGATTGAAGAAAGTTTTTGCCATTTTTGCAGTCCTTTTTGGTATATCATGCAAGTCATTGTTTAAGGAACAACTTAATCAAAAGCAGCCATATAATTTTGACAATAACATTAGCTTTCCTATATATTTAGGTTTACATAAATAGTACCACGTAAAGTATGCATTGTAAGCAAAAATGTAGCTAATATTTATCACACTGGGAGAAAGTGTACAATTCTTATAACTATAATATTGTACACTTTACGTGAATAGTGAAATGTAAAAATAGTTTTTTTTTTTTCCTATTCTTAAATAATAATTAAGTCAAGACAATATCAACTACTGTACTTCCTTAAAACTTCACTAGTAATATTGTGATATATATGTATAAAAATTACATTAATTATTTTTCTAATAATAAATATTTTCAGTAATGAAGCTAATCGACCTTTTTCTTGAATTACTCATAACTCAATTATAGCAAACTAAGAAACAGAAAAAGCAACAGAATTTAATAGCTTGGATTATTAGATAAAAGAGAAAGATTCAAACTTTTCAGATATTTTTGCCTAGTTGAAGCTCCAACATGCCAGCGGACCATAGAAACAAGAGGGTACCTGGTACTCTTTATCATTTCACCCCAAAAGCGACCATACAAATGAAACAAGAATCCATCACAACATTGAAAACGACATGCCCTCTTCTCTGTATTTTTCTAAACCTATACAGACAAGGAATTAATCACCTAGTACTAGTAGTACCTAATAATAACCTAATTTTTCTTGGCTTAATCAAATTAAATTTTAGTCACATCTATATCTAATCCAAACTTTCATCTTCTTCAACCTTTACAGAGACTTTTTTTTTTTTACATATAATAATAATTCTTCAAGCAACACTAATTATGCTATCCCCATAGTTGCTAAAGTTCCCTGACATGGCCTGAAAAGCCGAAGAGTGCTTCCCTGAAGGGAATTTAACCTGAAATTCTCAACCTGTGAGAAACAAAAAAATAGAGTAAACACACACCAAAGAAAAACAATCACACGCACAAGACAATATTTACATGGTTCTGCAATTTGCCTACGTCTACGGAATTGCAAGGATTTCACTATTATCAGGGAAAAATACAAGTGTAAGAGTACAGTGTTTTCAGTCTCTAAAAAACTACAACCACAAAACCCTAATTACAAAATATGTGTTTTCTACATCCTACGCACAAGATTCACAATGGGCAACAAAATGGGCCAAAAATACAAGTGTGGCAGTACAGTGTTTTCAGCCCCAGACCCCCAAAAGGCTTGTCCATGAGCGCTTCGGCTTGGGCCTGTCGGCCCAAGCCTCCGCTCTATGGACTAAACCTCAGAAAATCTCCCATTAAAAACTACGCAACATTATTTGGGTCGTGTCGGGTCGGGTCGTCAACCGGATCAAACATAACTAGGCTCCACAAAGTCGAACAAATCTCCCACTTGGAAACTAGTTTAATCACCAACATCAACCGCAATCCTCCAAAAACTACCCCTCATCCCTGCAATTCATCCTCCTGTCCTCAAGCTAGAAGACCAAATAAAGCTGCACGCAGCTTCAGCTTCTTAATAATGACACCCTTAGTCAACATGTCTGTCGGGTTCTTAGATCCACAAATCTTCTCAAGTATTACCAGCTTATCTTCAAGAAGGTAACAGATAAAATGGTATTTTGTCTGTATATGCTTCGACTTTGAATCCAAATTTTTAGCAAGAAAGATTGCACTCTAATTGTCACTGTGTAAAATGTTCATCTCCTGCTTCTTACCTAATTCATCTAAGAAGCCATGTACAAAGTTTAGTAAAGAATAACTTGTGTTGTGTGTGCAACTAGCAAAAAGCTTGAGATACATGTGAGGTGATATGAGAACAGAAATCAATCACAAAGTCTACACAATTCATCACATAGAATTTAAAAGAGACTATCACTTAAAGAGTTACATCATATAACTTCCACATCTCCTAGAACATAAGATTGCAATCATGTAATTTTCTTGAATTTTGCCTCATAATATACACATCAATTTTTAATTTAAGTGATTTGGCATTCAGCCTAATAGTACACACCAATTTTAAGCAATTTATCAATTAAACCGAAGCTTCACCTTATGTTCTTTTTGTGCATATGCTACACTTTCTCAAGCACAAAATCTTATGATATGCACTAAGGTGTTCATGATTAGCTAGTGCACAGTGGTGAGATGGTTATTTATGCCTTTCTCAAAAAGATCAAGTCCGACAGTCAAACAACATGTGACTTCAAGATTAAGACAAAGTGATAAACACCATAAACATCTTTCCCACGCAACATGTTCTACAAAGCTTTCACTAGTAAAGTGCAATAAATAAGCTCATCAAAGCTAAACAAAGTACAACAAAACATGTCATGTGAAAATAAATTGACAAACCTTGTTTTCAAAAACAAAGAGAATTGCAAGAACAATAATGTGCTTCCTTTTTCTTTCCATCCTTTTCCCTTTTTTTTTATATTGAATAAAAAAACACCTAAAATGAAATGCATGAATGTAGTGCAATGCAAATCCTAGAGACAAAAGAAAAAAAAAACACAAAAACCAAAGAACATGGTCACAAAGGAAAAGCAATGAAGCACAAGGACCATGTCAGAGAGACTCAGTTAGTTTGAGTCTTTTGCATCCAAAACTTTTTAGATGCACCACGAGCATTGGAGTTTGTATTCACATTAGAGTGATTTCCAACTCCAAGATTGGATTAAAGGTTGAGCGCCTTTACCAATTCACCAATAAGTGCTATAGGATCTTGTGCTTGAGGCACTGACACTTTTGGCTTATTTGCTCTCTTAGCAGCTTGCAGCTTGTAACAGTTTGGACGAATATGTCCAGACTTCCCACAAAAATGACACACCCAAGCAGGCTTACCATGCATCTTGTCCTTAGAAAGGGTAGACACCTTAGGTTTAGACTCTTTCAGATCAACCCTAATCTTCCTAGATGATGAAACTTCAATGGGTTTAACTACCTCACTAACAGGGGGTTTGACAGTTTCACTCACAACCTCACTCATAGAAGGTTCAGAAGAAGATGAAGGAACAAAGTGTGTGAAATGGGGAGCAGACACAGAGATGCTTTCAACAAAACATATACTAGATTTGTCAGAAGGAGATTTTTGAACACTTAACAGTTGATCAAGTTTAGAACTAGCAGATCTAGCAACAGATAAATCAAGTTCCAAATATTTAACTTTATCAAGCAATAACATATTCTCAGTTTTCACATTGTTGAAAAGTTCATTAACATCAAACAGTTTAACAAGCAGATTCTTTTTATCAAGCTCAAGAGATTCAATCTTTTTCAGGCCAAGTTCAACACTCATAGCATCCTTTGCAAAGTTTATTGTAGGCCTCTTGAAGATCTGCATCTTCAGAGAGTTCCCCATCAAAAAGGCTCTCTTCAGCAGATATGCTTTCACTTACTACAGCAATAGCTGTGAAAGCAATGAAGTTTCCATCCTCGTCACATTCTGACTCATCATCAGAAACTTCACCATCACTAAGGGTTACAGCCATAGCCTTACCCTTAGATTTCAAGTAAGTAAGACATTCAGATTTCATGTGGCCATACCCTTGACATCCAAAACATTGAGGACACATAGAATTATTAGAAGATTGACCTACTTTTTCTCTAGGTTTGTCAATATTGTTAACCTTAGTGGGATCATTCTTCCTAAAATTTCTAGGTTCAGCAGTGTTCACACCTCTTGGCAAGGTAAGTAATCTCTGTAGCAGAGAGCTCATCATCAAATCCACTAACCTCAACATCATCAACTGACTTAAAAGCCATTGATTTGGATTTGCTAGTTTTGGGTAAGTCCAACTCATAAGACTGAAGAGATCCTACAAGTTCATCAACAGGGATGGAGTCCACATCTTTACTTTCAGTTATGGCAGTCACTTTGAGTCTAAAGTTCTCAGTTAAAGATCTAAGAATCTTCTTAACAATTTTAGGTTGATCATAAATTTCACCCAAGTTATAAGTAGAATTAACAATATCATTCAATTTAGCATAGAATTCATCAAAAGATTCAACATCAGACATCTTAATGCTTTCAAATTTAGAAGTTAATTGCTCCAATTTATTGATTTTGACAGCCTTTGTGCCTTCATGCACAATTTGGAGGATATTCCAAGCAGTATGAGCAACCTCAACATTTGAGATTCTCTTAAATTCCTCCATAGAAACAGCGTTAAAAATAGCATTCATAGCCTTGCTATTAAACACAGCTGCTTCTTTTTAAGAAGTTTGCCACTCACTAACAGGAGTAGTGGGCTTCTCCCATCCATATTCAACGGAGTTCCAGACTCTCTCATCAATGGATTTCAGGAATGCTTTCATCCTTACTTTCCAATAAGCATAATTATTCCCATCAAAGTGAGGAGGAATAACTAGAAAGTGTCTGTGTTCCATGACAACAGGGGTTAAAGATCAACTCAAAGATCAAAGGATCAAAAACAAAAGAGCTACCCGCTCTGATACCACTTGTTGGTTTTTAGATCCTTTAAAACACAATTGGATTAACCTAGGAATTTAGCCAAGTTGTTACTTAGTCAAATTAATTAAATCTAGGTTAACACAATCAAACAATCATATCAAGTATAGCAGCGGAAATATAAAGAACACAAAGATATGATCACCCAGGAAACCAAACCGATAAAAACCTGGGGAGGATTTAACCTAGCTATCCTCAAGGTAAACTTGAATCCACTATCTTGAAAGAATTGAAGTTCATACAATAAGACTTACAAGCCCTCATGCTCGACTTCTTATTGCTACCCACCAGTAGAACTTACTGACACGACCACGTGCAAGCTTCAAATCCACGAACTCCTTCTTTCTTGGATTCTCCACCAAATACAAGCACACCCACTTGTGTTTTCTTTAAGCTTCAATGGTAGCAACTGGAATGATCATCAAGATGTAGAAAAATCTTCTCCTTGAAAACCCTAAGTTTATGTGAAGGAAACCTCCTCAAAGATCTCATAAGAGATTCACATAAACCGCAATATGAGCAACACAAAAACGTGGCTAGGGTTTCCCTTATATACCTAGGGTAAATTAGAAACCTAAACCAATTAAAACTCTTTAGGGCTGAGTTGGAAAACCTATTTAAAAAACGTCAGGTACGATTTTCGATTGATCGAGCCTAAGCTTCGATCGATCGAAATGTACTAAATCTGTTTCTTAAATAGCTTAGTATTACATTCCAACTTTACAACAAAGAACCAACTTTGAGCACTTCTAAAACAACTTAAATACATTGTTTTGATCATGGTTTGCCAACAATACAAATTAGGATTCTAAATACATAAAACCTAAGTCTTTAGAACCTAACAGTGTGGATGTGGAAGTTTTAGAGGAAATAGTTAATTAGGTCAAGTTCCACTAATCTTCTCATTCAGAATCTTTGTCCAATATTTAAGAAAATTCTATTAATTAAGAAAGAGAGTAGTTCTCAATAATAATAAAAAGAAAGAGAGTAACTATTAAATCTGAATAACATTCTCAATAAGTTAAATAGATACGTTTTTTTCGGGGTACTTGGATGGTTGACTCAATGAACTTGATGAAGGACGTGTTGTAAATCCAAAAATTTCAAAGAATCAATTACCGATTGGTTGAGAATCCATAACAATTCTTAAAAAATCTAAGACAAAATATTGGTTGTTATATATGTATATATATTCCCAAACTTTTCTATGTATTGCACAAGCTAGCGTCTAGTATGTTTCTTTAAAAAAAATTTAAAACAAAGTTAGCATCTAGTAATAATAATATAAAATGCAAGTCTTGGTTTTTTTTTTATGACTTGTTCTAATATTATCATATTAAATTTTAAAAGTTAACATCATTCCACATTATCATTTTAATATATGTATCCGTTTAAGAACAATTTATTTAGCTGAGACCGAAATTTTTTTGTTGAAAGTACTATAGATAAAGCTAAAAGCTAGCTGAAATAGTACAGTAAAACCCATAAATAGTATCAAAAAGTGTAATGAGATTCATAAATAGCAGCAAAAACAAGCTAAATAGTATTAAAAAAAAAAAAAAAAAAAAAACTAGCGTCTAGTATATTTCTTAAAAAATTAAAATTAAAAGCTAGCGTCTAGTAATAATAATATAAAATGCAAGTCTTGGTCTTTTTTGATGACTTGTTCTAATATTATCATATTAACTTTTAAAAGTTAACACTATTCCACATCACCATTTTAATATACGCGTCTATTTGAGAACAGTTTATTTAGTTGAAATTGAATTTTTTTTGTTGAAAGTACTATAGATAAAACTAAAAACTAGTTGAAATAGTATAGTGAAACTCATGAATAGTATAAAAAAAATGTTAAATAGTAGCCGAAGGGTAGTAAAAATAAGCTAAATAGTATTAAAAAAAAAAAAAAGGTCTTTTTCAACTTATACCAAAGGCAACCATACTCCTATTTTTTAATTTGTGTTTAAGAGTCACAAATAATACTAAACAAATTCTAACTAAATCGACCGAATTCTTTTGTACAAATTCTCTAGTTTGAATTTCATTTATTAATTAAAAATGTAGTATATATAAACATGTCTTGTCAATATTCTTATAGAAAAACGCAAGTAAATTTTGTCAAACCTCTTCTCCTCGTGCATTTTACTAGTTAGCAAAAAAATTATTATTATTTATGTTAGGTTCTAAATGATTAGAACAATTGGCAAATCGTGAACACAAACTTGTCTAGATATAGATCTTAGAGTCTATAGGTTTTATTAGACAATGCTCAAGGTGATTCAAGTCAAGATTCAAGAACATACAAACTGCAGGAAGAAGACTTCATATTCTGCCTGGTTCAATCGATCAAAGAACAAGCTCGATCAATCGAAAATCGTATCTACAGAATTTTAAGTTGACCTAAATAGCAGCTTAAGCCCATTAAGGATTAAGGTTTCAGATCTACTTCTCCCACTATATAAAGGAAACCCTAAGCCACGTTTTTGAGACAAAAGAGAGAGAGATTAGAATGCCACTTGTGCCTCTTTTGGTTTTAGGGTTTTGTACCCAAACCTCTCTAAAGTCTTGGTTGCTTGAGAGTTGTATTGTTGCTTATATTGCGGTTTATGTGAATCTCTTGTGAGATCTTTGAGGAGCTTTCTTTCACATAAACTTAGGGTTTTCAAGAAGAAGAAGTTTTATATACCTTGATGATCAATTCAGTTGCTGCCATTGAAGCCTAAAGAAACACAAGTGGGTGTGCTTGTATCTGGTGGTGAATCCAAGAAAGAAGGAGTCCGTGGATTCAGAGTTTGCACGTGGTCGTGTTAGTAAGTTCTACTGGTGGGTAGTAATAAGAAGTCGAGCATGAAGGCTTGTAAGTCTTATTGTATGAAATTCGATTCTTTCAAGATAGTGGATTCAAGTTTATCTTGAGGATAGCTAGGTTAAATCCTCTCCAGGTTTTTATCAGTTTGGTTTCCTAGGTGATCATATCTTGTGTCTTTTATATTTCCACTGCTTTACATGATATGATTGTTTGATTGTGATAACCTAGATTTGAATACTTTGACTAAGTAACAACTTGGCTAATTACCTAAGTTAATCCAATTGTGGTTTTAAGGGGTCTAAAAACTGTCAATTTAAATATGTAATGAAATAGTTTTATTTGTATTAGTCAATTGTCTTATTTTAGAGGTACTTTCAACGTGCCCTATGTAAGGATTTGTGTGGATAATATATATATATATATATATATATATATATATATATATATATATATATATATATATATATTGGAGAAAACTTATATACAATACCTTAAGTGCTGTTTCTTAGGTTCCCTTCTTAAGATTATGTCATGTGGTTACTAACTTAAAAATACACTTCTATCAATGAGAAAAAAGCCACATGACAGAATCTTAAGAAAAGAATCTAAGGAACAACACATTAATACTATACCTAAGTCTTGCTCATATATATATATGTGTGTGTGTGTGTGTGTGTGTGTGTGAGACAAGTTGTAATTTTTAGAGTATAAAGTGAAGTATAAAATGGAATACAAACCATCGGATTGATCATGATCAATTATTTGTGATCAAATTAATTTTCAATTGATAATGTGTCAACAGTGGACAACTAGCAAATGAAATCAAGTCACATGTCAAGTCTTCAAATTATCACCACTCACATAGAAATGACACATGCAACATCAAATTAAGGAAACCATATGACAATGTCAAAAGAAAAGACCCACATGAAAAGTTCTTATTAAATATAAGACCAAATTAAATTCAAATTCAAATTTGAATTTGAATTTAAAATTCATAATTTATAATTAACTCTCAATAAATGCTGAGAGAAAATTCCAAATCAAATGTGATTAAGTTACCTATAAATAAATAAAAACTTCTCATATGAGAAAAAGAAGACAGAAACTTAGAGAGAAAAACCCTAATATGTGGCTTTTGGTAGTGGGAATACACATTACTCCTGACATCCAAATTCCTAAAAATGTGATTCCTTACAATTTTGATGCCTAGGAATGTAACTATTCCTATATTTGGTTTCATTGGTAATCTCTTAAGATTCCTAGGAATATGAGATGATAATATTTGGTTTATTCCCGTGAATCTTAAATGAATTATTTATTTTTCCCATTCAATTCTTAGATTTGAATGTGAACTACCAAGTCCTTTTAAAAAAAAAAAAAAATCTTCCTCTAAATAAATAATGAAAAATAATATATAAACTATTAATAATTTGTTGAGCAACACACACATAACCACAAAAGTGAATACCTGGCAATAATGGAAGGTCCCTTTCAAAATTTTTTTTTCCACACATAAAACCTAAATAGAACTTTGTTAAAGAATATATCAACAGAGTTGTTTATCCTGTTTATGTTATTTTGGCGGGAAAAAATATTGATGATTTGTTTTATATTTTATCTTAATTGTTTAAATGATAAAGAAAAAAGGGTTAAAATTGTCAATTTATAAAAAATACGATTTCCTTTAAGCTTGAGAATCTGGATACTTGGATACCCACCAATTTTAAAGGGAATCTACATTCCTACTGAAAGGGGTTTAAAGGAGGAATCTAGATTCCCCTGACATCTGATTCCCTGACGTGATTTGCAACAAAAAATGGGAATCTTTAAACATTCTTGAGAATCCTAAAACATTACCTTATACCATATGCCACATAATGACACTTGGCCAAAATAGAGAGTCATCTCTATGTCCAAAAGAGCACCCTTACTCCCTCAAAATCGAGGCTCATTTCTACTTCTTCAAATCAAAGTAGAGATTTTTCTTCAATTTAGTTCAAAATCAAGCCAACGACCCTTGATTTTAAATCAAATACATCCAATCACACATCCAACTTGGAGACTGTAGGAATTATACTTAAAAAGTAATAATTCAAGAGAAACAAATATAATACATCTATCAATTAACAATTATATCATGTGCATATGTAATAAAAATCAACAATAAGATGTGAGAAATTTGCATCCTAAATTATATTATTCAAGGACCTCACAAGCAATTAGGATGCTCTTCCCAACTGGTCAGTATTAATAAGAGCTTTCTTTCCTCTTCTCAAACCCCTTGCAAGTATGGCCTTGAAAATATTTATAATATTTAGAAAAGACATGATCAGCCATAAAATCCTTTCTATTGTAATAACAATTAATGTAACAGATATGTTACATTCATTAATAAACAACTTCATTAATTAGATTCATTAATGAATAAGTTCATTAACATGTCATTACTTTTGTAACTCCATACTAACACGTGGATTCATCTATCATTCATATCCAGAATCACTATAATGACAGCACCTCTTATAGGAGGCCAAGTTACTGGCAATGACACAATAGATTTATTAAGGCCAACACTCAAAGTGCATGAATCTCATTATGGAAGGACTTCCGAGATTGTTATGCACTAACCATCGAAAGAATAGCCCTTATTGTCTTCCATAGTCTGAGCAATTTTAACTTGCACCTTCTTTCCATCATGGTCCAACAAAGTACCTATCAAAATAGGTTACATCACGATGGATATGGTCAAGTCAAGGACTATAATGAAATGATTCATAATCTTAGTCTACAGTATCAAGTAGACATATTCCAATATTTTACATCATAAAATTATTGCAAAATTTCACAAGAAATTTTGAATAATTAATCATTGATAATAGAGACATTATAAAATATCATGTTTGGCCACATTATTCTAACAGAGACATCAAGGCACGATTCAAGATCAAGCTTCATAGCCCATTTGGATCGTAAAGCTTCTTGGAGATCAAATCTAGGGAGTTCAATATATCATTTCATTGTAAAGAGTCATACAAAAAATTGTACTCTCATATATACAAATCATTATTTATTGATAATTTGTTAACTATTTCGTGACCGTATGATTTATCTTTTACAAATTTTGTGTATATAGTATAAAATAGAATACAAAAAGTGTGATGGTGGATTTGCATTCGTCAATAATAAATCTATATAAAACTAATAAGAGTTTGTCAGTTCAGTTATTGTGAAAAATTTTGTGAAATTATTGTTTATATGCCATTACTTCCATAATTTATTTATTTTAATTGATTAGATTTTCCTTTCGTTAGAAGTGGGCTTCATACCTTCAAGGGCTTAATAAGGCCCAACTTGGGGGTTATACTTCATAATAAAATCGTCATGCTATATACTATCTGTGGTGGTGAGCTACTTTAGCTCATGCAGGCACACCTGCGAGTTATCCACGCTCTTATACTCTAATTTGCAACCAATTAACCAATTTAAGCTACAAACAATACACGGGCCCTTAGGCTTGGCTAAGTTGCTTAACAAATATTGTTAGTTTTAGACCACTTAAAATCACAATTGAATTAACCTAGGTAATTAGCCAAGTTATTACTTAGTCAAATTAAACAGATCTAGGTTATCACAAACAAACAATCATATCATGTAAAGCAGCGGAAATATAAAAGATACAAGATATGATCACCTAGGAAACCAAACCGGTAAAAACCTGGGGAGAATTTAACCTAGCTATCCTCAAGGTAAACTTGAATCCACTATCTTGAAAGAATCGAAATTCATACAATAAGACTTACAAGCCCCCACGCTTGACTTCTTATTGCTACCCACCAGTAGAACTTACTGACACGACCACGTGCAAGCTCCGAATCCACGAACTCCTTCTTTCTTGGATTCACCACTAGATACAAGCACACCCGCTTGTGTTTCTTTAGGCTTCAATGGCAGCAACTGGATTGATCATCAAGGTGTAGAAAACTTCTTCTCCTTGAAAACCCGAAGTTTATGTGAAGGAAAGCTCCTCAAAGATCTCACAAGAGATTCACATAAACCACAATCTGAGCAACACTAAAACGTGGCTACGGTTTGCCTTTTATACCTAGGGCAAATTAGAAACCCAAAACGTTTTAAATAACATAGGGCTGAGTTGGAAATTTGCAAAAAAAAAACGTCAGACCCGATTTTCAATTGATCGAGTCTAAGCTTCGATCGATCGAAAAAGGCTGAAACAGTTTTTTTAATCCTGCAATAATTTAATCCAACTTTACAATAGTAAACCAACTTTGAACAAGTCTAAAACAAACTAAATACATTGTTTTGATCATGGTTTGCCAACAATACAAATTAGAGTTCTAAATACATAAAAACCTAAGTCTTTAGAACCTAACAAGCTCCCCATTTGGCAATCCGTGACAAAACACAACTTATTAGCTCAAAGTTTACAAATAAAAGCCCTTTACAAAATAATACTCACAAAACACAAATTCAATCCTAACTACTATCCATCAGTTGCAAGAGTAGACAGCAGCTTAATTGAATCAACCTGTATATTTCCTAAAACACTTAAACAAAATACATAACCGCATGTGTGGAAAAAATACAAGCAAATAAAATAAAATCTTGATTTCAAACAACACACAATAAAAACATATATCAATGAAGAACTCATAAACATAGGTCAATAAACAGTTTGAAACAAGAAACATAAAAAAAATATACTCCCCCTAACATGAATATCCTAACAAAGTAAAACAAATGTGGCAAGAGCTAAAAAGGTAATGTACAAAGTGAAGCACCTAAATACAATCTAAAACAACTCCACAAGCTCTAACCAACAAAAATAAACTCTCCCCCTGAAAACAAAAACAAGTACAAGTGCAAAAACTCATATGTACTCCCCCTTTTTTGTGACGGAATGCCAAAGGGCAATCAAAATCCATCATCAAAAAGAGGTGGCAATGAAGAACTTCGAAGCCGTGCCAAATCTGCTCGCAAACCACGAATCTCATCAAGAGCGTCCACCAAAATCTGTCCTTAAGCCGCCTGAACGGTCAAGACATGATCCAACGTACGTCGAATGTCTGAATCATCCGAAGTAGTCGGTGGAGGAACATCAGCAGCAGCAGCACCAAAAGTCTCAGCAGCATCAACACCTGTAGAAGAGGGAGGAGGGGGAATATCACCAGAAGATGCACCTCTAGGACCCGAAGGATCAACTCTCAAATGAGCAGCCCTCTGTCTAAGGAAGGTAGCACCTAAAGGAGCAACAACATGAACAGGCTCACCAGAAGGGAAATCAGCTAAACCAAGAAATAACAAAATCCTATGAATGAAAATAGGATGAATAAGTGCATGCCCTGTGGCAGAACTTCTATGAACTTCGTTCAAAGAACAAAGAAACAAATGAGGAAAGCTGATAGACGCACCAGACATGAAAGCGTATAAAAACACACATCGCTCAAGAGGGATGGTGTGGAGATGAGAAATAGGCCACAATGAATGACACGCAACTCTAAGAAACAAATAGGCAGTCTCAGACAGCGCAGAAGATGTGATCCGAGGATCAGAACCCCACTAGATAGAGGATCCAGTGATGTGTGACATGACAACATCTATAGGAGGAGCCTCAGTATAGGGATAGACAGGCTCCGTAACGACCGGAACCCCAAGAGCTTCAGCCACTACCCTAAGGGTAATGGTGAACTCAACACCTCGTATCCAACTCCTAACAATGGTGTTGGAATCATAGATGCGACAATAGAGGTTCGAGAAGAACTCTCTAATTAGGGCGGTCGGGAGTGGATGGTCTATCTCTAATAAGGACAACCAACATCTAGACTCTAGGTTAGCCCTAATGGCCGGATCAACCTCATCTAAGATCACAGAACACTCAGCCCAAATCTTACGCTTACTGTTCAGTTTTCCAAACATCTCACGACAACGGTCGTTCTTAAAAGCTTACTCCTAGAAGGAGACACAGAAGGAGTAGAGGGAACCCTATTAGCTCTAGTTTACCTAGGCATGGTGCTAGGATAAAGACCAAAAACACACAGCAAATAGAAAGAAAAAAAAACAAAACCAAGGGCAGACTGCAAGTTAGCACAAAAAAATATATAAAACAAAAGCTATATGATGCATGAACAATGTAAATATCATGATGCATGACCTAATGCAATGCAATTTAGTCCAATTTGACAAAAAATGGCTTGAACATAGAGTTTCTAACAAAAACCCCAAAAATTTTAAAAACCACTTGAAAAATTTGTAACAAATTGACCAATTGATCATCACACAAAACAGATTACACAAAATAATGATCAATTACATCAATTCAACAAGACAATTTCATCAAATTAAACCAAATTTAACAAAATCCCCAAATCGGGTTCAATACAAGCCCTAGAATTTTTAATTTTTCACAAAACCCCAAATTGATCAAATTAACCAATACAGATCATGAATACATCATCTTAGGAACAAAACCCATTGATCAAATTCATAAAAGAAGGCTTGATTAATCAAAAATCCCAAATTAAGCATAGTTCGAAAATTACCCAAAAACCATGAGATTATGCATGAAAAAGAGAAAAACAATGCAAAAGGAAGGGTAATATAGACATACCGGCTTAGGGAGAGAGAAACCTTGCAAGAAATTTGGAGGAAAACGACAAAAAATTCTTTGTGGAGCCTTGCCAAGTCGGAGAGAGAGAAAGAGGTTTGAAAAGTTTTTGAAAAAGTGGTTTGAACAAGTCAAATCTGAATTTTTTAAAAACCTGATTCACAATGTTCGATTGATCGAAAAACGGGTTCGATCAATCGAACTAGGCAGAGGCTCACTAAAATTTTTAAAAGGGATTTCGATTGATCGAAAAATAGATTGGATCAATTGAAAATCTGGAAAAACATCTTTTTAGAAAAATAACCTGATTTTTGAAAATACACCTCAAAGCATTGAATATAAGAAATAAAAATGCACGAGTATGAGATGAAATGCTTTTCCAAAACACAAGTTTTCCCAAAATTTAGATTTTCAACCATTCTCCCTTTAAACACTCAAACACAAAATATGTTTTGCACAAACGAAACTCAAAGTAATTTCAAACTTGGTTGGTCAGACCGAAAGACACACACAATAACATGTACAATGTTTAGCAATGAGTAACTTGTGTAGTGTGTGCAACTAGCAAAAAGACTTGAGTTACATGTGAGGTGATATGTGTTATAGCAATTAATCACAAAGTCTACAAAATTCATCACATAGAATTTTAAAAGAGACTATCACCTAAAGAGTTACATCATATAACTCCCACATCTCCTAGAACATAAGCTTGCAATCATGTAAGTTTCTTGAATTTTGCCTCATAATATACATACCAATTTTTAATTATGTGATTTTGGCATTTAGCCTAATGGTACACACCAATTTTAAGCATTTAGCAATTAAACCGAGGTTTCACCTTATGTTCTTTTTGTGCATGTGCTACACTTTCTCGAGCACAAAAATCTTATGATATGCACTAAGGTGTTCATGATTGGCTAGTGAATAGTGGTGAGATGGTTATTTATGCCTTTCTCAAAAGGATCAAGTCCGATAGTTAAATAACATGTGACTTCAAGATTAAGACAAAGTGATAAACACCATAAATATTTTTCCCACACAACATGCACTACAAAGTTTCAACTAGTCAAGTGCAAAAAAATAAGCTCATTAAAGCTAAACAAGGTACATAAGACATGTCATGTGAAAACAAATTGACCAACCTTGTTTTCAAAAACAGAGAGAATAGTGCAAGAACACAATGTGCTTCCTTTTCCTTCCTTCCTTTATATATATATATATATATATATATATATATATATAGAATAAAAAAAACACCTAGAATGAAATGAATTAATGTAATGCAATGCAACACCTAGAGAAAAAAGAAAAAAGACAAAAACCAAAGAACAAAGAACAATGGTCACAAAGGAAAAACAATGAAGCACAAGGACCATATCAAAAAGACTCAGTTAGTTTTAGTCTTTTGCATCCAAAACTTTTTAGATGCACCACGAGCATTGGAGTTTGTATTCACATTAGAGTGATTTCCAACTCCAAGATTGGAATAAAGGTTGAGCGCCTTTACCAATTCACCAATAAATGCTATAGGATCTTGTGCTTGAGGCACTGGCACTGGCACTTTTGGTTTGTTTGCTCTCTTGGCAGCTTGCAGCTTGTAACAATTAGGACGAATGTGTCCAGACTTCCCACAAAAATGACACACCCAAGCAGGCTTACCATGCATCTTGTCCTTAGAAAAGGTAGACTCCTTAAGTTTAGACTCTTTCAGATCAATCCTAATCTTCCTAGATGGTGAAACTTCTATGGGTTTGACAACCTCACTCACAGGGGGTTTGACAGTTTCACTCACAACCTCACTCACAGAAGATTCAGAAGAAGATGAAGGAACAAAGTATGTGGAATGGGGAGCAGACACAGAGATGCTTTTAACAAAACCTAATCCAGATTTGTCAGAATGAGACTTTTGAACACCCAGCAGTTGATCAAGTTTAGAACTAGCAGATCTAGCAACAAATAAATCAAGTTCCAAGGATTTAACTTTACCCCTTAAAACCACAATTGGATTAACCTAGGTAATTAGTCAAATTAAACAAATCTAGGTTATCATAAACAAACAATCATATCATGTAAAGCAACGGAAATATAAAAGACACAATATATGATCATCCAGGAAACCAAACCGGTAAAAACCTGGGGAGGATTTAACCTAGCTATCCTCAAGGTAAACTTGAATCCACTATCTTGAAAGAATCGAAGTTCATACAATAAGACTTACAAGCCCCCACGCTCGACTTCTTATTGCTACCCACCAGTAGAACTTACTGACACGACCACGTGCAAGCTCCGAATCCACGGACTTCTTCTTTCTTGGATTCACCACTAGATACAAGCACACCCGCTTGTGTTTCTTTAGGCTTCAATAACAGCAACTGGATTGATCATCAAGGTGTAGAAAACTTCTTCTCCTTGAAAACCCTAAGTTTATGTGAAGGAAAGCTCCTCAAAGATCTCACAAGAGATTCACATAAACCGCAATCTGAACAACACTAAAACGTGGCTAGGGTTTGCCTTTTATACCTAGGGCAAATTAGAAACTCAAAACGTTTTAAATAACATAGGGCTGAGTTGGAAATTTGTAGAAAAAAAAACGTCAGACCCGATTTTCGATTGATCGAGCCTAAGCTTCGATCGATCGAAAAAGGCTGAAACAGTTTTTTTAATCTTGCAATAATTTAATCCAACTTTACAACAGTAAACCAACTTTAAGCAAGTCTAAAACAAACTAAATACATTGTTTTGATTATGGTTTGCCAACAATACAAATTAGAGTTCTAAATACATAAAAACCTAAGTCTTTAAAACCTAACAAATATGTTTTCTTATTCAAATGTATTGTAGCAGAATCTGCCCAAAGAAAAAAGAGCAGAAGATCAAAGAATTAGTATCGACATTGAAAAGCTGATATCTATAGTTTGGACAGTACTGCTTGGATGAACAAAGATGATGAAGATGGAGTATTTGGGATCATGACCATCAAATGGAAAGAAGCAATGCTACCCACAGTCATGAACGCATGCACCCGCAAATTCTGATTAGATCAAGCTTAGAAAGGCCACCTTTTAAAATGGACCAGATGATGTGATGAGAGAAATCAAAACCAAGAGAATCACTTCAGTGAAGAATCTTGTCCAACGTTTTTCTACTTTTCAAATGTGGCATATCTGTGAAATGCAAATTGGAGTATGAACATTGCATGTAGATTAGGCAACAGAGACAAAATCTATAAAGCTTGGGTGCGTTTCCGGATTCAAGTGCGGGTGCGGGTGCGGGTGCAGGTATGGGTGTGGGTGCGGGTGCGGGTGCGGGACTCAGCAATTTTTAAAAAATTAGGGTGCTCGGGTGCGGCGATTAAAAAATTATTAAAAATATTTTTATATAGTGAATTTAATATTTTTTATATAAAAAATTTCAAAGAAAGGGTAGAGTTTATTATTAAAAAACAATTATTTATGATTTGTTTTTAATAAAATCAATATTTTTGGTAATCGTAAACAAAAACCCACATTTCAAGAAGGTTCCTTTACTCATTTTCCAATTTCCAAGCCCACCCACATGAAATAATTGACTTTCCCACCTACTTTTTTTTTTTTTTAAATACAAGATAAAATTTCTACTCTAACCTAATCTAAGTGTATATATGTATGAATATCTCTCCTGAAGACTTGAACCCCGAACCTTGCCCCAACACCCCACAAGCATTTATATTTATGAAGTAACTACTGCACCAACGGTACACAGTGGTACTTTCCCGCCTACTTAATTTATATTCTTTTGTTATATATCTTTATTCTTTTTCCAACCTTTTTTTTTTTTTTTTTTTGTCTTCTCATCTTCTTCTTCCTTCTCTTTTTTTTTTTTTTTCCCCTCTCACAAGGCCACATGAAGCAAAAGAATGGCGGCCAGCTGCCCATTTTGGCCTGTTTTGACGGCTGTTTCGGTTGGAATCAACTATATCAGCCTATTTTGGCAACCGTTTCAACCGAAATCAGCCGTATCAGCTCCCGTTTCTGCTGGAATCCGGCCGAATCGGCACAAATCAGGAAAAATAAGGGGGTGAATCAGCGTGTTGGATGCCGAACGTTGCTTCGGGACGAATCCGATGCGATTGCGGCAATCCTAGAGCCGCTCCCGTGCTTTCTTGGACAAAATAGGAAGCTTATGGCATAGTAAGAATAAGTACTGTTCCTTTAATTATTGCAGGATATTCAAAGATGACAAAGTTGAAACTGAAAGCTACATCTACTTATCATTCTTCTATAACTGTGTTCTCTCCTAGAATTTGACCATCTTGCTCAACAATATACATCGAAGTATCAAACTTGTAGAAATCCTCATGAGAATTATTTAAGTTTAGCAAAAGAAATTTACAACTAGCATCATATAAAGTAGGATGTATTGAAAAGACCCCTATTGAAATAGCAAGCCTTTAAGAGACAGTGAGTGCAATGTAGGTACTGCCAAGTCTGCTGTTTGGGCTATGAATTACTTACAGAATAATTTTTAACTTATTAAATTTAAAATTTCCTAACAGCTTAAGCTTTTGCAATAATTGGTAATTTTTCATATCCTAATTCTTAACGTATGGAAAGATTTAGCTAATTCCACAAGGTCACAAAGTCATTACTACAAGATATGGAAGCATTGTCAAGGGAGGGATAGGTTTATCCGTTTATGCATCAAATTCTTCTTGCATAGTCAATAATAGATAATAGAAAAAGAACCTAATTGCGTCTAGTAGAAGTCATAGATACTTTTTGATGCAAATAACTGAATAAGTCATAGACATTTACTTGGTTAATTTGGGAACGAGAAATGCTAGTCCTTTTCCATGACAACAGGCTTCAATTTATGGAATGGTTAGGGACCCGCGCGCCCATTAGCTATGCCTGTCAGCCTGTGCATTCTTTGGCTCAATCATGCCTTTAATTCCACCAATTTCATGTGTTAGAAATACTGAATGAATTATATTGTATTTCATCATCAAAGAATATACATCAATGCCTTTATATAGGAGGCATATGTGTGCGGTACAAGTAAGCATATGTAGTACAATAATGTGTGCTATACAAGTAATCTAGTTGGGCCTAAAGCCCATAACACTATACACATTAACAACCCCCCTCAAACTCAAGGTGGATGTGAGACCAACTTGAGGTTGTCAACCAAAGTACGAAGACGTCATTTAGAATGTTACTTGGTGAAGATATTTGCAAGTTGATCTTTAGAGGAGACTGAGATCAGCTTGAGAGCACCATGAAAATATTAGCATTGATACACCATGTTGAATATACTAGTATGGATGCAGATGCGAAAGCATAAAATATAGAATACAATAACACACGAGGGTTACGTAATTCAGCCTTACGGCCTACATCCACGGAGGAAACCCTAAATGGCTACATCAATAATATATTATAGTGTAGTACAAATCATGTGTTACAATGAATCATAACGTGTATAAATAGTTAGACTAAACCCTAGACTAATAAACTTCTAGTACAAGTAGGAAACTTGACTTGCACTCAAAGTAGAATTAGGGTTGGGCCCATACTAATGAGCTAATATATCTCTAACACTCCCTCTCAAACTCAAGATAGAAGCTTGATGAAATCTTGAGATTTGATAAGGTTGAGAAGATCTCTTGAATAAAGTTTAGCTCTGCGACGGTAGTTTAAGGAAGGTAATGGTCTTGTAATGTTGATGTGACTTTTAACGTTGGCATAACTATACCAGAGAGTTTTGACGGTAGCAATAGGAAGCCAAAAAAAATGAACATAGCGAAAAAACACCGAGGAAGACAAAAATTGCTCTTAAATATACCATAAGGACAGAAAATCATGGCCACAAGAAGGTGGCTCTAATACCATGTTAGAAATACTGAATGAATTATATTGTATTTCATCATCAAAAAATATACATCAGTGTCTTTATATAGGAAGCATATGTGTGCAGTACAAGTAAGCATATGTAGTACAATAATGTATGCTGTACAAATAATCTAGATAGGCCTAAAGCCCATAACACTATACACATTAACATCATGGAACCCCACAAAACAATTTGACTTTAATTGCTTAATAACTTTCTTTTTGAAATTGGAAGGCACAATGACCATTACTAATTTAAAATCCCACTTCGTTGTTATTTTCTGCTATAAGTTCATCTGTGTTCTCGAAAACAGTTTAAAAGTTCATCATTATCTGCGCGCGCCATGACTAACGAGACCAGTCATAAGAAAAAATCTCTTTGTAAGAAATCCATGATGTTGGTGGCAAACATCATGAAATTGTCGACTATTTCTCTTGCAAGTATGAGTCTTGGAACAAATTTCAAACAGCCACCCATTGATTGTGTGCCTGCAACAGCTGAAGTTCCTTCTGTGAATGCTTCAATGGTGCCTGAATTTCCCAGAAGCCAGAGGTCCCAGGAGCCAGAGAGCGATCCAAAGCAATATTCCTACTTAATTGAACCAGAAAAGGACAATTCATCGTATGTGATTTGTGAGAGAGATATTGATGAGAAAGCTGCAGAATATATTAAGAGGATACATGAAAGGAACCGAAATGATTCGAACACTGCAGCTTTCTCATCAATATCGCTCCTCCTATAGTCAAGTATGCTTCCTAGTAGTGTTATCTTAATATGTTTTCCATACGTACATAAATAGTAACACACACATATATCGCTTTCTCATTTCTTTCTATTTAGCCAAAACGCTTCAAAGCAACCTAAGTAGGGAAGGATAATTCATAGAGGTTTGGCCTGCATCCACTTTTGCCAATATGTAAACATATTCAGCGATGGAACTCTGTATTTACCATGGGTGCTAGTATATTTTCTCACCCCTTAGAGATTAGAAAAGCATATCCCCTATGCATAGTTCATTCTCTTGTTAAATGCTTCTTTTGTCCTTACTATTACAGTCTTTTGTACTTACAAGTTAAAACTTCTAATGATTGTAATATAAAGTTGTTTTTGTCAAAATTTATGTCATATTATTAACATGACAAATATTACTCGAAACAAGATAGTATAATCTTTTGTCTATATGCTGACATTATTAGTCTTAGCCCCAGGAGAAGGCTGGCAAGTTCCTTTCCAATTGCTAGAATCATTAGAGCAAGGCAGAAAGAATCATCTTGGTGGCTGCTCCATTAAGTTTAGATCTTCCTATTTCCGAGGGACATGTCCTTATGAAACTTCTTATTAATGGAATATGGATCCCCTAATCAAGCCATTTTCCATGGGGTTTGGCTTGCATCAATGTTCCAATGTATTGGCCACAACACGCGTTTAAAATTGACTATGTTTCATCATTGTGTCCTGTTTAATATATTGGAGCATTGGATAGAAGTTTTGTCATTTTTCATGTGTGTAATGTTAGCGTTGTTATCTTTGAGAAATCATCATGGGCTATTTCAAGTTTTTAACCGCCTTTCTTGGTTCAAAGACATGGACAAACCAATATTTTATCTTTGGGGTCAAAGGATAAACCCAATTTTTTTTTAATCAAAATGATGAATATACTAATATTTAAATTAATTAATATATGAAAATAAAACTTGAATCTATTCAATATTAACAAAATATAAACAAAATAAAAGTCATAAAATAATTATTGATTAATAGGTTTCATCACACTGATCAACATAATACTTCTATATTTGTGAATGAAATTTAAGATCAAGCTTGAAAGAACTAATATTAATTTGATTGATGCAAGCCATTTTCCGTGGGGTTTGGCTTGCATCAATGTTCCAATATATTGGTCACAATACGTGCTTAAAATTGACTATGTTTCATCATTGTGTCCGTCTAATATATTGGAGTATTGGATAGAAGTTTTGTCCTTTTTCATGAGTATAATGTTAGTATTGTTATCTTAATGAGAAATCATCATGGGCTATTTCAAGTTTTCAACGGCCTTTTTTGGTTCAAAGACATGGACAAACCAATATTTTATCTTTGGGATCAAAGGATAAACCCAATTTTTTTTAATCAAAATGATGAATATACTAATATTTAAATTAATTAATATATGAAAATAAAACTTGAATCTATTCAATATTAATAAAATATAAACAAAATAAAAGTCATAAAATAATTTGATTAATAGGTTTCATCACACTGATCAACATTATACTCCTATATTTGTGAATGAAATTTAAGATCAAACTTGAAAGAACTAATATTAATCTGATTGATTTTAATTTTTGGTGATTTTGCATACAGATTTTCAAAAACTAAGATATCATTAACGGAGGTATGCTACATCATCAGCCTTGTCTTCGAATTATTTAAAATTTTCTTATGGAAAAGTCAAATATTGAAGTTGATTTTCCCGTTATCTACAAATCAATAAAAGTCATTCTTTTAACTAAAAACCAAAATATTGTTGCCGAGTATTAAAAAAAATAATAATAAATAGATAGTCAAATATTTGAAAGTTCTAAATTACTCGTGTAGGGATGCGTTTTTTGTACCCAAGCTCAAGATGTATGAAATCTTGACCCAATGAGTCCAATACAATAAATTTATAGAGAATTGGTCAAAGAACTAGGCCCTAATGAATTGGATAACGACTAGTACTGAATTAAATGACAATTAAACACAAATAAGAGGTTCTAATATCAGTGAACTTTCAGCCCAAGGAGGTCACACTTGTATAAATTGATCACAATTGGATACAAAGACAATTTAGGTTGCTACAGTATTCTCTCTCTATTTTTCCGATCCCTTTCTCAAGAAGGGTCCTTTACATTATATTGCTCCCTTTGGATCATCTTCATCCTACACTTATTGATAATCTGAGCCTTCACTTGAGTATATGTCCCATCAGACATCTTCTCTGGCTTTCTGTGAGTTGTGGTAGCCAAGGCAGCACTGTTCAGAGGTCTTCTCCACATAAATGCGGCCTAAAAAGTAGTTGCAGTGCATTTAATGCCGTAGTAGCAGCATTTCTTTAGATATTTTTGGGTTTCCTTCCTTCACGTATGTTCATGAGGCACGTCCCCATCAATGGAGCTTCTTGGAAGGTCATTCTAGCCGCTAGAATAGATACTTGAGCTGCATTCATCATATCCGAGGATGAGTTCCTCCTCGGACCACCTTCCATCCGTTCCTTACTAATAGGACTTTAAATTGGAACCTCCAATAACTATTTGTTCCTCCTCGGTCCATTTAACGTCCTTGGACAAGGCCCAAAGCCCAATCTATGATTCTGGGCTCTCATCCCTACAACTCGAACTCAGCATTATGTTCCCAAAATGTCCAATATTCTTTTAACTGAAACAACTAATTAGTATTTTTTAAGTTCATAATTTTTTTCCCTCTAAAAAAAAAGTTCAATTTTGGGGGGGGGGGGGGTGGGGAAAGAAAAACCTTCAACATTCAAACAATGATTTCCACAATACCAAAGCAAATGTAGCTTGTGCAAAAAGTTTTCCTTTAGAGAGAGAGAGAGAGTTGTGGACATCTAGTTCATCAATCAAAGGTTTGTTGAAACTACAATACGCAATATCTTCTCATTCCTTGACAAATTGCTCATTTAGCGTCTTCCAATCCTTATTATCATGAATTATGTAGACACCCCCCTTTGTATTTGTTGATAATCTTAAATCTCCATCCCTAGTGAGAAGTTTTAAAAATGTCAACCAATGGTAATTAAGGTATTCTTAATAGTTGTTGATGCCTAATTTTGACAAAAGGGCCCAATGGCAGAAGAAGCCCAATAATATGAAAGAGATGGAGAAAGAAAATGGTAAAATAAAGACCATTAGACCAAAATGGGAGGAATAATGGTCAACAAGCCCACAGAAATAATAAGTGGCTAGGAAGAAAGCAAATGGGCCGAGGAAACCCAAGGAATGAAGTAGTAAACCCGTGGGAATTGTAAGAGATGGAGAGAAAGTAAAATGGGCCGAGGAAATCCAAGAAGGGAATTAGTAAATTCATAGGGTTGGCACAAAAGCCAATAAACCCAAAAGGTAAGGATGTGGTAATTGGGCCAGGGAAGCCCAAAAGATTTAGCAAAAACTCATGGGAGTGAAAGAGGTAAGGAAGAATGAAATGGGCAGAGGATGCCAAGGAATGAAATGGGCCGAGGAAGCCCAAGGCACAGAATGGGCTGGCCTAGCAGGATTGCTGGCCAGTAAGGCCCAAAAGAAGAAAGGAATGTAAGAAATGGACTGGCAAGAGCTTCAACCCGTAAGCCTAGAGGTAACAACAAGGTAAAAGGATAAGTGATATTACAGCAGGAAAAACGCAGTGGCATGGCAAGAGCACCAACCAACCCATAGACACAAGATAAAAGGGGACACGGGCCAGGTAAGAGGGAGAAAGCCCACACCCAAACAATGCTCAGCCCAAAGATGAGATGGAATGTAGAGAACGAAAGCCCAAAGGCCCACGTATCATTCACGCCACAAGAGTTAAATGAATACCAGAACGTGCAACGGAATCAGTCAAATGTAGAGGCAATGGCAAATGCGTGAAGGCCAAAAAAGTGATGGATTCAGACGAAAGTGGAGCACGCACATAAGGCTCAGTCACCACCTATCTGTACCTAACCAATACAGGGGAGGTGGGCCATGGGTCAAAGGTATAAGATGGTGTGGTCTAGCGGTAGGGAGAAAGGGGAGCCAATTTTAAGGTTCCCACTCAAGCTTTTTTGGGAGAAATGTTCTGCTAGAATGACATCTCATCCAAAAGAAGTAAACATGAGTTGGAATCACTAGATGCATGCCATAGAGGGTGGTAAGGGAAAGGTTTAACCCTTATCTGGATGAGAGTGTTAAGGGAGGTAGGAGACAAAACAAAACCACTTTTTTTCTGGGAATGAGGCATAGTGCAACCAACACAGTATAGTGGCGATGGCTGGGCACCCAACGGGCAGTGGTCAGTCTTGGAAGGACACCTACAACGAGCCAAAAGTGGTTGAGGGGTAAAAATAGTAAATCCTGTCATGGCAAGCAATATAAAAAGCTATAGTTGTGAATAGTGAAAGGAGAAGGAACAACGACAAACAGAAAACAGAGAGATCGAATGAAAGAAAAGAAAACAGAGTAAACAAAGAAGAAAGGGAAAATTACAAAAATTCAAAAGGAGAGAGAAGAAACGTGAGTGCTAGGAATAGAAGCATGCATCAATAGGTTACCAATTTCTCTCTCTCTCTCTCAATAGACCCACTTTCTAATAAGTTAGGAACTCAAATTTCAGCCATCTAGGTCCTTTCCAAAGTGAGTAACCTCTACAGTAGGAATTCCCTATGAGGTTACCCACATTGGAGATCGGCTCCTTTTTAGGCTTGCGTCCGCTGAACAACTAAGCCAATTCCTTTGGCAAATGAATCCTATTTTACTGATGAATGACTAACTTGTTATCTTACTGTTAATTTCTTTTTGCCGTGACCTTGTCATTCGTAACCATATTGTTATGTCTTCCTTTGTGGTGTTATTCATGTATTATTGTTAATAGTAGAAAAATGTTTTAGTTATCCTACAGCACTGTGTCTCCTGCTATAATATCTGCAACAGTTTTTCTGGCCATGAGCCCGTGATATGTTCAAGGTTCCTGCCAGGACACGTCTGTACGAGGATGGCCCAGAATCACAGGCCGTGGTATAGCTAGAGCAATCCAGTCCAAAACACAAAAAAGGCCCACCACAATAGTTTGGAAGTAATTACAACTCAGAAGTGCTCAAAATTGCTTCAAAATTGATATTGAAAAAATGACATTTTCTAAATCTTTTGTCAATATATCTTGAATCAAAACAAATTTTTGAGTGAGACTTGTTTCATTGGAAAATAGACATCTGGGATTTCAAAATGGATACAAGTTTGACCCAATTTGGATTTAATACAAGATGTAAATGCTTGTTTGAAGTTAGGGAAACAACGCTTTCAACGTAGCACGTATATGCATGTGGGTATGTAAGCACCCAAGCAAGGTTCCAAAGCCCGCGCAAGTTGCTTACTCTAGAAACCCTGATTTTCCATAAATGTGTCCCAAAATAATTCAATCATGAAGGTGGGTAGTAGAATCATCTAGGGAGCTTTAGAACCCCTCCCAAAACCCTTCTAGTTTGAACCTATAAATATCCACCTTATGCCTCCATATCAAATCACTTGTAGAGAGAGTTTTAGGCCTTTAGCTACTATTATCCCCAAAACTCTTGTTCGTCCTTTAATATTCTTCACACAGTCCACTAACTTGTTTTTTATTCCCCTTTAGAAACGTCTCTCTAGTAGTTATTTTAGGCATAAACTTATTGTCAATCATTCGGTGAGGTTCTAGTTTATAGAGGTTTCCGCCATAGATCTTTAGGGTGATTGTTTACAAAGAAATTAAAATATAAAAAAAAGTTTAAGAGTGTTTGAGTTTTAGAAGATGCGGGATTTGTTTGTCACATCAGCTTGCTGGTGGTATTTAATCATTAACTTGGCATTTAATCATTGACCCAACTAGACCTCAATACGAGAGGATTGCATCTCACCTAAATGGTGGTGGTATAAAGTTCTTTGGTGCGAAAATTGAGGAAAAGGAATTTAACGTTAAAAATTTTGAATTCAAGAGAAGTTTTGTTTTTTTTTTTTTGGTTAAATGAACTCAAGAGAAGTTGCTAAGGATATGTGAGTATTTGCATGTACGTTTGATATGAATTATTTTTGTCAATTTATTTTACTATTTAATTCAGTTTTTGGTACTATTCATGGGTGTCTTACCATACTCTGCCAGCTAATTTTTATTTTTATTTATCTACCGTACTTTTAACGAAAAGTTTTCAATTTCAGCAAAATAAGTGGATTTCTAATGGAATCAATTCGAGGAAATTAAAATGGATACAATAATTCATTCAAAAAAAAAAAAAAAGGGACTCAATATATATATATATATATATATATATATATTCCCAAGAGAGTGTGCAATTAACCATATATTCTTTCATGCATGTGTATGATTAAAACAATAGTAAAATGCTAGATTTTCTTGAAACCCCGGATGTTAATAGATGGCTTATAATTAGTAACTGTAGTTGTAGATCGGATAAATATTATATAACAAATTTGGATTATTATTCTTTTAAAAATACAGTAAATTATTTCTTGTCTTCAAAAGTGATTAAACTTGAAGATTTTAAAAAAGGATAAATATTTGGATCAGATTGAATATGATAGAACTTCAATATTGAGAGATTTTAAAGTTCTTCAAAACATTAGAACTTGACCGGCTTTCAATACTTGAGAGAAAAATGTCTCTATTTTATAGTGATCTTCTGAGTGGTTTTACAATTTTACTATGGTTTATCCTTTTGAATTTACCAAATCTAAATAGTCAAAGAATTCTACTAGGATTTTTATTTGTTGACAATTATCTATAATTTTAATCATTTTATTAGAGATAAATATTATTTAAATTTGAGTAAAAAATTACTTGTGTTCAAATCCAATTGGCATATAATAATTTTTAATTTGCTAAAATGATATTAATTTTTAGAATTTTTAGATGACACGCATCACTATTTTTTTATGGAAAGATTGTAACATTTATTAAAAAGAAGATAAATTCAACACATCTTGAACCACCACTAACTCAATTATATTAAGATTTTCCTCTATCTATATCAACCAAGATGACACACATCACTATTTAATTTGTGTTATTATGACATCTCTAATATGATTTTTTTTTTATGAAATTATTAAAATTACTATCACTTTTATTACAGAAATCTTACAAACTAAGTAGACAAATAATAAATAAAAATTTGTGCCACATCAACTATATAATAAATAAATTTCTATTTTTTAAAAAAAAAATTTACACACCAATTTATAAAATTTATGATATGTTACAAATTTACTATCACTCTATTTTCATTTGTCTTATTTATGATATTTTATAAATTTACTATCACTCTATTTTCATTTGTCTTTTTGTTAGCATCCATTGGATTACATATAAATTTAAATTTGGCCACCAATTTTGTCAGTAGGACCATCTCATAGATCCACTTGTTGACGTGACAACTTTCCTTAATTTTTTAGCACGAGTAAAGTAAGCAGTGAGAGGTACGACTTGCTAACTAGCTTAAGTTTTCCGCTGCCTATGCCCTATAGTAGTAATTGTGTTAAGAAGCTAATTATAAAAAAAGTAGTACACTAGAATACTAGTGTAGTTTGGTGGTTAGGAATTAAAGATCATCTTATTTTACTTTCTTTTTTTTTTTTTTAAAAGCCATCTTATTTTACCTTTGTTTTTGGTAGCAGTAGTAGTACAATTTGGTGGTTAGGAATTAAAGCGTTGGTATATGGGTTTATTTATTACGACAGCTTTTAAAAGCGTCTATAGAAAAACGTTGAGATAGAACGATTTTTTTTATTGTAGAGAATCAGGGATAGTTTTAAGAATTTTTTCTAAGGAGGTTATTAAAAAATTTTAATTAAATAAAATTTTAATTTAAAAAAAAAAACTTGAATATATTGAGTTATCGAAAATAAAAACACAAAAGTACATGAAATTTTATAATTTCTATCTACGAGTTTTCATATTTTGAAATCGTCTCATGATAGTTTATTATTAGTTTTCATTATCAATTGTCAATATAAATATGACCATTTTATTTTGTTAAGTTTGTATAATATTTTTTTATGCAATTGTGGTTATATATTTGTCATTTTTTTTATAAAAAATATTTTAAACTAAATAAAAAAACTCAACTCCACTTGCATTGTATAATTATTAACTCACACAACCACACTCATTCATTCATAAATAATACAATAAATTGTTGTCTGATTGTAAGATAAATTGATATGTGATCAGAGTGTGTAAGATTTAAAACAAAGTGTGCAAAAATAGTTTCAAAAGTATTAAATTAGTAAAGCAATATTATATATATATATATATATATTTTTTTTTTTTTTTTTTTTTTTTTTTTCAAGTCAGGGGTTCATTTGTCCATTTCATAATTAAAATTATATTTTTTACACTTACTTGTGTAAATGATCAATGATGTTAAATTATTTAAAATTTTAAATAATAAAACATTAACATATTTTTGAATTTATAATATTTAATCAAACTTATGAGTTAAAGATCACATTTGTGGTTAGGAATTAAAGATCATCTTATTTTACTTTTTTTTTTTTTTTTTTTTTTTTGGTAGTAGTAGTAGAATTTGGTGGTTAGGGATTAAAGCACATCTTATTTTAAATAGAGGGGTCTATTTCATTAAAAAAATTATATTTTTTACATTTACTGGTTTAAATGATGTTATATTATTAAAATTTTTAAATAATGGGATATTAACATATTTTTGAATTTATAGTATTTAATCAAACTTATGAAATTGATTTATTTAAAATAGAGAGAATCTTTATGATTTAATGGACTTACTCCGTGTAAATTAATCCTTATACAAAAAAAAAAAAAAAAAAAATCATGAAAATTGTCTATTTCTTTCTCAAAATCATGAAAATTGCCTATTTCTTTCTCTTTTATCTTTTTTTTTTTTTTTGATAAATTTAATAGTTACAATGGAGGAAGAAGAATTTAAACTCTAAATATCTCACTTGATAACTAAGAGATGATGGTTGAGATACAAGATTCTTGACAAAATAGTCAATTTTTATTGCAACACATTACTAGTTTCCTAGCATATTACAAAACTTGGCAAATTATTGACATTACATTGCAGAGAAGAATATGGTAATATATAATTTTTTTTCCCTATAGCTTACAAACGTAAAACACAATAACGTTATTTCAAAAACTTTCAGAACCGTGAAGCTAGCGTGTATGAAAAACCATTGCTAACCCCAGAGCTCGAACTCTTCCCCCCTAGACCCCCAAGCACTTTGTACATGGGAAGGTGTCAATTCAACTACAAAGCCTTTGGCAGCATATATGCTTTTTTTTTTTTTTAAATAGAGCTACTATAGCACATAATCTTTGTCATATTTCATGATGCTTTTTTTTTTTTCGTAAAGGCAATCCCCATGAACCTAAGATAAAACGAGCGTGCATGTTTAATTAACCTAGCTAGTGTGGTAAAGGAAATGCACCGACCTTACAAAAGGAAAAGGCATAAAGCACATTTAGTATTTCTCCTTTTGGCACAATTGATTGAAGAAAGTTTTTGCCATTTTTGCAGTCCTTTTTGGTATATCATGCAAATCATTGTTTTAAGGAACAACTTAATCAAAAGCAACCATATAATTTTGACAATAAACATTAGCTTTCCTATATATTTAGGTTTACATAAATTGGGAGAAAGTGTACAATTCTTTTTTTGCTAAACAAAGAAGAATTGTATTCTTATAACTATAATATTGTACACTTTACATGAATAGTGAAATGTAAAAATAGTTTTTTTTTTTTTCCTATTCTTAAATAATAATTAAGTCAAGAAAATATCAACTACTGTACTTCCTTAAAACTTCACTACTAATATTGTGATATATATGTATAAAAATCACATTAATTATTTTTCTAATAATAAATATTTTCAGTAATGAAGCTAATCGACCTTTTTCTTGAATTACTCATAACTCAATTATAGCAAACTAAGAAACAGAAAAAGCAACAGAATTTAATAGCTTGGATTATTAGATAAAAGAGAAAGATTCAAACTTTTCAGTTATTTTTGCCTAGTTGAAGCTCCAACATGCCAGCAGACCATAGAAACAAGAGGGTACCTGGTGCTCTTATCATTTCACCCCAAAAGCGACCATACAAATGAAACAAGAATCCATCACAACATTGAAAACGACATGCCCTCTTCTCTGTATTTTTCTAAACCTATACAGACAAGGAATTAATCACCTAGTACTAGTGGTACCTACTAATAACCTAATTTTTCTTGGCTTAATCAAATTAAATTTTAGTCATATCTATATCTAATCCAAACTTTCATCTTCTTCAACCTTTACAGAGACTTTTTTTTTAACATATAATAATAATTCTTCAAGCAACACTAATAATGCTATCCCCATTGCTGCTAAAGTTGCCCGACATGGACTGAAAAGCCGAAGAGTGCTTCCCCGGTGGCGGTGGCGGCGGTGACTGCTCGTCCGACGATGCTGGAGAGAGCCTCAGTGACAAAGGCAAGGTCTCCTTCTGATTCAGATTAAGTTCAGCCAATTTTGAAGATGGAGGGACTGGAAGAATTGGTATTGGCCTAATGGGCTTACTTGTCGTCCTCATAAAAGGGAGACTTTCAACTTGGCTTTCACCAACGTGTGATACTGCAGAGAGCGTCACAGGAAAAGTTGACACTGGGAACCCACCAAGATTGTGGCTTAAATGCGGCTGTGGCTTTGGTAGTGGAGCAGTTTCGTGGTGGACTTGCTCTTCTTCCATTAAAGAACCCATAAGCTGTCATTCAAAATCCAAAAAAAAACTATTAATTGCCACACACAAAAGTTGGAAAATAACTTGACTGTTTGTTGAGATTTATTATGTACGGAATACAAATCTTATATCACACTTTTATTACCGTATCAGTAGTAGTGATGTCAAAAAGACTAGATCTCCGGCGTCGCCTATTCAGGTTGGCCCTCCGTAGAAAGTACTTCTGAGCGTGGCTTGCAACCTGTGTAGGCGTACGCGTTTTCACAAAGTTTCTAGAAATCCCTCTCCAATCTCCTTTCCCTACCTTCTGCAACCCCAGCAAGAATAGCCTGTGCTCCTCTTCCGTCCATGGCACACCTATACACACAAAGGACCAAAAAAAAAAAAAAAAACACAATTAATTCTAACTCAAATATCACTTCTTTTTGTGCGACGAGAATTTAAGCTCTCGTTCTAAAAGCTTAAACTAATACGAGTTTTAAAAGCTTAAACAGGTTTAAAATGATAGGAAAGAGTAAAATCAAATATAAGAAAAGCACCTCTCTTGCGCTCGCGGCTACGGCCGGAGGGGTGAACGACGTCGTCGGAGGCATAGCCAGATTCGACGTTGGGGTCTTGAGGCTGCTGGTCGAACTGTGAGAGATTAGTCATGCTAGCACTCTTCCTAAACGAGTTTCCCTCAGTGACTCGCACACCAAACAGCATGATTCCGTTCTCTCCTGACACATCGCCGCCGCCGCCGCCGCCACCACCAGCACCGCTACCACAGCCTCCACCGCTAGCCTCCGTGCAAGTGCGCGAGTTGTGGCCGTTGTTCCCGCACTGTGAGCACGTGCGAGACATCTTTTTATGTGGAAAAGCACAAAACAAACACAAAATAATATGAGAACGCAAAGGCTGAAATGATTATATTAATATTGGAATATAGTCTTTCTAGTCTCTCTCTCTCTCTCTAAGTCCATGCAAAAGAAGAGAGAAAAAAAAGGAGGTAGAGAATAGAGAGAGAGAGGATGTGAATTTGTGGAGTCTAATGGAAAAGAGTAATGAGGGTTGCTTTGGTTGATATAGACACGGTAATATTTAGGGTTTGTGCGCAATTTGGCATGGACTTCCTTGTTTCTTTGGGTTACTTGGGAAATGTTAAAATGACTTGCAGGTGCATTGTATATTATATTATATAGTTGTACCAATAATGTACCGTATCTAGTGCTTTTTTTTTTTCAAATCATAAATTGGGACCGTCCAATTTTGTCACGCCTCCTCGATCGGTGTAAACAAGGCCAAATGTTCTAGTAATAATGTCCCATCATTGTTTTTATTTGGGTGAAACTCATCTGTTTGCCAAGCATGATAATAAACAAATAAACAAAAATACAATTTGTCTACAGGTAATTTTTTTTTTAATTTAATATAATCATTTTGTCAAAATTTTGTTTTTTCTTTAGAAATATATCTAGTAATGATTTTAGATAGAGTCAAGTTTCAACAAAGAAACAAATTAGTGAATAGCCAATTCATGATTCATGAAGATAAGAGATCACATCAAAAAATTAATTGGTGTGTTTGGACTTTGGATATATAATGATAATAAATAGCAATTATTATGAATCAACATATATCATATTATCTTAATCCAGCACACCTAATCCAAAATGCACACCTATGTCTAGGATTTCATCATAAATGTTTCTTGTATTTGGGTGGTCGAGGTTTGAAACATGTGCAACTGTGCATGATCCTCCAATGCCTATTGAACAACAGATTTTTATGACTTGATAATTGATTTGAGATAAGGTCATTTTAAGTTATCTTGACCTTGAAAGTTATGTATTATTGATGAGGCTGTCTCCGTTTAAATGGAAACCAAAAAAATATGTAGAAAATTTTAAATTAAATGAAAATACGCAAATGGGTTCTAGCTAAGTTTAATTGGTAAAGTTTTTTATGATTGAATTAAAGATCTAAAGTTTCAATCACCGACTATATCAAAAAATCAATTGGTGTCTCCATCCTGTCTATATCAAAAAATCAATCGGTGTATCAGTTTAATAATAAAGAAAAATCATCAGGAACAAATATTATATGTTAGAAATTAAAAACTATTTCTGTAAAGAAATACATAAATAAATAAAAATTAAAAGGGGATGGTGGAGGAGGAAAGTGTTTTCTCCACCGTTAAATGGGCATATTCGCTGCTCCTTTGAAGCTTTGAGAAAGATTTCGTTGTCTCATAGTTGATGTCCTCACAAACCTTATTTTATTGTTGTCCCAAGCTGTGGGCGTGGGTTGTGGAGGATAAGTAAAACGTGGAGCCCACTCATCACCTACACTCTTCTTTAGTACCTCAACCTTTGTATGTGGACCGTGGTGGTGCTCTTGTTGGTGGATGGGATGCCTTTTGCTTTTGTATTTTGGATAGTTTAAAAGCTTGAAAAAGCTAAAGGAGAGTTTGAGGTTCTCCTTTACATCCATTCTTTTTTCTTCTTTTTTTCATTCACCTTTCAATGAAATGAAACCCCCATTAAATATTAATTCTTCTCCACATAAATAAAATTTCCATTTGGAATAACAAAAGATGTTTGAATGGATATTCCATCTATCACTTGGTTGAAAATTTAGTACAAATGAATGAACTTGTTATGACCGAATACTTCCCATTCTATTATCTTCTAAGCACTAATTCCTTTATAAAATGAAAGTAAAATATTCATTTTCCCTTTATCTTGAGGGAAAAAATAAATTAAAGGGCAAAGTCATGCTAACCATTGTTTCCCTCACTTCCCATTACTTCTTTATAAACTCCCAAATAAAATAGAAAAATATACCATGTTTTATTGCTCTTCATTTTTTTAATGACCTTATATTAATAAGTAATGTCCTGGACATATATAAGTATTTTTACAATTATTGCTGTAACAATGTGTAGTATAACTTTTCCCACTCTCCATTAAAAGTTATCATGACTTTTGAGTGAAGTTATGGTATGCCTTTATGTTAAAACCCCTTTCACTCTCCCTTGTGTGTGTGTGTTTATTTCTCAAAATAAAAATTTATTGTTGTAACAAGTTGTAATCGTAACAATATTAATTTTACATAATATCATTAATGATTATAGTATTTTCTTTTTATATAATTTAATTTGTTATACAAGTGAGGGACATGGATTCAAAACAAGATTACTATTAAACTACAAAACCCTAAGAAATATGACTGGTAATCCCGATTATACCTTCGTCCATAGGAAAACCCGATGACAGGGACAATTATAGGAACCGTCCAACCAGTGATTGTCATCAGGCTAGAACAGACTTGTCCGTCCTTAATCATTGATGAAACGTTACGAAGCAATGATGAATTTCTATATCGTTGGAGAGATAACCCACCATCAATGTTCTATGAAGACGTTACTGACATGAGAATAAAATCACCATTAAGGCAGCACCAACGGCTAGAAGGAAGAGGAAAACACTTGTATAAATACCTACCCATCAAGCCCAAAAGAGAGGTACACATACACTAAAAACACGCTACATCTGACATTCTATAATTCTAGCTATTCTAACTTTGGCATCAAAGGCCCTGTGGCAGGCACCACGCCGATGACCATGCTCTTTCTTTTCATAGTTTAACTTGTTGCAGGATCAAGATTGGCTGAGGACGACTCCCTTTTGGATGAACATTTCTACTGACGATCAGAGCATCATCAATGACGATTTTTGATAAGTTTTTTTTCCTTTTTAGAACATTGACACGGCTACTAAACTACAAAACCCTAACTACGACTATTTTTGACAAATCTTTCTTCATTTTTAGAGCATGAACAAGTCTAACTTTTTTTTACAAAAAAATGTTTTATATTTGTATTTTTTTAAAATAAAAATTTTTAAATTGTATATAAAAACTAAAAATTGGCACTAGACTGATAGTAAAATACTCATCACTCATTACTCATCACTCAATTTTTCACACTCGTTTGGTATCATCACCCAATTTCCATCACTCAATATTTTTCACACTATTTGTGGACCCATACCTGTCAGCCGGTAAAGCTTTTTTTTTTTTTTTTTTTTCAAGTACCCAAACTCACCGAAGCTAATAAAAATTAAAAATTAAAAAAAAAAAAAAAAAAAAAAAAACCCAGAACTAAAGACCGAACCAATGAAAAAAAAAAACCAATTTGAAGACCGAACTAGTGAGAGAAAAAAAAAAGAAAAAAGAACCAAACAGCCAACCCAGGAAAAAAAAAAAGTCAAAGTGGTCAAAAGTTGCGGCTGGTACTGTTTGCAGGTCCCTCATGTGTGTTTAATTACAAAAATGCCATTGAGCTATGAGTTATGGAAACTGAAAACAACCAAAAGTTGTTTTCAGTTTCCAGAACTCATAACTCAAAAATTAGAAAATTGAGTGATGGAAACAGAGTTATGGAAACAGAGTTATCATTTGCCAAACAACCTTTTTGCTATGGTCCCACCATTTTTGAGTTATGAGTTATGAAAACTGAGAATTAAGTTGCCAAATTTGCCAATCCAAACGCCCCCTCAATTTCTATCACTCATCACTTATCACTCAATTTTTCACACCCGTTTGGCATCATTACCCAATTTCCATTACTCAATATTTTTCACACTATTTGTGGGCCCATACCTGTCAACCGATACATTTTTTTTTTTTTCAGTACCCAAACTCACCGAAGCTAATATATATATATATATATATATATATATATATATATATATATATATATATATATATAAAATAAATAAATAAATAAAAACCAGAATGGAAGACCGAACCAGTGGAAAAAAAAAAAGAAAAAACCAAGAACTAAAGACCAATAGACCGAACCAATGAAAAAAGAAGAAGAAAAAAAAAAAAAAAAAGAAAGAAAGAACCGAACAGCCAACCTAGAAAAAAAAAAAAAAAGTCAAAGTGATCAAAAGTTGGGCTGGTACAGAGTTATCGTTTACTAAACAACCTTTTTGCTATGGGTTCCACCATTTTTGAGTTATGGGTTATGGAAACTGAGAATTGAGTTACCAAATTTGCCAATCCAAACACCCCTAAATGATCAAAAAAATGAAGCCAAACAGCCCCTAAGTGATCAAAAAAGTGAAGCCAAACAACTCCTTAAGCTTTTATTCCGGAGTACAGCATTGTTACCACGTGGGAAATAGAGAAGTCGGTATTCATAAATCATAAATATCATAAAAAAAATAATTAATAAATAAACCTTTTCTCTGGCTGTTATGTAAAGTAATTGACGAGGATGTAAGATTAGATTTGCTCTTTATGGAGCACGTGTTCTTCACTTGCCGTGTTAGTGACAGAGCTTTGTTTTCTTGTCCATTTTCGTTGAATTCATAGTCCAGTTGTTTTCATTTCTTTTATTTTTTCTACGGCGTTCCGTTTTATTTTAAGCTTCCGCACCTTGTTTTGTTGTCATTCTGTCTCATCACATGTTCTGAAAAATCAAAAGATCCGAAAAGACAAGGACACTGCGTGATGGTTTGAAAACAGTTTATTTAATTTTTTTTGTTTAAAAAAAGAATTAAAATATACTTATATTTTAATAAAATTTTAAAATAAAAAAAATAAAATTATTTTTAAAAAAATATACATAAAACATAAAAAATTAAAAAGCTAAAAACCAAAAGCGAAGCTTACAAAACACTTTCTACGCGTTTACTCGTTAGGCACTTTGATGCTCACGAAACTTTTGTGGCGGCTAATGTTTCATCACCAATGCTTGTGGGTTCTCTCTTCTCTCGTCCAATTATTATTCATCTGCTTCTGTTTCAATTTTGTCTCTGCTCACTACAATTTTCTTCTGCTTTCTTTTACTGTTCCAAATTTTTTTCTTGCTTGCACTATCGTCAGAATCTTCTACACCTTGCATCTTCGACGGCCAATAATAACGACTACTTTCAACTTGCACATAGGATGATGTTGATGTTTGATAATACAGCTTTTTCTTTCTTTTGGCTGGACATGATAGTTAGGTTAAAGTGTTGTTTGGAAATTGGAATCTTTAATGAATATGTATTTCGTAGATTTTTAGGCAGTATTTTATAAATTAAAAAAAAAATTGAGGTGTTGCGATAAATTTTATATTATTGTTTTTTAAATCAGAAAATATTGTTTTTTTTATATGCAGAAAATATTGTTTAATACTCATTGTTGTACACTTTAAATATTTAACATTCAAAATTTCACTGTTGGTAACAGCCCATGCTTTTGTTTTTGTTATTCAGGTGGGGCTTGTTTGCCTGTATAGTTTGTTTTCTCTTTGAATAAAATTTTTGGTTCATAAAAAAAAAAAAAAGATACACATTTTCTATTTATATACAATAAATTCTCGTCATGATATGCTTACCATATAATAAAAGCTAGGTTTAAAAGTTGTGATTATGCCAAGTGTTAACTATGTTTAATAGATCGGTAGTTGCATCAAATTGTAGCAATTTTTAAGATAAAAACAACAACTACCATATCATTTTTGTGGTGGATAATTCATTTATCTTACGGCAAATCTATTCAAATTCGCCGCAATTCAATCCTGCTTATTGGGTGGTTAAGTAATTAAAGGCTTGAAATGATTTTTTATTTTGTGGTTAGCCTATTTTTTATGGTTTTCATTTTATAATGAGATGTATTTTTATGCAACTTTCTTCTTGCTTTCATGCAATATTTTGCTAATATGGGTGATACAGTCATTGTATCTGTTACATTTCATTATGTAATGTGTGTATATATAAATATTTTTTTGGTTTAACTCTTAATACAAATTGTTGTTAACCAGAGTAGCCCAAGAGGGATTTATTTTCAGTATGCAGGACCTTGCAAAAAGGTATTGCTTCTTAATTCTCTGTTAGAAATATGAGGTTAAAAAATTAAATTTACTATTTTTCAACAGTTTAAACTTTTGAGACAATCAGTAATTTAACATATTCTCATAACATTTGAATGCTGATGAAGTTATTTTCAATTATCTATGCAAATTTATTGGCAAAGTCTTACTCTTAATAACATGCTTGCAGTTAAGAGTGGCTCAATTTTTGGCTATGATCTTCAAATTTCAATTATCTATGCAAACTTTTTGCAACCCTTTTCTATTTTTTTTATCATTAATGTTCTTTCTATATAGATATAGAAGTGGCGTCTGATGATGCTTTAGGGTGGAATACTTGGTTGACTTATCAAAGGTTTTGCTCAAAGGTTTGGATACATATTGTTGGTAGTTTGCTTCTTCTTTTTTGTGTTGGATGTGCCAGTCGGGTAAATTAACCTTGATCTTTATCTTTAATCATCATCATACAAAAACCACTCTACTCGGTGCCTAATTATTTAGATTTGCATGTCCAATTGCATTTTCATTTTATTTGGCTTTTTAATAAAGAACTAATAGAAATCATTGATATTAAAAACACAATGTTTAATCCATGCAATTATCTACTGCCACGACATTTTTTTTAAACATATAGCTATGGTGTTGCAACTCCAGATAGAATCTAAAATTCTAATTAATAACATCCAGTTATAAATTATGTATTCTTCCCTCCTCTTTTTATGTCATTTCTAAGACTAAGTTTTAATTTGGTTTATATGATTCTTTTTCTTTTTTTTCCATGAATCTTTATGTGATTCATTTGTTAATGATGGGTGTAGGATGAAAAATTTGTCAAGCCAATTACAAAATGCCACATCTAAATTTAGTGACAAATTCCAAATTAATATGTCATTAAATTAATTAAATCAAATAATGACATGTGTCATCCAAATCGATATTACATTGGCATATTGAAATTTGCCATGTGTCATTTGGCCCACAAGATAAAGATAATTCCCTATTCAAATTTTATGGATAATTATCTTTATTAAAAATAAATAAATAAAATAAAGATAAATTTTCTATTCAAAATTGATAGATGATTATCTTTATTAAAATAAATAAATAAAATAGAGATAACTATTTATCTTTATTGATTATTATCTTTATCAAAATATAATCTTTATTAAAATAGATAAATAGAAATAATTATCTCTAAACAAAATTTGGGCCAATCAAGAGTCTACTACATATCTTTAAGCATATCAATTTAAAGGGGAGATTATCCTCTAAAATTACTATAAATAGAGGACATCCCCCCCTCATTTTCACCACAAAGTTTTTCAAGAAGCCCAAGCTCTGGAAAAATTCGGTCTTAAGAATCTTTAAAAAACTTGAAGAACATTTGAAGGACTTAAAGAACAACAAATCTCTAACAAGCTCAAAGCCAGAGATTCGTTGTGAAGACTTAGAGATTCGTTGTGAAGATTGTTTGATCCATCTTCCGCATTCGTTGTAAAGACCGTTTGATACATCTTCTACCCAAAGTGAGATTTCGCGTTCGAGTCAAGATAGAAGATAGAATCAGAGGAGTATTCTTTTGTAAACGAATCAAAACAGAAATTGTACCTACTACTTGATTAATATAAAATTATATTTGTGAAACACTTTTTTTAGTTGTTTGATTTTCTGCAATTGAGAAATTTTGTGTTTATAATGGTTTATTTTACAAGATTCCTTTTTTCAATCATTGTTTTCTTTTTTAATTAGTTTGCCTTCATTTTCTATTAATCTTGCATATAATGGAAGATCGCATACAATATCTATGTATCTATATTCTATATAATTATATGCTATATAATAAAATTGAGTCCTAAAAGTCGTAGTTGTGTTAGGTTGAAATTATGCCTAATTAAATGTCAAATGTATACATACCGCTTTTAATAATTTTATTAACAATCTTTTAATACACGACTTTCATTCAATCTATGTTAAAATTTAGTTTGTTTCTCAATAAAATTATATATTATTAGCCTCATCACACGCACTTTGACGAGGTTTTTTTTTTTTTTTTTTTTTTGGTTTATTGTCATTATTTTTCTTTGGATAAGTTTATTTTGAAGATATGGATTAGTAGAAAGTATCATATTTTGTAGGCATTTTAAGTGGAGTTGGAGATATATTTTTACCGGGTTATTCTCAAGTTTTTTCCCTGTTAAACGTAAAGTTTAGGGGTATTTTTGAATCACATAAAAGTCTAGTTCAAATGTATATATACCGCTTTTGATAATTTTATTAACAATCTTTTAATACACGACTTTTGTTTAGTCTATGTTAAATTTAGTTTGTTTCTCAATAAAATTATATATTATTAGCTTCATCTCACGCGCTTTGACATGGCTTTTTTTTTTTTTTTTTTTGGTTTATTGTCATTACTTTTCTTTGGATAAGTTTATTTTGAAGATATGGATTAGTAGGAAAGTATCATATTTAGTTGGCATTTTAAGTGGAGTTGAAGATATATCTCTACCAGGTTATTCTCAAGTTTTTTCCCTATTAAATGTAAGGTTTAGGGGTATTTCTGAACCACATAATAGTCTAATTCAAAGAGAGGAATCTTCTTATAAATAGTATTTCTGAACCATATAAAAGTTCAGTCCAAAAAGAGGAATCCTCTTATAAATAGTATAGATATAAATTCAAAACCAAAATCATACTATACACGAACCTTCAAGTAAAATATATTTCTGTTAGTAGATGTAACATGATTCATACATGGTTCATTTTTAATACAAATTATTAAATCTTGATATTTTATTTAATATTATAAATAATAAATAGTACTACTTATTAAATCTCGACATTTATTTAATATTATAAATACTAAATAAATACACAACTGATTAAGATTTTAAATTGGAACAGTTATGTGATCACTCTCTTACTTCTTGATGGAATGAGCCCAAAAAAAATTAAAATTAAAACATAAAACACAAAGGGACCCCAAACAATATTTTGAGCAAACATATATTTTCCATCAAAGGGATTTATCAAGCTATTCATAGGTATAAGAATACTCCCTTAAGAATCAATTTGCAACTGAGTATTTTCTTCATAGTTTCTGAAAAATCATAACTGTAGTTATGTTCTAACTTTTCCCAAAATTAACAATCTCTATATAAATCTCAAAAGATCTTGATACATTTTTAGATTTGTAATATTTAATTTAAACCTTAAAATTGACCCAAATACTTTTATTCTAGGGATAATTACAACCAAAAGAAAAAATGGTTTGAGAATTGGAAAATATACTTTCATTTTCCTAGGTTTATAATTAACCAGTTTCCTCCTCAAATATACATGATTCCTTGCACTTATATTATTTTGTTAACTAATAATATGCGTTAGTTTGGATACTGCGTTTCACCCGTCTGCGTTTTGCGTTTTTCTTTTCTTTTCTTTTTTTTTTTTTTTTTTTTTTTTCATGCGTTTTGGCAAAACGCGGTTACTGTTCATGTACTGTTTAATGAACAGTAACCGCAAATGTTGACTTTTCTGCCACAAACAGTGCATTGTGTACTGTTCATGGACCCACAAATTTCACTTTTTAACAACTTTTTCATTAAAAATGGGTCCCACGATACTATTTACACATTTAAAAATTATTTTGCTACAGTGATTTCAGCAATAAGTTTTCAGTTTCAGCAAAATAAGTCCTATCCAAACAGACCCTATATATTAACAAATTGTTAGTCTGTTCAGTGGTTAGGTAATGGCAGCTACCATTACCTAACCACTGAGTTATTAAAATCCCAAATTACCCTTAAGCAGTTTAAAATTTAAAAAAAAAAAATTTATTATTACGAAGAAATTACCTCTCAATTAAGTTGATTGTGGTGCTATTTTTACTCACTTGCTAATTAGGGGTTTTTTTTTTTTTGAGGGGACACTTGCTAATTAGTTAAGTAATAAGATTTTATATATATATATATAAATATGAGTGATTATGACAATGATGATGGTTAAGTGCCTTTGGATCATCATCTTCATAATATATATATATATATATATATATATATATATATATATATATATATATATATATATATATATAATAGGTGAAGTTGAAAGAAACTCAAATTAAAATTCCAAATTAGAGTTCCAATTTTGTGCCATGTGTCATAAATTATTTATTCTTAAAGAATTTTATTTCTTAAATTTAAAATCAAATGTGGGACCACATCATAAATATTCTTCAAATTGAGTTATTAATTACAAAAACCAAAGAGTCTAGAATAAATGAATCGTAAAAAAAAAAAAAAAGTGCTTCACAATAAATTTTTTTTTTTAAATGGACAATTTATATTTTATACCTAATAATATACTTACAATTTTTTATAAAAAGTTAACAAAATATAAAAATGACTATCAATAGTATTTAAATTTTATATATATATAGGAATTATATTATGCATTTTATTGTATATTTTTAAGTGTATCCAATCATATGCATGAGATTACAAGCTAGTAGACATATAAAATTAGGTGCCTTTACATTGAAATTAAATTTTATACTTAATATAAAGAAAACACAACAAATAATAATAATAAAATTTCATGTGTTAGAAACAAGATATGGACATAATCAATTTGAAAGAAAATAATAACTGATTCAAATTAACCCACTGGCAACTTTTTTTTTAAATTGTTTAGCAAATAATCATTGGTTATTTGTGAGATTGAAGAAAATAAAGAGAGGGAGAGCGGAATCATGTGGAGTCTTTTGGGTTAATATTGCAAAATCGGAAGTTAATTTGCGTTATAGGTACTGTTCAAAGTTATTTGGGATTTTGAGGAGAGAGATTGAATTTCGATATTACCGTTGCCGAAATTCAACCAAAAGTATGAGAGAGAAGAAGAAAAAGGTGGAGAGAGAAAATGTTGAATTTCGGCAACGGTGATACCGAATTTCCTCTGCCCAGTTCTACTGCTCGTGCGTGGAGTGCCCGAAGTGAAAAGGAAAAAAAAAAATTGACAAACGAATTGCGGCAATGCCATTGCCGAAATAGGGGTATAAAATTTTTTTTTAGCAATTATGGCAATAGCATTGCCAAAAATGGGGGGAAAAAAAAAGGTTACGAAATCTATGAAAGAGTAAAAAAAAAAGTTGTCATGTCTACAATATTTTTACAACATTTTCACAATAAATCACACATGATTAGTTATTATTAGTTCAAAAAAATTTGTGACAAACTAATTGTGGCAATGGCATTGCCGAAATTAGGAGAAAAAAAAATTGTGAGATCCTAATTGTGGCAATGCCATTGCCGAAATAGGGGAATAAAAAAAAAAATTTAGCAATTGTGGCAATGGCATTGCCGAAAATGGGAGGAAAAAAAATAAAATAAAATAATGGTTGCTTAAATCTAGGGAGGAATTAAAAAAAATGTTACGTCCACAATATTTTTACAACATTTTCACAACAAATCATAGGTAATTAGTTATTATTAGTTCAAATTTGAATTTAATACTGAGATTACTTTTTTAATCCAACAATAACAACCTGCCACTTAAAATTTATTGTAAAAATATTGTAAAAGTTGTGTGAACATATCATTTCTTAAAAAAAAAAAAAAAAAAAGTGAAATGTGGCAATGGCATTGCCGAAATAGGAGGGAAAAAAAATAATTCCCCTCCTATTTCGGCAATGCCATTGCCACATTCCACTTTTTTTTATAATTGCCACAATTGCTAAAAAAAAATTTTTATTCCCCTATTTCGGCAATGGCATTGCCACAATTAGGTTCTCACAATTTTTTTTTCTCCCAATTTCGGCAATGCCATTGCCACAATTAGTTTGTCACAAATTTTTTTGAATTAATAATAACTAATCATGTGTGATTTATTGTGAAAATGTTGTAAAAATATTGTGGACAAGACAACTTTTTTTTTTACTCTTTCATAGATTTCATAACCTTTTTTCCCCCCCATTTTCGGCAATGCCATTGCCACAATTGCTAAAAAAAAAAATTTATACCCCTATTTCGACAATGGCATTGCCACAATTCGTTTGTCAATTTTTTTTATTTTTTTTTTCCTTTTCACTTCGGGCACTCCACACACAGGCAGCAGAACTGGGCAGAGGAAATTCGGTATCACCGTTGCCGACATTCAACATTTTCTCTCTCCACCTTTTTCTTCTTCTATCTCATACTTTTGGTTGAATTTCGGCAACGGTAATACCGAAATTCAATCTCTCTCCTCAAAATCTCAAATAACTTTGAACAGTACCTATAACGCAAATTAACTTCCGATTTTGCAATATTAACCCAAAAGACTCCTGTTATGTGAGGAAAGTGAACCTGAGATAAGACTTGAACTTTTCTGTTTCTAATGAATCCGTATGTGGGTATTTAAGTCTTTTTATTTTGAAGCTACAATTTATTGTAATTTCTTCTACGTGATAATTTTGACAAGGTTAAAACCATCTATAAAAAAATAGAATGAGCAAAGTATATAGTTATCTATTGCCTGCCGCAAAGCACTAGAATTTGCTGTGGACATTGGTTTCTCTGATATAGTTATTGAAGGTGATTTGTACAGGTGATCAATGCAATCAAAGCAAGCAAGGCTAACATGTCTCGGCTAGGCCATGTGATTGAAGATATTCAGGTGCTAATTTCAAGTCTTAGAGCATCTCTAACAGATTAGGCAAATTTTTGTACTGTTTGGAGAATGAACAGTGACTTTTACCTTTTAACTATCCACTTTTTCAAATACAATTTCCAACAAATTCTCTATCCCACTCTCTATCTCATTTAAATATTATTTCTTCATTCATTATTTATTCTTTTTTTAACAACTACACATCTTCCAACATTTTTTTATTCAATACCTTATTATTATTATAATAATAATAATAATAATAATAATAATAATAAACATTTGAAGAATGAAGAGTAGCCCATCAAACTTGATGAGCTACTGTTCATGAGCCAAAAAAAAAAAAATCCGGGTATAAAGAGTCCATTGAAGAATGAACAGTAGCCTATTTTGTGGGTTTACTCTTTAAAGTAGAGAGGATTTTGTGTTTAGCTCTCATGTTGGAGATGCTCTTAGGTGGACAGAAGTTCATTGGGTGAAGAGGAGCGCAAATTTGGCTGCCCATAATTTAGTACACTACGAAAAAAATATTTCAAATGATGTAATTTGGTTGGAGGACTCTCCACCACCAACTCTAGAATCTCTGTATCATGGCTATTTAGCTATTATGGAATGAAATTTTGGTTCCAGTTTCAAAAAAAAAATATATATATATATATATATTATGGGAAGGTTTTTATAATTCTCCATAAAATCTATCGTTTTCCTAATTTGATTCTATCATTTTTTTCATATTTTTTATTAGGGTATTTCTTACTTTAAGAGTATTCACACCAACTCATGTAAAATAACATAAAATCCAAAAATCATCGACATTAAATTATAACTTGATTACACAAAATAAGATTTTGCTATGGTGTTTGTGCAAACATTCAAGTCACTTGCAACTTATGGAAAATGATTTTTTATTGTTTCTTTGCATTCTCCGAAGGTGAAAAATTGAGTAGATGGTGGTTATTTTGTGTGAAAAAAGAGAAACAATTTAAAAAATTAAGATATTTTAATATTTTAATAAACTAGTGTATAGAATAGATAATCAAATGTATGTGTTTTGAAAATGATTAGCTAAGTTTTTTTTCAAAAAAAGTGAATTCTTATTCTAAAATAGACAATGATTTTTGCATTAGCTGATGTGAATGCTCAATAGTAGCCAAAAATTATAATAAATATATAAATAATTATATATGTAAAGTGATTTGTGTAATATTCATCACAAGGGGCATACTTTCGCCAACTATATTTAGCAGACATGCACAAAATTATATTGAATCTTTTTTCTTTTTCTTTTTTTGAGAAGGATTATGAATCTGGTATACTTTCGCCAATATCATATAAAGGGTTGAAAGTTAGATTTTTTTTTTTTTTTTTTTCTTCAGCTAGATATAACAAATTAACAAGAAATTGACTTGCAGTTTGAGTATAGTGACATTCCAGGTATCCAAAGAAATATGTACAGCATAAGACATATTATATTTCTTTGAATCAAACACCACCTACATCTTCAGATTTGGCTCACGAACTATTTGACAGATAAAACTTTAATCTTATTTTTTCCTTAATTCAATGATGATCTAATTGATGGTAAATGTAGAAATGACCATCTCACTAGATCAGGGAGGGAACCACCATTGTACTAGTGGGTAATGCCGCCCTAATTTTTTTTTTTTAAATATTATTATTATTATTATTATTATATATATGTACTAATTTTACCAATTTTGTTATATAAAATTACATTTCTTTTCCCTTTAACAATATCATTGAACTTTTAAGAGTAATGCTATATTCACAAATATTTTTATAACATTTTTACAAACAATTTCGGTAGAAAATTCTTATTAGTTAGCATATGGGCACACAACTCATATCATTTTTTTACTTACTAGTAATCACTTCTCATATCAGTAACTTATTAAAAAAAAAAACTATAGCTCTAACATTTTCCACATTTTAGTGACCATAAAAAAATTTATAAATCTAAAATTTAAAACAAAATATACCAGGCAAAAAAAAAAAAAAATCTCTACAACAAAAATTACCAGTAAAACTAAAAACAAAATTAAGTTCAATTAACTAATTTTATAAAAAATAAATAACCCTCCTTTTGAAAAATGCTAAACAAAAATAATTTTATTCTTATCAAAAAAAAAAAAAATCAGCAACTGACAGCCAACAATAGTAAAATCGTTCCTTAACTTAAAATTTTAACTCCATCGCTGGTTACAAACAAACACTGTCCCACAAAATGAGTGGTGCTAGTATGAATGAAATAAGTGTCATTGTCAAGCAGAGACACGATGCAAGATCCACTACGAAGTTAGAATAAGTTGATGATATTATCCAATTAAGAATCGTTGGCCCTTCAATCAATATTTGGTCTATGCAGCAATCTTGTGAAAGTTAAGATTTTTGATGGGACATCTACTTGGGATTGGCGAATAAGATCATTAAAGATATGATAGATTAATTGCAGTGATTATCATAAAAAATATTACGTGCATCGTCGGCAATTCCTTAATTTGCTTGAATAAATATCTTCTACGGGTTACACCAGTAATATGCATTATCCTGTTTCTCATTGTCTCATATTTAAGGATACGTATATAATTATCTAGTGAGATATTTTCTCCTTTGCTTGAGTTTTTTTTTTTAAATAAAGAAAGTTGAAACAAGAAAATATCAAATATTCTATTATACTTTTTTTTTTCTTTTTATCAGAGAGTTGTAAACTTTATTCAAGGAAAAAAAGAAAGTACACAAGTAGATAGATTGTTCTATATATAAAACATGAATTCTTCACCATACAAGTAAAGTAATTATCGATGCTAAAAGCATGTTTTATTAACGAATGTGCTGGATTGTTTCCTTGAAGCCTGAAATTTCAAAATTTTGAAGCTCGATACTATAATCGAGTGCTCCTTGTATGATAGTCTTAATAGAGGTAGGAGGGAGTTTCCCAGATAGAGAATTAACCTCTACTGGCTAAGAGTCCCCCCTCAAGAATAAGATCCTTGATGCCTACATCCACTGCAAACAAAATACCTTATTCAAAGGCATTGGCTGCAAATTCCATTGCACACAAAGGAACTGAGACTTTCTTACTCAAAGTAGCAACCATATGCCCTTGAATATCTCGAATAATAACGCCGGTACCTGATTCTTTTTGTTGAGACTTGAGAGAACACTGCTTCATCCATGTTAGCTTTGTAAAACTGGCCCCATGCATGGAGGATACCACTTCAACACAGCCTTCTGAATCAGTGTTCGAGTCGCGATGTTAACTGCTTTGAATTCTGTGATATGTTGGGGATTTGGGATGCCCACGCACTGCACCACCTTTGCCACTGATTCTTTAAGTTAACCCAAGCTAGCTACTGTGATCGTTTTTTCCGAAGTTTCTTTACAACAGTGCCTGTCCTCAACCAAATTCCATACCACATCCAGAAAATCTACAAATGGAGCCCCACCCTGTGCTTGGAAAACATCCGTTAGAGCCCATGTATCTTTTGCATGAGAACAATCCCAGAAGATATGATCCTTTTTATTTTTATTTTATAAAATAAGGGGGAAAGCTCACTTGTTTTGCGAGTCAACAACATATGTACCAAGATAAATATTAAATTTGGAGCAAAATTTGTTACTTTCATATAAATAAATAAATTACTAATAACTTCTTCCACGTAAAAGTTTTCATTTTCATTGAGGTTGTAACTGATAGTTCAATGGTAATAGCATTCTTATGAGAGGGAGAGAGAGAGAGATCTATTTTATTCCATCACACCGAAAAAATAGAAAATGATGTTTTGGTACTGTAAAATTGGCTTATTACAAAATAGGTTCATTTAAAATTTATAATAGGATAATTAAAGTATTATAAAAAGTTTTTAAAAAATCACTAATTTTATTCCATCTTTTATTTTTCCTTTTTGTCATTCTCCTTGTCTGTTATGCCAAGCGTTGAAGCACAACTTCTTGGGATCGAACCTAATCTCTCTCTTAGTGGGAAAGTTGAGAATATCGCTTGAAGCCTTGAACTAGGAGGCTTGTAAGTCTATTCGACCTTTGACATTGTAAGATGTTTTGACATGGGAAAAGTAGTAAAGGATGTTTTGGCATAATAAAGTTGGATCATTATCAGATTAGGGATGGCAATGAAATGAAATGGAGCCGGATTATGGATGTTCCATCTCGCAGGATTGTTGCCCAGTTTTGCTTGCATGTCAATTCAAGCTATCCCATCCCTACTCCACAGGACCCATCTCCTTCCACATTTATTACAATAATATAAAATTATACTTTAAAAAATTACAATTAAAATAATCTCATCAAATGAAACTAAATTTTACTAAAAAAAACTCAATAATATAAACCAAAGTATTTAAAAAGACAATAAAAAAAAAAAGAGTCTTAATATCGGTAGGATCCTCGAATGTACGGATCTTCGAACCAAGGGCTTTTTGCCTTGTAGTCTTTTACACCGCATCTTTTGGAGTCCCACATCGAAAGAAAACTCCCCCACTTGCTGCCTTATAAGCTATGAAGATTATGGAAACTGGTTAATTAAGTAGATTACTAACAACATATAAGAGACAATATGGAAATGTGGAATAAAGCACAGTACAAGATACAACAAACTGAAGGATATTATTAGATTAAACAACTTTTTTACATCAGACATAAGAGACACGGGAATACATTTTACAAAGAGAGCTTGCTTTTGTTTTTCTGAACTTACTCTTGCCCTCTTCAAACTTACAAGAGTTCTATTTATAGGCCTTAAAAGTTGCTAATATTCTACACACTTCTACAATATCCATATCAGAACAAATGAATTAACAAGTGTCAAGAGCATAGTGGGATTGTTGGATTGCTATCTTCCTCCGGATAAGCTTGCAGAGTCCTTCAGTGCTGGGGTAGCAACAGGTGTCAACTGAGGTGGGAGCAAAGCTGCACGGATGATTTTATCCAAGCATCATTCTGACAAGGAGAAGCTACAGTGATTTTTGGAAGGATTACGTCTGAAGACATTTCTAGGACTTTTGACTAGGTTTTTTTTTTTTTTTTTTGATAAAGATATCTAGTCCCATCCATCTCTTCCTTGGAACCATTCTTCATCAACATCTTCATCAGGATCATGATTATGATATTGCGGATCATCATATCCAATAAGAGGATTTGGCATTTCCCAATGGTCTTCATGTGGCCATTGTTGCTTACAGACATCCGGGCCAGTTGGAATTATTTCAGGAAGAATACCCTTATTAAGAGATTCCGCCATGGTAAGAGAATGATGACAAGATATCCAAGAGACATCCGAATGTGTATGGAGAGTTCCATCTGAATTGGTGACCCAATACATCTCAACAGGATGAAAAATTTCTTGTGCTTGAATATTATTTTTAGAATGAAGTTTGGCAACCAAACATGCTGAAGTGACTTTGTGGCCAAACCTGGGGTGCTCTATTTTATGATACTTTACCCATTCACCATTATGAGCATCATTTTTCAGAATTTCAGACCAGAATTTATGAAAATATTTATTTCCCTAAGGGAAAATATAACCATAAAACTCTGGTTCGAAATGAAGACACAAGTAATATTCATTGAGCAAGTACCACATATAAAGGTAATGTGCAACAGTCCAATTAGTTATCCAAAATGCAAAAGGGGTTTTCCATGGTTGGTTTATATCAGGGAAGATAGCAAGGAAATGGCTTTGGTGCTTTTTGAGGTAATCATGGAGGGTTTTAATAATTCTTTTGGCTCTAGCTTCAATGGTCAAGGTCTTGATTTGGTCTTTTATTTCTGAAGGGAGGTTTTCTATCATATTAAGGATATCATTAGGGTCTGTAGAGGAAAGACTTGAGGATGAGGATGGGTTTGTAATAGGATATACACATAAAGGTGGAGGGATAATTATGGTATTAAGGACTGGAGGTTTCCTGGAAAGATAATCAGTGAGAAGGTTATCTTTACCTTTAATGTGTTTGACCTGGAAAGACCATTGTGAGAACCAATTTGCCCATCTGAGTAGCTGAGGATGTGGGAGCATTTTCCTTTTAAACTGGAGCATTTTGGGGAAGGAAGACATGTCCATTTCTACTAAGAAATTGTGTCCAAGAAGATGAAATTGGAAATTTTCAATTCCATGCTTGACTGCAAGAATTTCTTTGAAAGTAGAATGATAATGGAGTTCTGAGGGCTTGAATGCACCACTTTTATAGCCACAAATATTCCTTTTGCCATCAATTTCCTCAAAAAGAGCTGCTGCCCAATATTCATCACTTGCATCTGTCTGCAAAATCCGTTTGCCTGGTCCTGGAATCTGTAAGGAAGGAAGCTTTTCTGATAACCTTTTCAATTGTTGGACCGCTTCTGTGTGAGCAGAGTTCCATTCTGGGGGAGATTTTTTCAACAACTGAGCCAAACAGTTCCTATATCTAGAGATTTTTGGAATAAAATCCGACATATAATTTACAATTCCAAGGAACTGTTGTATTTGCTTAGCATTTGTGAGCTTGTCTGGAAATTCAGCCAAGGAGGACGCTATATGAGGCTACAGAGTATACTTTCCATCTGAAATATTTACTCCCAAAAAGTCTATAGAAGACTGTCCTATGACCATTTTCTTCTTTGAAAGCATTATTCCTTGGGATTTCACTAAGTTATAAAACTCAGTGAGCAACTTGGCATGGGATTCTTCATCTTTTGAGAACAAAAGGATATCATCCACATAGATTAATGCGTTGGCTAAAAGTGGCTGGAACAACATTACCATTACTTTCTAAAATTGGGATGGGGCATATTTAAGGCCAATAGAGTGTTCTAGTGGTACACTACTCCCTTGACTTCACAGCTTATAAGGTAGCAAGTGGGAGAGTTTTCTTTCGATGTGGGACTCAAAAGGATGTGGTGTAAAAGACTACAAGGCAAAAAGCCCTTGGTCCAAAGATCCGTACATCCGAGGATCCTACAATATAATAATATAAATTAGTGAGAATCGGGTATTTGAAAATATAAATAGAATAAAGGACATTTTTGTAAATATATACAAGGCAAGGCAGCATAAATCCATACTTATCTTGTCTTGGGTGCAAAATAATTTAGGATAAAGTTTCTTCCCAATTTAGTTTAAAGAGAAATTCTTCAAAATAAATAAATTAAAATTTGTAGGATTAAATTGAATTTTAAGTAAAAATTAGAAAATATAATTTGTCATCTAGCCTATTTTTTCTCTCTGCAAAAATGAAAAAGAAACTAAGAAAACGGCAAACGCGCACGCATATTAATATTTCGTTTCGATGGAAGCGGGAAGTCTCCTCCATAGTCACATTCCATTGAACCCAACCAAACCCCAAATACGTCGCCGTATTAGCTCCTCTTTCCCGCGCTTCTTCTTCATTTCTAGGGCTTCAAATTCTTCTTCTTCTTCTTCAAATTCAGAGCGAGGTTACAGAGGACCAAAGCCAAAGAGGGATTGGGTCGCCGATTGGGTCTCCAACAACGACGACGTCGTTCGGAGCTTGCCGATTTACGTCGGAGGTGTCTCGCTCTTGGCTGTTCTGTTAAACCGCACCGTTTCGGGCATTGCTCCTGTTGCTGATGCTAGCAGGTAATTGCTCTCAGTCTCAGATATCAAATTTTTGAAAAAAAAATTCAGCATTCATTGAATTTGTGCTTGGCTTGTTGTTTTGAACATTTTCTTGGGCATTGTTTAGGTCTAGTAGTTATTTGCTTGATTCTCTGGCTGAATTTTCTTTTAATTGAATCACTTGATGGAATTGCTGTGCTAATGTGGTTGTGCATGTGCTATGGAATGTCGATTTAATTTAATATAGGTTTTTTTGTGTGATAATAGCCTGGATTGATTGGATTGGATTAGCTCATATGAGTTTGTATTGTGCGAACATGTGTTGAGTAACATGGCAGACGTGTACGAATAGTCGAATTGTAACTTGATTAGTCCTTTTTGGATAAGCGCAAATATGACAAGTGCTTTTCTCGGGTCGTGACAATTTGGCTTATGAATTTCTTTTATTGAGAAATTGGTTAGTGCCATTTGCAATTTATTTGCTCGTGTGTTTTGCTGGCGTGCTTTTATATTTTCTAGATGGAGATCGCAAGTGGTGGATACCTTATTTTTGGATCTTCATTGGGGCATCAAACAAACCAGAATGTGTGCTTATCGTAGCATACAGCTTGTGCTTGCCGCTTCTTTTGCTTCATGAAGAGATGAATTTGTGTGATTTCTTTGAATAATGAATGGCTTATGTTAATATTTACAAACTAGCTTTTATGATTCTAAGGTTCAATACAATGTTTGGTGGTTGTACTTTTCATAAAAACATCCTAGAGCTGTTGAATATCTTTGTTCCGTTTGCAGGTAATGCCTTCTTGATGAGTTTGTGCGTGTGCACTTGACTCTATGTTGCAGTAGTAGTGTTCAGTTTCATAGCATGTTTAGTGTGTACCTTTCAGAAACTTGCTTTGCACTAACTAGGATTCTAGTATGTTCCAATTCAAGATAGAGAACTCATAAAAAAGTGAATAATTTTACACTAGCTCTCTCAACCTACCCCAATGCTCCTTCTAGGCTTGGGATCAACTGTGTACAAAAATTTAAGACTATGCTTGCCGCTTCATTTGCTTCATGAAGAGATGTGTTTGTGTTCACTGATCAAAAAGAGTGACCCATGTTAATAGTTACAAGCAAGCATGATTATCCTCAAAGTCAATACAATCTTTGGTGGTTTTTCTTTTCATAAAAACGCCTTATAGCTGCAGGAACACTTGGGATTTCTCTGTTCAGTTTGCGGGTAATGCCTTCTAGCTAAGTCTGTGTGTGCACGTGCATGTGACTCTGTGTAGTGGGCATAAAGTTGAGTTACATAGCATGCTTGTGGCTAACAAAGATTCAAAGCCCTGATTCAGAATTGAAATCAAGCTGGGGCATTTTGCTTATTTTTTGAAGAAGACTATACGGCAAATAAACTATGCTTTTTTTACTTTTATAGAAGATAGAACTTCCTCAAAGTTGTCTTGCTCTGATTTGCTTGCTTACATTTTTCTCAAGCACGTTTAGACTAAAATCTAATCATTTATTATGTCCTCATATTCACATGAGATCTATTATGCAGTTCACAGTCAAGATCTGATCTTTTGACGCTTGGTTTGGCAGTCACTAACATCCTAACTGGTCTGGTATGGCTGTCAATCCGACCAAAATCTATATCTGCGGTGAGGGCTTCACACCCGCTTTTCAACCCTAATTTCTCTCTCATTTAGCTGATTGGCTCACTAGATCTAATTTTCAATCGATTATATCAGAGTTTGCTTTTAATAGTTTTGTTCTGATTTCAGGTAAGTCCTCAAGGGGTTGAATGTCAGAGAATATGTTCAAATCTCCCTGATTCTGTGGTTTCTGAGTTACTGTGGTAATACACATTATTTCACGTTTCTACAATGTTCAACAACGATATTTATTCTCTAATAATCATCTTTATCATTTTTTTTACTCCATTGGTTTGTGCTCACTTGTAAAATTCATAACCATTTTTTGTTACAGAATAACGGCTACTTCTCTTTTATATCATCTTATCAACTGAGAGAAGACAACAGATATCATACAGCCAATTTTATTCTCTACAGTGCTAATTTTCAAAAGATAGGGACTTAAAATGCGAATTGGATGTCTCACTTGTGATATTTTAATTAAAAGCCACTAGCCCCAAATCCACATTTCTTTCAAATAATGGCAGGGTTTCCTAATGAATAAAGAGATATTAAATAGTGTGCCAATCTACAGGATAATAATGTCTTGCTGTTATCAAAGAAAATTTCTTGTGATTTGCAGGTAGAGAAACTATTCAGCCTGTTTAATATGTGCTTTTCATTGCTTATTCCACAGGGTATGGGAGTCTATGTCAAATGTGATGTGCTGCAGGTCTCTAATTGTTGTTTATGATAGCCGTTGTATCCTTCAAATTGGTTGTGCAGCCAAATCTTCATTTGGTGATGGTGAAGCTGTGGCTGTAGATGCCAATAAACTAATGCAAGGATCACTCTGTCAGGGTGTTATAAAATCTGGAGCTCGTAAGTTATTAATTTCATATTATTCATTGGAGGTTTCAAGTATATAGAACGTGACATAATTATTGTAAGATGTCCACCAAAACATATGATCTTAAACCACCCATTTGCACCTAATTTTGCAGAGAGCTACTTGGCCAACCTATCTCTTTATCCTGGGAAGTCTGAGCTGCCATTTCTGCCTTCAAATACACAGGTATCCCGCATGTACTCAGGTTGATTGTGCTGTGCAACCACAAGGTTTAGAAAGGTTCATATCAAAGTTTCACTATTACAAGTCTCACTTTGCTAGGCAGTAATTCTGCAACCACTTGGAGAGAAAGGAATTGCAATAATTGGTGGTGACACAATCAGGGGTTTTACGAGTTCTGACCAGGTGTTTCTCTGTTAGCTTGCAAATTTTAACCTCCGTGTATCTGTTTGTCATAAGATACTTGGCATGACAAATCGCAAGTGTTATTATCATTCCATTCCTTTAGACTTTTGACTAAAAATATTCTCAATAAAAAATTGAGGTAGCCCTGACATTCCTCTTACCATAAAGCCTTGATGTTCATATTCGTATTATGAGTCATCACTTGGCTGAAATCAAGTGATCTTGGAGTCTTTATCAAACTTTTTTTTCTAGAACTTGCATATTTTGGTCACTTTTACATGCTTGTCTGCACAGTGACACATCATTGTGATCTAAATAGGCTCCATCCCTATTTCAAGGGTGGCAAGTCCATACTCGTAATTTTTTTAATCTTAAATCATTTTCAGTCCTTTTGATAGAGGAGACATGGATCAACAAGCTAATGGAACCTACTTTTTGTCTTTCATAAATGTGATAACGCATGTCACTAATCTTTTCTGAAAAAGAACTTTGGAATCAAATAACTTCATTACGCCAATTGATCAAACTTGTTAACACACTGGAATCAATTTTGTGAGCAGGATTTTATTTTTTATTATTATTATTATTATTATTATTTTGTCTTGGGTAGTGATTGGAGTAAATATTTATATGATGACAGGCATGGATTACATTAATTGGAGAGAAGCTGGATGCTACGCTTGCAAAGAACTTGAATAGCCTCCCATTGGCCGTCCAAGATTGACTTTGAAAGAACTACCGAGTTAAAGCTTATCAATATCATATGCGTATAACATTTGTGTGGCCTTTTAAGCAAGGTAATGTTTCATTCTTGTTTTGCTGCATTTAAGCAAATTTTGTTGTTGATGTTTCAATTGATTACTTTAAGAAAGGGGGTGCAAAGTTTGATGCAGTGCATCTTGTCCTGTACTTTCATGAGATAGTTTTTCCTGTGATTATGAATTTCTGCTTGGGCAAACACAAAAAATTAGAAGATAAAAACCAAAATGAAGAAGATTAACCCAGTACTTTTTCTTCTATGAAAAGACCTCTTTGATATCAAAATTTTAAATTCCATTATAAATTAGTCTATGCAATACATTTGAAAACTTGAGGTCTAACATTTGAAAATTCCATTATAATCTGAAAGTTCGCCACTTTTATTTTTTTTAGAGAATCAAAAGTTAGCCACTTATATATATTTAACTCCCTCCTTTTCCCTTGCTCCCGCCTCCATGTCTAGATGTACCTATAGCAACCTAGCTAGCATGGAACATCAGCGGCAAAACAAAGACTTAGTGTGCGTTTGGGAAGCGTGTTTTGTGCTTCCCACATCCTGCGTTTACATTTTTTTTTTTTTTTTTCAGCGCCTCACATTTAGGCACGTGAACAGTACTTTTTTATTGTTTTCAATTTTTAGCCAAATAAGCTGTACCCAAACAGACCCTTAATCTAATGTCAAATACCCAAGCTGTTGGTCAAATCATTAGAACTCTTCTGAATATGTGAAATTCTCGTACACACAAAAAATCCCATAGTTGTTGAAATTTTTAAGAATGCTTTCTATTCTTGGCTTATTGAATGGGTTATCTTCACTGCTAGTGTAGCAGATATAAATAGATTCTTACCAAAGTAAGTAGGGAAAAAAAGACTCTTCAGTGTCTTCCAAATTAAGTTAATTGTGACCGCATTTCAATTGTTTGCCATCACAAGCTGTACTTGTACTCACCTATCAAGTAGTTAAAAGCATAAAATTCTTGTTCAGATTATTACCTTATACTTCCCTTTGAAATCACTTCAATGTTTGCTGGATCACGTCCTGTCTCTCTCTCTCAGACACAAAATTTTGAGGTGTGTTATGCTTTATTTTTCTTTTTTAGATTTTGCAAGCATCAGTCTTACTTTAAAGCAGGAATAACTTGCTTTGAAAATTTTTTGAGGTGAGGTGCTACACTATATTTTCCTGTTGTAGATTTTGCAAGCAGTAATCTCACTTTAAAGAGGGGAATAACTTGCGTAGTTAATCTATTCTTTCTAAACTTTTGCATTTCCTTTCTAACAAATGTACTTTGACAATTTAAAAAAGGAACTCAAACATGTTGTTAGGTGTTGAATTATTGAATACCTAACCCCCGCCCTCTTTTTTCCACCCCCCGGTGCACTGAACTTTCTTATGTTTCCCTTGTATGCATGCATGTTTTGTTTGCCAATGTTATATATGAATATGGTTAACCCCAAGTGGTAGGCCTAGTGATTTCCAACTCTCATGACATCCATAAACACTTGGGTTCAAGTTTCCTAGCCAATACCTATGGGCTACCCCCAAAGGATTCTTCCCTGTGAATAAGTACCTAGTGTGTGTGGGACCGGGGAACTACTCACATCCAGGAAATTAGTCTAGTGCTTTAAGAGTCCTAGACACCCACGTGACACGTCAGCAAATATATATATATATATATATATATGAATATGGTTAAACTGACTGCATGCATGTTTTGTTTTGCCATGTTATGGATGTAAATGGTTAAACTGACTTGAATTTATGCCTATCTTCCACTTCCAGCGAATCTTATGGCAACAACTTGCAAACTAGAGTGATAAGAGGCACATCAGATTCATTTAAAAGAGGTGTGTTCACTTATCGTACCTCACCTGCTCACCATAGCTTGTATTTGTGTAAAGGTTATGATCATGCTCTACAATGTCTTGAGCTGCAAAATTAGTCCATTCATTTTTCCATTTCCAAGGTACCTTGCTTTACAAACGTAGTGCGTATTCGCATGTATTATCTAATGTACAGATATGTTGTAGATTAAACACACTGCATTTATTTCCAAGTTTTTTATCAGCGGAATGACCACTTGTCTTACTTTTTATCTAATACTTTAGCCTTAACATGGAACAAAGAAGAGGAGAAATAAATTCATAAATCATTCCACAAGAATAGAAGCAAAAATTGATAAACTTTCATTTTATGTCGTCACAAATTTACAACTGTATGTGATCCCTGTAATGATTCATAACATGTATAAAAAACAAAAACAATAGAAAAAATTAGGCTATGAAAAGGCCAAAAAGTAAAAACAATGAAAAGAATCAGTAGCTGCTCGTATCTGTTGTATATGCCCTAAGCTGCAAGTCCCTGACTTGTATTTGTCACAGAAGAGTCCTCTGCCAAGGCAGTGACCCGGTTACAGGGTCAGCCAAATAGGCCAGAACAAAGTCCCTCAGGCCAGTATCCCAAACCTCGCAGAAGCGTAGCCGCCAATTTGGAGGTTCAATGGCCTCAGTCCCTAACCCAGGTGCTCTATCTTTTGACCCTTTATTCTGGTCCTTCTGCCAGTCAACAACATAGGTGGCAACCCTTCTGTAAAACTTGGCTTTAAAGGTATCCCACACTTGGTATTTGTAGTGGTTTATAACCACCCTACTTTCAATCACATTCAGGTGCCTAAACCCTTCCCTAAGCAGAAAGTGATGCACCACATTAAGAAGAGAACTGTCAAGCAAATCCGGCCGCACAATAGATTTGTGCCGCTCAGGACTCTGCAGCCTGCAAGTGTACCCAACAGTTACCCCCTGCTCCGGAGGTGAACTCAACCCGGACGGCCCAAAACTATGACACTCCGTTCTGATCTCTGCAATCGTCTTCGAAGATGAAAAATTCGCAACCATAGACTTGAGATAATTATGACCCGGAAGACCCTTTCCTTTCAAATGCCGAAAGCCATACGGGAAGTAAAAGAATTCATCAACATCAAAGAATCCAACCCAATTGCATTCATCCCTTGCTTTCAAAGCACAATGCGAAAAACCCGCCTCTTGTGCCTTAATCCACGGCCAACTCTGCCTACTAACATTGTAAAACTCGAGCTCCTTAATCACATCCTCAATCCCATCATCACTATTGTTATCATAGATAAACCACCTCTCAACTCCGAGCCAAGCATGGTACTTAATCCACTCCCTTAGAGCTTGAGCTTGGTTCCACACCATTGTGCACGCACAAAGCTCATACTTCCTCTTATCTCTCCTCACCTCCTCAGCCTTTGGACCATAAATCTTAGCCACAGAACCAATAGGCGGCTCATGAACTCGAGCTCTACTACTATGATGACTAACGGTAACCCTAATTCCCTGAGCTCTCTCAGGCATGTTCTTTATACTACGCGGCAACAAACACCTAACCACCTCTTGAGCGGCCGTGACCGCCTCGGTCGTCAGCACGAACCCTTCATTTTCACCGCCCCAATTCCCAAACCCGAAATGGCAGCTGAAACGGGTCGGGTCGGATCTTCTATGCGGCCTGAGCTTAAGCCCCTTAACGAACAAAACCGCCGTGTCCCCATCCAAAACCGCCTCATAAACCACCTTCTCCCACGAATGCACCGTCTGACTACTCTGATTGCTTTTCACCCTCAAGGACCAATCAGACTCCGCCACGTCACCAACTCGCCTCCTCAAATCCACAACGGCCGAATAATTCGCCTCGGGAACCGGGCACCTCACGATAGAGCGAAACGCGCCGTATTGCTCAGCAGACAGAGCCGGCCGAGCTTTAACCAGTTCATCAGAGCCGTTGAATTTGCTGTAGTAAACGCAGTCCAAGTCTTGAGCTTGAACAATTTGATTGGAGACTATTAAGAGAACATGGTCGGGGAACAAAACGCGGTCGTTTACTAGGATAGGCAAGAACCGGTTGTTGTTGCTGTTGAAAGAATCAAGAATTGAAGAAGAAGTAGTTGAAGAAGAGAGCAAAGTGGAGGCTTTGAGAACGGGATGAAACGACGCCGGACCGAGCGGGAAACGATCGGAGGACAAGAAGAGCAAGAAGACCAAAAAGGACAAGCAGAGAACGAAAGATCTAAGGGAGAAGTAGTGCGCTTGTGAATAATAGTAGTAGTACGGCCTTCCCGCTCTCTTTCTTTTTCTTCTTTGCTCTGAAGAAGAAGAAGAAGAAGAAGAAGAAGAATCCATTGAAAGCAAAAGAGATGAGATCTGATGTGGTGCCGACACTGTGTATGTGTTTGTTTATTTTGATAAATGTGTCGCAGAGAGAGTACGCGTTTAATGGGTTTTTGGATTTTCACTTTTTTAAGGGGCCGCCAGGGATTTTATTAGTTTATGAAGTTTGAGAGAGTCTAATAAATCGGAACGAACAGAAGCAATACAGCTAGTTCTCTAGTGATAAAGAAGTTGAAATGAGGTGGTGGCGTATATAACTTTGACGTTGCTCTCATTAATTTATTTTGTTTTTTGTTTTTATTTTGGACTATAAGGGAATATAAAAAAGTGGGCTGTGATTATGACGCTTGTCATAACTTTTTTTTAATACTACTACTACTAAGTACTAACTAGCCGATGTTTTTAATTGGCTTACAATGAAAGTTAACATTTTGGATTGGGGGGTATTGAATATTACTCTATTGTTCTTTCTTTGTGGCAATGATCGATTACACGAATTTAATTGGGTTTCTTTGTATTTAATGGTTCATTATTTCTTTTCTTTTCTTTTTTGTTCTTTTGCTTTATCGGCTTTTATGGGTTAAAGTGGGGTTTCTTAGGGCCGGCAGTCAATATCTTTGCAAGTCAATTGCTCATATACTTGGTGGAAATGTTCGTTGCTTGTCTTTGTTTATTTGGGTCAATTAAAGGATGCTCTTGCTTCATTGGTTGGCGATATCGTTTTAGGAAAGTTTTGATACCATTACAATCAACTACTAAAAAAATCAAGCGTCAATAGGTCATGTTAACAAGTATTTTTAGGTAATTATTAATAAATTATATATTTTGTCACAATTTTCATGCGAAATATAAAAAACTGTTAATAAAATTAATTGCTTTCTTATTTTTCCATAAAATATTTATAAAAATAGTTCTTAAACTAATGTCCTTAAGGAAATTTTTTACATTTCTCAAAAATCAATTACTTTTTTCTTTTTTCATAAAAAGTTTTTGAAAGTATTTTATAAACCAATGCCTTTAGGGCATCTATTAACTTTCTTTTTTTAGTGTGTCATTTTACTTCTTGGAAATGTTAGTTTCATGTCTCTCTTTTCTTTCTTTCTTTTTTCTTTTTTTTTTTTTGGTTATATTTAGGCTAAATTGTAACTTACACTCTTAAAGTTTGGGAGTGTTTAGATTTTATACCTTGAAATTTCAGAATTTAGAGATGTTTGGATTTACATCCTGAAATTTTATTTAGTTTGTATTTGTAGCCTCTTTGTTCATATTTTCCATTAAATGCCACATAAACTTACCACAAATGTTTATTTTATCCAATAAAATGAGGTTTGGCGGGGGTGTTGATTGTAGTTTACTTTCTTTCTTTTTTTTGGTGCCATTTTTTTTGCTGTGGTAATTAAGTGGTAAAGTACATGGTTTGGGAAGGTAAGGTGCCTTTAGCTCTCTACTGCCAGTAATATTTTTTTTGTTAGACAAAATTAGGTATATTGTTTGGAGTATTATGAACTGACCAAAACGAACTGAACTGCAACTTATTTAGGCCATACATGTTCTTGGAATCAAAATGAAATGTAAATTTACCTGTTTGTAATCCTAAATAACCAACATGAATTGAAATTAGAATTTTATACAACCCATCAAATCATGCTTGTTTTGATTTGCTACAATTGAAGATCTAGAATCAATTGGAGTGACTAAAAAAATAATAATAATAAAATATAAGAATATCCACACTTAACTGCAGTTCATAACTATTCCAATTCAATTTATTTAAATGAGAAACTATTTTAAATAGTGAATTGAATCCAAAATATAAAGGATTTTTCGTAATTAGGGTTTTACAAACTATGAGATCTGATGTGGTGCCGACAAAGTGTGTTTTTTATGTATCTGACACGTTTAATGGGTTTTAGATTTTACTTTTACTTTTCTTTTCCTTTTTTTTCAGGGCCGCCGGGGATTTTAGTAGTTAAAAGCTTATTTATGAGGCTGACACTTTTTTCTTCTGTTTTTTTTATTTTTTTGGAGAGACTCAAAATAGATAGGAATAATAGCAATAAGAAGTTGGTTTAGAGCGTGAACAAAGTTCAGTTACAAAATTGTTTGTAATTTAAGATTAGAAACTCACTCAATAAAATAAATATTAATACATATTTTGGAAATCTAACTATTGAATTGCATATTTTTCACGTTCTTAATATACATGTCAAATTTTGTGTTAATCAGATATTATTACTATATGGTCTATAAACTTATATTTTATGCATTATTTTAAATTGCAAAAACTTGCAATTTAAAAAAAATTTATTAACGACGTAACTATTGATTTTTAATTTTCTTAAAATTTTGCAAGTATAGAAGATATAAGAAGAAGATGTAATCTAATAGTAGATTTGTCAAAATTCACCTCTAATAAAAATATATTGAGTAAGGTTGTATTCTAAGGCTGCAACTAATTTTGTAACTAAATCTTGTCCTTAGAGCATTCACATCAATGTCTGTCTAATAGAAAAATGTATAGAATTTACATAGTTTTGCCTAAAAATTGCCTAATTAGTTTGTGTATAATTATGTAAGAGCATTGACATTAACTCGTGCAAAAAATTTTGTCTATTTTAGTATAAGTGGTAAATTACCCTTTTTGTGCATGTAGTAATTAAGTGGTAAATTACCCTCTTTATGGGAAATATAAAAAGCTAAAAAAAATAAATTATTTTATTCTTTTCCATAAAATTTAAAAAAAATATTTCCTATATCAATGTCTTTAAGGCATCTATTATCTTTTTCAATTTTTTAGTGTGCCATTTTTGTGTCTATGATAATTAAGGGGTAAATTACTTGGTTTGGCAAGGTTAAGTTAGGTTAGGTAGAAAAATTTTATACTACTTTTATGGAAAATATAAAAAGTTAACAAAAATCAATTATTTTATTCTTTTTCTATAAAAAAAAATTTTAAAATATTTCTTAAACCAATATCTTTAGGGCATCCATTAAATTTTTCCTTTTTTTTTTTTTATTATGCCATTTTTTGCATGTGGTAATTAAGTGGTAAATTACTTTGTTTGGCAAGGTTAGATTAGGTGCCTTTAGCTCTCTACTTCAGTACTATTTTTTGTTAGACAAAAGTAGGTATAGTTTATTAAATGTTTATGTTTCCAATCAAATTCAAATACATAATCGTATTGACCAATGAAGTACAAATAATGTCATTTTTCAAATGACAATTAAATTCAATACAACTATGTGTTTCAATTTAATTAGAGAATATAAATGCAATAATTAAAGAATTGTACCTAAATCTACCCTTTTTTTTTAATTTAGGTTTGGGATATTTATGTGAAAAATCTCAAAGTATGATCTCTACTTCAAATTAAATTTTAAAACTTTAATTGCAATAATACAAATCTTATTTTTGTGAAATTGTTGCAATTTGGACCCTTAGTGAACTGCTTTCAACTAAAATAACAAAAATCCTTTTAAGCTACTTAAAATCTATACGACCGCCAAAAGTTCGTTTGTGTGAATCTCATATAATTGATAGGGAAAAAATTTATGAAATCTTCAATCTTTCGCATGTTCAATGTCCACAACATTTCTTAAAAATTACATATTCGACAAACACTACGACTTATACAATTCACATATTTTTGTACGTTCCAAGGACACTATTTATAGTACGCTCAAAATTTTGCACGTCATAAAAATCCTAACAAATAAACAAAGTTGAGTGAAGTTACAAAATGACATGATAATCAATATGATTGTTGATTAGGGTAAAGATAGCAGTCTGCCTGATACAATCTCTTTTCCACACAAATCATGGGCATATATTGCTGTCTAATTGAGCAGGTTTGATTTCGGTGCATATTATAGCTGGCAATGGCATAGGAATTGGAATACAGGATAGGGCAAGCAGTATTTTTCCACACTAAGACCGTGTAAAGCACTCATTAAGCTGTCTCTGTTTCTTTTTAAGGTGTCTGTTTTTTATTTATTTATTTTTAATTAGCATTCTTTTTAAGGTGTCTAGTTTACTGTCAACATGTTCTCTCCATGATAAAAAAAGACCACCAATTTTTTATCATTAGTTGCATCTTTCAATCATTCATCCATATGGTTTTCCTTTGAGAAAAAACCCGAATGTTACGTGCTTCATAGTTGGTCAATGTAGCCATTTAATACTTTTTTTTTTTTTTAATTTGCAGTTATGGGCCCAGTGATTTTAAAATAGAAAAAAGTTAACGAATACTTTAAGCCCTCGTTTGGGAGATGTGAATGGAATAGCCATGGAATGGAAATTAATGAAAAAAAAAATTTAGAATATTCTTTTCTTCCATTTTTTGGAAATTTTAATAAAGAGAATGGAAAGTTCATTATCTAGTTTGAGAATTTAAGTAGGAGTGAATAGAATGGGTAGTAGGGAACACTCATTCTTCTCAATTCCCTTAAAACTTCAAATTTTCATTCTCCCGAAATTAGGAGGAATACAAAGAAATGAAATTAGATTTAATGAATTTTTTACTAAAACTCCCAAAATACCTCTATAAATTCAACGTTTTATTTTAAAATAGGGGTCTAATAGTAATATTGTCATAAAATGATTTCATTCTATTCATTCTATTTTACTCCCAAAAAAGATTACTTACATTCTATTCATTTTCATTAATTTATTTTAAAATATCCAATCAAGATTACTTAATTCTGTTTTATTCTGTTCATTTCCCTTACTTAAATACATTTCATTCATTTCCATTCATTTATGATCATTTTATTCAATTCTATTTCATTCCCTTATAAACTCCAAAACAAAAGGGTATTGGTTTATAAAATATTTTGAGAAACTTTTTATGGGAAAAGAAAAAAAATAATTAAATTTTTTTAACAGTTTTTATATTTCTCATAAAAATAATGTCAAAATTTTCCTAAAATGGTTTATTAATAATTGTCTTAAGACCCTCGTTAATAAATTCTTTTAAACCACCGCACACTCTTAGTGCGATGGTCACTCCACAAGTATAAATGCTTATGGAGTATAGGGGCAATAGTCGAAGTTCAAATCTCCAAGAGGGAGCTTCACACATATTTACACTTAGATTAAGTTAGAGTATAAATTCTATCTTGTATAAAAATAAATAAATAAATTCCTTTAAAATATTAGCAACAGTAACCCATCTGCCATCTTGATAATCTAAACAAAAAGTATCGCATGCTTAAAAAAGTTTGCTAAAAAAAATAATGGTAATTACACTTTACATCCCAGTGATTTGGGTTGAGTCCGACAAAGTATACATTAACCAAGAATAAATACAATTATATCTTAAGTGGGTAAAGCTAATTAAGGTAGATAAACTGATAAAGTGCTAATTTTTCAATGAAAAGAATAACCAATTAATATGGTATGTGTTATCAAAATCATTACAGAGATTCCAAATACATCACAAGTTCAACAGTGTTAATGAAGTTTACATTACAAGTTCAACAGCATTAATGAAGTTTCGACGAAACGATCAACGTAAAATGAAAGATGATCCTACATACTTTTTCTTTTTTGGGGGAACCTGCTGTTGACATTTACGTTGAAATGGTCTCAAAGGAGCAAATGTGCGAGCCAATTCATAGGCAAAAGTGCAAAACGAGTTATTATTGCTTGAAAGTTAAGATTTTTTTTTTTTTTTTAATAATAGAAAGTAGTTACTATTTTATTTCAATAAGTAAAACCTGGGAAAACAAAAGTAGCATGCCAAGCTGTAGGTGAAGGAGTTATAATCATCACAAGAAAAACAACTATTACAAACAAAAACAAAAACTAAATTTTAAAAAAAAAAAACACAGACACACACAAAAACAAAAAACAAAACAAAGCCTACAAACTTTGTAAAACTTCAATTAGAAGCGATGACTTGGTAACCAAAAAATAATAAACTAGAGAGGTGGTGCTGTGCTGGATTGTAAATTAACGAAATTGAGACAAAAAGTTAAGATTTTAATAGACTGACTAACATCTATTGACATAGAGATTTTTTAAATTTCACCACCACTTACTCTTGACATAATAATCACTTTACAAATATAAAATTCTCGTGAGATGAGAGGGCAAAAGTTAAGGTTCAAGTTTCTAGAAATGAGTTTCACAAACATGTTAGGTTAGAATAAATTTTCTATTTTCTATTAAAATTTTAGACAAAGAAGAGCATTGAAAATTTCTTTCTTTTTATTTTTTATTTTTTTTGGCAATAGAGCATTGAAAATTTCTTTATGCTATTGTTATTGATAGTGATACCATTGTTTATAGTTTATAACAGAGATGTCGGGTCCTTATTTATTTTATTTTTGCACGCGGCACTATAAATTTTTAGATAGGCAACATACATGTCATGAAGAAAGAGACATATATTTTCAAGTCATTGAAGAAGGAGAGGCGTGAATCCCATAGGGAATGGGACTTAGTCAATCAGATGCACCTGCACAGGATAGGTCGACATTTATAAGTAAAGAAAAATGCTTGGCTACTTAATAGATTATTATAAATAAGGACATTTTAGAAATTTATGGATAAAGTTTAGTGGATTTTATGTTTTTGAATTCTGAAAAATATTATGATGATCACTTTTTTGGTATGTTTTTTTGGGTAAATTGTGCAATAGCAATACCACTCCTTAATCATTGAAAATGAAAAGTATGAAAATTTTAAAACAGAAAGATGAGTTCAGTTAGCGTTTAGGCCATTTGTTAATAGACTAATTTAGGAAAGTTTTTTATATTTCTGTCAAAAAATTAATTATTTTTTTCTTTTCTCATAAAGAATTTCTACAAACATTTTTAAAACCATACCCTTAAGATATTCGTTAACTTTTTTCATTATAGAAAATGACATTTTATAAATTTATGGATAAATTTGAGTGACTTTTAGGTTCTCAAATTTCGAAAGATATTATGATGGTCAAGTTTTTGATATATTATTTGTGTATACCATCCAATAGTCATTTTTAATCATTGAAAAAAGAAAAGTATTAATTATTTGAAATAGAAAGAGTATTGTCCAAACGAATACCGTGTAAAGCACTCATTAAACTGTCTTTGTTTTTTTCTTTTTTTCTTTTTTTTCTTTCTTTCTTTCTTTAATTAACATTTTTTTAACAAACAGAGTATTCAGACTTTTTTGAGTATCTAATTATTTCCTCAAGTATATGCAATCTCTCCATTTAACATGCACCAAGTTGTTATATGGAAGAATCCCATAAGAATGGTCTCAAGATGTTGACAAGATATTTCAAATCTAGAATCTTATAGATATCATAAGGCCTCAAAAAGTAAGAACTACTAAGCCAACTCATTGATTAATTGACATTCTGTTTAAGGTGTCAACATGTTCTCTCCCTGGTGAAAAAAAAAAGACTACCATTTGTTTCATCTTTCAATCATGCATCCATATGGTTTTTCCATTGAGACTGACCAAATGTTTCGTGCTTTATAGTTGGTCGATGTAGCCATTTACCACCTTTTTAATTTTCAGTTATGGGCCCATTTAATCATTTTTTGTTTTCTGTTATCGGGTTTTAAAATATTGGCAACGGACCAACGGTACGCATTTGCCATCGTGATAATCTAAACAAAAGTATCGCATGCCTAAAAAATTTTGCAATAAAAAATGTAATTACACTTTCCATCCCAGTGATTTGAGTTGAATCAGACAAAGTATACATTAACCAAGATTAAATATAATTATATCTTAAGTGGGTAAGCTAAGGTAGATACATAGACTGATAAAGTGCTAACTTTCCAATGAAAAAATAACAAATTGATATGGTACGTGTTATCAAAATCATTACAGAGATTCCAAATACATCACAAGTTCAACAGTGTTAATGAAGTTTACATTGCAAGTTCAACTGCATTAATGAAGTTTCGACGAAATGATCAATGTGAAATGAAAGATGTTTCTGCATGTAGACTTTTTCTTTTTTGGGGGAACCTGCTGTTGAAATTGACGTTGAAAATAGTCTCAAAGGAGCAAGTGTGCGAGCCAATTCATAGTCAAAAGTGCAAAACGAGTTATCATTGCTTGAAAGTTAAGATTTAAAAAATAATAATAATAATAATAGAAAGTAGTTATATTTTATTTCAATTTGTAAAACCTGCGAAAACAAAAGGTAGCATACCAAGCTGCAGGTGAAGCCCTGAAGTAGTTATAGTCATCACAAGAAAAACACCTCGTACAAACAAGAACTAAAAACAAAAATACAAAATAGAACAAAGCCTGCAAACTTTGTAAAACTTCAACTAGAAGCAGTGACTTGGTAACAAAAAAAAAAAAACTAGAAGAGGTGGTGGATTGTAGATTAACGAAATTGACACAGAAAGTTAAGATTTTAATAGACTGACTAAAATCTGTTGACATAAATTTTTTTTAAATTTCACCGCCGTGCACTCTTGATATAATGATCACTCCACAAATACAAAATTCTAATGGAATAGGAGGCTAGGGCAGGGTTTAAGTCCAATTCTATCTTGTATTGAAAAACAATTTTTTAATTTCTTTCAATGAATTTATTTAGCCAATAAATTTTAGATAAAGAAGATAAATGAATTTTTTTTTTTTTTTTGACAATAGAGCATTGAAAATTTCTTTATGCTATTGTTACTGATAGTGATACCATTGTTTATAGTTTATAACAGAAATGTACGGGTTCTTATTTATTTTATTTTTTTGCACACTACACAATAAATTTTTAGATACGCAACATAAATGTCATGAAGAAAAATGGGACTCAGTCTCATAAATTTTTAGACACATAAAAAATTTCAAGTCATTAACTAGGAGAGGCGTGAATCCCATTGGGAATGGGACTCAGTCTCTCAGAGACACCTGCAAAGGCATAGCATAAGTCGACATTTATAAGTAAAGAAAAATGCTTGGCTACTTAATAGATTGTTATAGATAAGGACATTTTAGAAATTTATGGATAAATTTTGAGTGGATTTTATATTTTTTTAATTCTTAGAAGGGAAATAATTACCAATGCTTTAAGGGCATTGATTTAAGAATTATTTTTAGAAATATTTTATGAAAAAATGATAAAGTAATTAATTTTGTTGACAATTTTTTATGTTTCTCACAAAAGTAATATAAAAACTTTCCTAATATTATTTATTAACAATTTCTCTAAAGACACCCGTTAATATGATTCTTCTTTAAAATATTAGTATGATAAACACTTTTTTTGGTATATTCTTTGGGTACAGCGTGCAACAACAATACCACTCCTTAATCATTGAAAATGAATAGAATGAAAATTTTTAAGTAGAAAAAAAATTTTGATTAATAGGTGTCATTAGGACATTTGTTAATAGGCTAACTTATAAAAGTTTTTATATTACTATTATAAGAAAGAATGAAATATAAAAATCTGTCAAAAAAATTAATTATTTTTTTTTTCTCATAAAGAAATTCTATAAACATTTTAAAAACCATGGCCTTAAATATTTGTTAACTTTTCTCATTATTGAAAATGACATTTTAGAAATTTATGGATAAATGTTTCTCAAAAAGAAGAAAAAAGAAGAAATTTACGGATAAATTTGAGTGACTTTTAGGTTCTCAAATTCCGTAAGATATTATATGATGGATAAGTTTTTGGTATATTCTTTGTGTATACCATGCAATAGTCCTTTTTAATCATTGAAAAAAGAAAAAAGTTTTAATTATTTGAAATAGAAAGAGTATTGTCATAGCACATTGCCACCTGTGTTTATATATATATTAAATAATGCAATCCACTAAACAGCAAAGTAATATTAAAAAGAAATAATAATTTTGGGCTTTTGAAATTATGATAAGCCTGCCCAGATAGTTCAGTCCCGAATGGGACCGTTCTTAGCTTTGAGCTCAAAAACTGCCAAGCTTTGCGCTGCTTCGAACCTTCTGATCTAATTGTTTAATGGGTAGCCCTTTTGATAAGCCATCTCTGTCATTATACACATCACTGATCGATGTGTGTTGGTATGTTTATTCCAAACATTGGTATATTTTAATTTCATGACCTCACAACGTTATTTTTTATTTATTAAAACCTCTTGATTGACTAATGAAATTGACATTTTTTTGACACATTCATTGGCTTAAGTTGACAGATTTCGATTGAGTGATTACATTGACAACAATTTCAGAGTGCTTTCGAATTTTTTTATTATTTTATTTTTAAAAAATTAAAAGTTTAATTATTTACAACCAAAAAAAAAAGGAAGAAAAAGATACAAAAAGCAAAAGGTTGGCAAAAACCACCAATCACACACTTAAAGTTAAAGGTTTAATTTGCAACTTTTGACATTCAAGGAACTACAATATGAGTAACACAAAAATTTGTGAGATCAAGAAGTATAAGTCACCAATTCAATTGTTTTTAGGAGTTTGTGTAAAACTGTGTAAAATAATTTGTGTGCAACAAATTTAACCTAAGTTACAAACAACTATCAACAATACAAAATCTTGAGCGATCAAGAAGTATAAGTCACAATTTCAGTTGTTTTTAGGAGTACGTGTGTATAAAACTGTACAAAATAGCTTGTGTGCAACAAACTTAAGTTATAAACTAATATCAACAACACAAAAACTTGAGGGATCAAGAATATATATAAATCACGATTTCAGTTGTTTTCAAGGAGTATGTGTAAAACTGTGCAGAACAGTTTGTTTGTGACAAATTTAACCCAAGTTTCCATCTAATTAGTTAGTACTTAGTACTCCATGAATACATGTATTTGATCTACTTGTCATGTTAATAATAGGCCATGGGTTATTCAAGTGGAGCCAAGCCGAACATGACATTACACTCTTATCCATTGCTTGCTAGGCCCAGTTCAGATTGTCCGTAAGAATTACACGGAACTACGCTTTCAAGTGTTTGGTAGGAAATTAATTTATTAGTTATGATTTGTTGGGACGTCCATGATTTAGAGCTTTGAAGTTAGGCATGGCTGGGAGACAACGAACTAAAATAACTAATACTTTGGTAAGCAGACTTTTCTTTTAGTTTCATGAATAGACCTTTTCTTTTCTGAATAAAATAGGGAGCCTCCAGAATGGACTCATTAAGAATTTTTTTTCTTTTTTCTTTTTTGAGTTAGATACTTTAGAACTCAACTTTGTTTGATCTACCAAATTTCTATGTTCTAATTATTTTCTCAAATAGATAAATTTTCGCATAATTGTTAGAGTATTTGCATTCAGCTTTTGCCAAAAAAAAAAAAAAAAGTCTATTTTAGTATAAAAATTGTATTCTTCTATTTTATATACAAACTTTGTAAAACACTTTAGATCAAATTATCTATTTTACTTTACATTTAAATAAAATATAAAAATTTCTTATTTTTTTAATTGTTTCTCTTTCTTCACACACAACAACCATTATCCACTCTATTTTTTCATCATTGAGATGCATAAAGAAAAAATAAACAACTAAATGCAAAATGAATAGTATTAGTGTAAATTTACACAATTACTGTAGCAAATTTGTAAATTTGTACAATTATACATAGACGGATGTAGGTAATTTTTAGAGAAAATTGTGTAAATTCTACACATGTCACTATATATTTATTATTGTCATATATATTGATAAACAAATATTAAATAGTGTTGAATTGCCTTCCATATTGTATTCCAAACCAATAAAAGCAAATTTCTTCATATGAAAATTAACATTTTTCATGTAACCTTTTTATTTATTTATTTATAGAGTTTCAATCAGTTTTTTATGTAGGTAAAGATTGAATCTCAAATCTCTTATTCAACTATCAAAAACTTTACTAGTTGAGTTAATTGTAACCCACATTTTTCATATAACCTTTTTTTTTCCCCTCTAAAGAAAGATTATGTTTTTCTTTGTGCAAAGTAACGAGTGTTTTATAATATTTTTAGACTAGTCTCATTAATATATATATTTTTCAATTTGGAATAATTTAATAAATATTAATGTAATTCATAATCATATTTTCATTTATTATAGCGACAATCACAAATGTAATGCATATACTTTTTGTCATACCAAAATCAAAACAATACAATTTTTCTCAAGAATTAAAAAACTTAGTGAAAATATTAATATTTTAATAAAAGTTATTTATAATATTTTTTGTATCATCAAAAAGTATATAAATTTTGGAAATTATTTTTTTAGTTTTAAACAAACTCAATTTTTTCTACCACACAATCAAAAACACCAAGAAACTTAACTAAAAAGATTAATAAAACTCATCAAAACTACAATTTAAAACAAAAAAGAAAGGGAAAAATAAAAGATTGTAACCATTTTTCCTTTCTTTTTTTTTTAAACAAAAGAGTACAATTCCAAAGGGGAAAAAAGTAGAGATTTTTTTTTGAAAAAAAAAAGTATTGTGTTAATACTATCATAATCTAATCTAACTTCTAATCCAATATTTGAAAAATAAATAGATAAATAAATAATTTTAAACACGAAATTGAATTTGTTTTCTTAAAAATCTCAAAAAATACACTTATAAGATAAGGAAAATCAAGAATAACATAAAATATTTGTAAACACTTAAAAAAATTACTCAAGCATCTAAGAACATCATATAAAAAATTCATAACAATTTACTACTAATTTGTTAAACAAAATATTTTTAAATAGTAAAAGAAAATTGCACAAAGACAATTGTCTTCAACTAAACTAACTCTTCTTCATTAGCTTGTTCAAACTATCTTGTAGTTTTCCAAATAAGCTAAAACATAACAACACCACAAAATATAACATATTATAATATGATTTTTTTTTTCCAAATTAGATCAATGTTAAACATCATTCATTAAAAGTATTTTAGTGTTGTAAATAAAATGATAAAAAAAAATAGTTGCATCAAAGAACACATGAATTAGTCAATAATATGATAATGAGGGTACAAACCTGTAGTGGAAGATCCTCCTATGGATAGTTATTAGGTTGTATCTTTTCTACCATCAATGATTAAGCAAGACCTGTGAATACATTTTTTTATAGACAATTTTTTAAAAAATATTTTTATTTTTCATAGATTTAATTTTTCAATTATAAACAATTAAAAGTAGAATTCTAAAAAAACACACATATTCATCAATCTAAGGTAGAAATGCATGAAAAATAATAATAATAAATCCAACAAAAAATAAATAAAAAAAATTTTGAGAGAGAGAGAGAGTGTGTGTGTGAACCTTTTTGTATAGGAAAATATGTATAGAACGGAAGAGAGTGACAAATTTATAGTAAGAGGATGAGAATCAGAAGAGCAAAAATAAAAGAAGATAAAATGGCAAAATAATATTTAAATTTAAAACTGTCCAAGAGGAATATATGTAGACAACACTTTTGTTTTGATTTTCCATTGATTTATTGTTTAGTTATAACATCAAAATTAAAGTAGATGAATATGTAAAGTTAAAACTGTCTAAAATGAATTTGTAAAGTCAATATATTTATATAGTTGGTATTGTAAAAAAATTAAATTTAAAAAATAAATATAAAAAAGACTAATGATGTGACAGATGAGATGGCTTAACAAGAGTGTAGTAATAATAAATATGATAAAATGTAAAACTGGCCTTCTAAACTTTTACCTTTTGTCATTTCAGTCCTCTAAGTTTTAGTTTTGTCATTTTAGTCCTCTAAGTTTCAAATTTTATCAATTCAGTCCTCTATTAGGACTCTATTAACTATTGTCGTCTACTAACCAAAACACACCATTTTGGACTTTTTTTTTTAATTTCTTAATTAAAAAAACTGAAAACATTAATTAAAAACTACAAAAAAAACCCCACCCCAACCCACCAACACGATACCTAGCCTAAAATCATGAAACCGATTTCTCTAAGAAAAAAATTAAGGGGCCAAGGGACTGAGGGAGAAACCGAGAAAGAAAGAGGGAGAAAGAGAAAGAGTGAGAGTGAGAGATAGGGAGAGGGAGAAGATGTCAAAAGACATGAAAGGACCAGTGTGATGTAATTGAAGGACTTCTTGAAGATGAAGAGCGTGTAAAGGGTCTTCTTCGTCATTGCTTGTTCTTGCTTTTGTGCTTGGGTTTATCATTCTGTACACTATCTTTTCTTTGATTTTGTTGGGTGTTGGTAAGCCCATGAAGCCAGAGATCACAATCAAGGTATTATTAAAGATAACATTTTTATGGTTCTTCTAGGCAAATTTTGAAGTGGGTTTTGATTAAATTTTATTAATTTTGTGTGTTTGTTTTGCATTCTCAATTCTCAAAGTATAACATTTGGGTAGTTTAAGATTCTTTTCAGGTCACAGTAAAAAAAAAAAGATTATTTTCAGTTGGCAGGGAACGACGTTGTGCCCCTAAGTTTCTTTCTTTTCTTTTCTTTTTTCTTTTTTGTAATTAATGTTTTCAGCTTTTTTTTAATTAAGAAATTTAAAAAAAAAAAGTCCAAAACTGTGTTTTTTTGGTGAGTAGACGGCAGCATTTAACAGAGTCCTAACAGAAGACTGAATTGACAAAATTTGAAACTCAGAGGACTAAAATGACAAAACTAAAATTTAGAAGACTAAAATAATAAAATGTGAAAGTTAGAGGACCAGTTTTGCATTTTAGTCTAATAAATACTACTCTTCAACTTTTAGATATATATAGATATAGATTTCATATATTGATCTCTCTTCTTCTTTTTTGAGGTATTTTTGGTTTTTCAATTCCATTTTTTTGTACCTATTTCCTTTATTAATGTCACAAGTGTGGCCATTCGTTCTCTTCTGCAAGAAGCGTATAACTTAGTAAAGTGTTAGAGGTGCTAACTAGTTGGGCCTTTGGGCTAAGTAATTATACCTCTTCGATCTTGGGCCATCCCATTCAAGCAGACCTCTTTTGGAAGGCCTAAAATAAGGGATACTAATGGTAACTGGATTCTTTGCTCTGTCTTACATATTGGTACACTACAATCTATTTGTGGCCTGTCTATTTCAACAAGTGGACTTTAGGCTATGCATGATTACATGGCCTGTCTTTACTTTGGAATTTACCGACTCATATATATCAACTATTTTTCCATAATACCGAAACTATAAACCATTTCTTATTATAAATTCTAGTTAACTCAACTGATAAAATCTCTTATAAATATTTTAAAACCCTAGGTTAAAAACTATCTCTCAACAAAAAAAAGTCTGGCTGTTCATTAGCTTTCAAATTCTCATACTTTATTTCCCCTTAATTTAGCTAATCTAATCCTTGATTATAGGTACTTGATCTAGAGCCCATGAGAGGTCATCATTATTTATTAGGCATATATGTCGAGAAGAAAATTTGTGTGCTGACAGGCTTGCTGCAAAGGGAATTATCCAACTGAAGCGGAAAATTAATACATTTTTGATACAATCTTCACTTTTTTGTTCGACTGTTTGTATTGGGACATGTTGGGCCATTTATACCGCTACCACACAATGTTCTCTTAGTTGGTCTTCTGTAATATAGTAATGTCTTCTACCTTGGTTTGTATTATAACTGTCAGTCCTAGCCTCGTCTGTATTATAATGTCCTCTCACCTCTGAGAATCTGAGCTCATACACTTTAGCTTTATTTGATGAAAAAAAAAAAAACCCTCTTGTGTTGTGGGCATCAGTCCAGCCTTCTCTTGTTCTCACCTTTTATTAAAAATGAAGTGGGAAAAAAAAAAAAAAAAAACGATGCCTCAGTGAGTTGGATTGTACAGAAACGAAATCAAAACGATGACTCGAAATTAGGCAAGCCAAATTGTTAAGGCTAAGTGAGTTGGATTGTTTGAGTTCAAAGCTCAAACCCTAACCTATGAGGTACCGAAGCAACAACCCATTATTGTATAACTACAAGTTGTCCGAAATTTTTGGGTTGAGATTGTGTCTAATGCATCAGTTGCACTGTTTACGTGTCATTATTCTAATGTTTCCTAAAAACAAGCTGGGTCCGAAAATTTAGGTACTGTTGCTTATGGGAAATTTGGCTAGCCACAAGCTAAGCTTGGGTCATGGTCAGGTTGTGTTGAGTTGCTCACAACTTTTTTTCTGCTACAATAAATTAACTCGTAGACGCTCGAAGACACAAGCCAGATTGAACCTGTAGTAGTGTCTTACCAGTTACCACCATCAGAGATGGAATCCAAGTTGAGTTTACAGTCTATTAGCAAGTTAAGGTCAACTTACCAATCGAAAGAAATTGAGGTCAACTTGTGCACACGCTGACCGGAAAAGTATATACCTACCTCTAATCATACAAGATACAACACAACACCTAACATATCAAGTCAAAAGGACAAAATCATGCACCACCTAAGGTTTTTAGATCATGATGAACTCAGTAGGTGAGAATCCTTACATGTGAACTCCTGTCACTTTCAATAAACTCTTTTTGTTTTTTTTTGGTTGTGTACTTTTAATTCTTAATTAAAGAAAGAAATATTTAACTTTCGATAGATATAGATAGGTTAGGTTAGGCTTCTGTAAGTGGATGAAGAAATACAAATCATGTCTCTTTTTTTTCCTTTCTGTTTCACCAAATGATGGCATGACTTATGTCCAATTTTTTTTTCCTTTTTATACTTAGGGTATTTTATAAAAATAAAAGAAAATGTGGCAAGTTGTAGTTAATAGAGTATAAAATAAAATATAAAAAGTAAGAACACGTAATTTGTATTTGTCGAGGAAGTATTATTAGTAACCGTGGCATGTAACATCTCCTTTTATATAAGAGTGTACCCCAAATTTATAGGATCCAATTTTATATGAGAGGGTATTGCATGTGATATGTTACACAAAATAATAAATCTAATTGCAGAGGCATTAGTCCTCACCCACCTTAATTTTCATTCAACCTAAGACTTTGAAAACCAAGCACAAAGCAAGCTCAAAAATCCCAATCTTAAAGAAAATAAATATATAACTTTGTCTTTATGGTTTGTTTGGTTGGTTGGAAGAGTGGAAAAGTATGAGGATAAAAAATGGTAGGAGGATGGAAAAGTAGAAGAATAGAAAATATTTTATTTTCTCTCCTATTTGTTTGGTTGAGTGTGGAAAAGTGGAGAAATGAAAAAAAATAAATTTAAATAAATTTATTCATATACCCTTACTAAAGAATGATGTCCAATTAAAACAAAAAAGTGACAAATAACCACACACACACCAAAAAAAAACAAGAAGAAGTATCACGCCAGACCCTAGAAAATGAAAAACAAAAAAGAAAAAAAAAAGAAGGGCAACGTTACTGCCCAGAAGAGGAAAAAAAGATGCCCAGGCCTAGAAAATCAGAAGAATAAGAAGAAAAAAAAAAAAAAGAGGTAATGTTGCCCAGAAAAAGAAAATTAAAAAGAAAAAGAAAAAAAGAGGCAACGTTGCCCAGATAATAAAAAAAAAAAAAAAAAAAAAAAAAAACAAGGCAACAGAGCAGCGTTAGAGAAGAAAAATAATAATAATAATAAAGGCAACTTGAAGAAGCCCACTTACACATGCATATGGGCATTTTTGTCAATTAAGAAAAAATTCATCTCCACTCAATTTTCTTTTACAATTTATTTTCCTTCCTCTCCATCCAACCAAACACACTCTAAAAAAGTTTTCATTTCTATTTTCTCTCCAAAAATTTTCATCCATAATGTTTCACTTCCAAACAAACACACCCTTAAGGTAAAACTTAGGTACATATACAATTCCTTAAACAAAGTACAATAAGTTCTTCAATTTAATTCAAACACGTAACTAAATTATTCTTCAAAATGATAACAATGTATGAGCTTAATTAATCAATGTAATCATGTGTTTAAATTTAAGTGAAAAACATGATATATTATACATAAGGAACTGTTTTTAAGCTTTGTCTTGACCTCAATATCATTCCCCTTCTATGGTTTTTTTTTTCTCCCCAAATAGGAATAAACTGAATATTCTACCCCATTTCATTAAGGGAATGGGTGTTACTCCTATTTTTGGGAAGAATGCTTAAGAGAAAATAGAATGAAATGTACTTTTCTTCCTAATCATTCCATCATATCTACTAAAACTTCCAAACAATGGAATGTGCCTTTAAATTCAATCTCAACCCATTCCTTTTCCTCTCCCAAGAGAGAGGTAACTATTCCAATATTGTTGGTACTTGGTTTCAAACCCAGTGTGTTCAAATGTAAAAAAGTGTGTTGATTTTACAAAAGCTTTCAAGAAAATTTACTGACCTATTTTAACCTGTTAGTGAGCAATTGAGCCCATCAACCCTTAGCAGATAACACCATTCTTGGGCACTTCAAGCCATAGATATGAATAGCAATTTATCAGTTTGATGGTAGCAGGACATGAAAATACTTATGGTTGCCTTACCATTTACCAAGTCATTTTTGCTTTATCAGCAAATCAACATGGGTCTTCATGGTCTTTGAAAATTTGCCTGCATACTGAATATTTGAGTGCTATTTGCCAGCACAACACAGGATCCAGTCCAAAGTTTTATATTGTCACATCTGTATTACATTTACAAATAAAGGATGGAGAGAACAAGATTGCATAAATAGCATATTTCTAGCGTTTCTGTGAACTAGATAGGCATTAAATCCCAATAAATGGAAGCTTATTTACCGTATAGAACCAAGAAGAAACCGAGGAAAGACATGTGAGACTCTTATATACAAATTAAGCTTTTTCACCAGGGATGGTATTGGTACAGGTATGAAATAAAAATCACAAATGCAAAGGAGACTTGCACTTGTATGGCATTTAAAACTGGATGCTGCCTCTGATAGAAGCTTTACAAAAAATAAATAGCCCTACTCTCCTGCTTTGAATCGGATATGTCGCATTCATACACCTCTATTGCAGACTTGATCAACAGCCAGATCCGTTCTCTGTAATTTTTAAATTTATGACCAATAGTGCTTCTCTCAGCTGATATCTGGCATTGAAACTCTATTCCAACCAAGCAGATTATCTGTAAATAGCAGTCAATAAAATTGGTTTTAAAAACCAGATTCTTTAGGGGTAACATGCAATTCACAAGACAAATAATTCCGAGACATGATGGAAGTGCAAGTCTAAAGATAAATATTTTTTGGCTGACTACTACATATGATTACTAATAAGTACACATGCATCATAAATGGAATTATTAAGCTGTAGTAATATATTCAAACTGAGTGACCATTCCTAAAAAGGAGTTGTACTAATTACAAGATGCAACAATATAAATAGTTACGATGCCAAACCACTTGGTAGAGAATAATTATTATAATATAGATTGTTAGAATCAAATGTAAGACTACCTGTTGCTCAGGTTCTCTGTGCTGTGAAACTAGCAGGTGAAGCCCCATTGAACCTACTGGCATTGCAAACTTGTACACTCTCAACATCTTGGACTGTGTTCTTTGGCATATTGTTCAAGTAACGCCTTAAAATCCTCCTTGAGTCGTCACGTTCATCTGCCAATGGGTTTGCAACAGTTTCAAACCTATTTTGGTGTTGAAATCTTTGGCTCACCTGTTCATACGATTCAGTGTTACCATCTTTATTAGGTATGGTACGCATGGCACTGGGTGATGGTATGCTTCCAGAAGATGGGAACCTTGAAGAGGAATACCGGCCTTCTGCCCTCCTCCAGAATTTGGAACTCAAGAATTCTGCACCAGGCAGCTTGCAACATGTGTTTTCTGCAGAATCACTGTTTGGGATCCTTCCACTTGAAAGTGCCAAATCATGCGAAATTTCATCCAGTGCCATCTCTAGGCCACGTACACGCGACTCTAGGGAATTGATTCCAATCTGGGAGCTCCCAATGAATCTCTGGATTCAAGTACAGCAGGAAAACATGAGTACAAAATTCTTAAAACATTTATCAGGCACAATATTATTGACAAAGCCTTCACAAAGTTGGCAAAACAGTATGAAAGGAGATGGCGTTCCAGGAGCTAAGTTCAGTTGTCATGTTGCAACTTTTCTAATAACAAAAGCACATAACTGCAGTAAAACCTGCAGGCTTAAATGTGCCCTTAAAATGAAATTGGCATTCAATTGAGTGAATTACTATGAAGGGAGAAGTGATACCAAGCTTTGGCAACATACCTGGAGAAGTTCTAACAGATTGGATTGCTGGTTTTCAATTTGAAGAAGTTGTTCACGGATCAAAGACACTTCCTCAGCCTCTTTGCTATTCTCATCAACTTCTTCGACTGTGTTGCTGACTACATCACCCAAGTCAGCATCCTGATCATCTTGAAACGGGACCACACGAGACCCTGATCTTAAACCACCAAGTTTATGCACTTTTTCATCTCGGATCTTACCAAACAGGACACGCTTTGTTTCCGGCTTGGAATTCCCACTGTTCTCATTCTCTCCTGATTCCAACCTCTCAAAGTCACTCCTTTTGATATCATCTTCACAAGCCACCTTCAATGAGAGAGAGTTTGGTACTGCAACTTCAATTTTCCAACCTGAGGGTTTCTTGTGGTCCATCTTACGGATCATGGCTGCACTTGAATTCCTGTCATTACTCTTCGGAGGACTCTCTCTTTTGTTAGGGGCCACTAATGAATCATTTGAAGGAGGGGACCTGTTTGTGGGGACTTTTTTCTTCGGTTTAGGAGTCTTAAATCCATCATCATTGGAACTTTTGGATATGGGAGGGAAGCATCGACCACTACTATTATCTGGACCCATGTAGAAACACCCAAAACATAACCAGATGGCATTAGATAAGGTTCGTCAGTGTAGAAAGAAAAGGCACAAAACTGTACAAATGACTGTAACCTTGAAAGTAAAACACTATAATTGGACATATCAATGAAAAAAGCTTTATGTTTCTTTGTACAAACTTCCAACTGTGTTGCATTCACTCCACAAAATTCTAACAGTGGCCTCAAATTTATTTACACATCATGTAGTACTAAAAGATTGAAAAACCAAGCAAGACAAAAACAATTAAAATTGAAGTTCTAAAATGCTAACCTGGTGAAGAAGATTTAGACTGAGATGAAACAGGGACCTCCTCAGATATACCAAGAACATCCTTCCACAACTCTAAGGTTAGATTCATCGTCTCCCGTACAACCTTGACCTGTTACACCAAATTTAATCAGACAACAACAACAACAACCAAGCCTCAGTCGTAAAATTTTGGGGTCGGCCATAGATCATCAAAGTCTAACTCGAGTCGACCCCATCTATTCATTTCCGTCATTTTATTCTATTTGAAGTCATACTCTCCACTTACTTCCTAATTGGTTCAAAACTTAACCAAATTACAATTTTAATTTATTTTTTATTTTTTAAAAAAATTAAATCCACTTTTGGTTAACCAATCACTTACTATAAACTTGAGGTCCCATGATATGACTAAAGTTCCAAAATTTTCTGTTCCCACCTTTTTTTTTTTTTTCTCACCAAACCAAATTTTCTTTTCCGACCTTTTATTTTTTTTTCTGAGAAACCAAACACAATCCAAATTATTTCACCAAAATAATACAGACATAAATACGTTAAAAACGTACCTTATCAAATCTCCGACTCTCCAAAGAACTCAAACACAATGCCTTGTGGTCAGCCGCCAAATCCTTCTCCGCCACCGCCACTTTTCCCAAAGCCTCCGCCGCCGCCTTCCTCACCGCCCAATCCTCACTACTCAAGAACTCAACCACGCACGGCACCAACCAATCCAACACTCCTCGACTCGAAGCTCCGCCGACTCCGACCACGCTTCCGATGAGCACAAGCAGCGCCGCCTTGGCCTTAAACCCTTCGCTCTTCGCCAGTTTCCCCAGCCTCGGCAGGCTCTTCCGAAGCACCTCTATCTCCGGCTCCGGCGAGGCCTCGATCGCGGCAGCGAGGCACAGAGCGGACCCGATCTGAGCGTTGAGGTCTTGCTCGAGCGAGACGGAGTCGATCAAAGGCTTGAAGAAAGCGGCGAACGGAGGCTTCGTGATTTTCACCGACATGGCGGTGACCGCATCGACGCAGGCGGATCGGACGGCGGAGTCGGGGTCCCGGAGGCGGCGGAGGACGGTGGAGATCATCTTGGAGAGGAAAGGAGAGAGAGAGTCGCCATGAGAGTGAGAGAGAAGAGCGAGCAAGCTCACGCATTGTTTGCGAACCGGCGACTTAGACGACGCGTCGGTGTTGTGGAGGCAAGATAGGAAGGGCGAAAACGACTCGCAGTTTAGGGACTTGGCTATGGACTCGAGCTCTGAAGTTGCGACGGCGAGTGTGTCGCGGTCTGAGAGTTTGTTCAGGCACATGATGACTCGGTGCTTGAGTTCGTGAGTTGACCCGCCGGGTTGCGGTGGACTCGGTGAGGACCGTTTCGTAAGAGACATTTTGTAAGTTTAGTTAAATAAATTTATAAAAAAAAAAAGAGCGAGTGTGCTTTTTAGGCGGTTGATGGTGGTGGCGCCACCGAGTGAAGTGGTGGTTTTGGCGGTTTTTGGTTGAGAGTGTTGAGTTTGAGTTTATGGTGTGAAAATGTGAATGAAGGAGTTGAGAATTGAAGAGGGGGTTTTTAAATGTTGAGTGGGAAAAGGGGGTAGTGCTGGTTTGGTACTACTGGCACTGTTTTGGATTTTTTTTTTTTTTTTTTTAATTTTTAATCCAAGCGCCAACTGCCAACTAGTTAATGAGCGAGTAAAAGAGGGAAACAAATATGTGGGACAGTTTGAGGAAAAAAAAAATTATTGAAAAAAAATATAACTTAAGAATATAAGAATTAAGTATTTAAATTAAAAAATAAAAATTACTCTACATAATAGAGGTTCACCACATGTTCATAGGGATAATTATTAATTAGTCCAAAATAATTAGAATATTGTGTGAGTGAATTGCATTACTAGGCTTCATTCATTTGTTTCGCTATAAAATGTTTTTAAAATGTAAAATCGTCATTTGAAAATATTTTTAGGTGTATGGTGTGACATATAAAATTCTTCAAAGACAAATTATTAAAATTAACGGCCGACAAGCATCAAAGTCGCTAGTCCAGTTGTCAGAGCTGACTTGATTATCGGCACCAGTCATGAGACTTGCGACCTAGACACCAAATGGGGGTAGAGCCAAAAAGATTTAAAAGTTGCAAATGATTTTACATCAACGAAAAATATTTTTAAGTTTTAACTAAATTTTACAATGAAACAAAAATATTAAAATTGTTTTATAATTTATAGCAAAACAAGCATAACTAAAGACCCGTTTAGTAATGTTGTTCTAGTAATTTTGTTAAGTATTGTGAAAATTCGTGTGAATAAAAAAGTGTTGTAAAAATACAACACAACCAAACAAGCTCTAATTTAGACTATATGCTCATATACCCCAAGTGTTAGTCAAAGATAGGATTATAGATTCAAGACCTACTAAATTCACGTGTAAAATTTAGCAATGAAAAGGTGATACTAATTGTCTCTCTTTTTTTTTGTCCTTTTATATGGTAACTTTTTCCTTTTATCAAATACTTTATCTTAGGGGCATTTTATCAGTAAATCAGTGAATGAAGAACGCAGATGTACAATGGAGAATCAACATGAAAGAGCTTTATAACTATAGCTGGCGCCTTAGCTCAATGAATCTTGGTTTAGATTTTTGGATATGATTGATAGGAGAGCAGCTTTCTTTTTAAAGAGTCAATTGGTATTAAAACAAACACTTGGTAGTTGAATTATTTAGTTCTATATTCAGCTAGCGTAATCTGAATCTTTTTTATGATCCACAGCACAGAAGACTTGGACGCTATATGAGTCATGACCAGTAGATGAGAATAAAAAGTGAAACAATTATTAGATGGCCATGAGCAAAAGCCAATCAGTTTGTGAAAGAGCAAGATCTCAAGCTGGACGTTTGACTCAGCTAGCTTCTTATTTGTTAACTGCTTATCAACAAAACCTTGTAACATGTTATGCATTAAGAAGAGAATGCAGCACATGACTGCATGAGCAACCACATGACACAAAGAATCTCTTTGTTAATGTGTTCTTCTTTTCTTTTCTTTTTAAATAGATTTTTGGCTTCGATTTTCATATAGTCATAGACTCATATTACATATCCATTGGTACCAAATGAAAAAAATAATCATTAATCCTTAGAAACTGGTAGTAAGGAAGAAATACCTAGAATGTGGAGCATGTGAGCTTGTGAGGGGGATAAGGGAGGCAACACTGTTAAAAGTGCTATAATAAGTACAGGCAATCACGTGACACTATATGGATATTCAATGAATTGAGTCTAAAGTTACCTCTAGTGAAAGCAAATTGTTTGGATTTGCTTTGGGGGAGAATGTAGAACATGCTAGCTCTCTGGATTCAAATTTACTTACTGAAGTAATATTTTTGATATTCTTCTTTTTCTCCCTATATGATCTCCAAGGACAAATATGTTGCATCACAAATGATTAAGATTCGGGTCTTTGTGCGATGGTAAGTGTCTTTCGTTCAAAACTACAATTTGAGAGTTCGAGACAACTGCCTAACAATTTTTATATTTTATTTTTTAAATGCGTGATAAGGTAAATATGGAAACTTTCTACACTTGGTACTACATTTTTTTTCCCCATCAAAGAGCAAATCATTTGCATCCAAGATGTTTACTAATTTGGTAGAAGAATTAGTTTTAGTGCCCAACTTTTTCAAAGATGTAATCCAAATGATAATTTAGACTGAATTTTAGTTTATGTAATAGTTTTGTGAAACTACCATTTCATAGTACGTGGAATTCACACACCAGTGAATTTCACATGTTATGAGATGATGATTTTATATCACTACTCCATAACATACCTCCTCTTCTTACACGACACGACATAAAAAAGTGGGTTTGTCATTGTCATATGACTCATATCCATCTACCTATAATAAACCTACACTAATTGTAGAAGCACTGTTATAGCATCTGAACTTTTCAGCTGAAAGATTTGGCTAAAAGACCAATTTGGTGTAAAAGAATAAAGATGCCCCCGTGAATTAAGTTAAAATGCAATAATGATATGAAGCATGAAGAGGGTGACCAAAATAGAAACGGGGAGAAGTGTGTGTTATAATGGCATATGATACCCCTAAATCTAAGGGGGAAGATAGTAACACTAATTAAGTTAGAGTCCATGTGACCTCTTTGATTTTTTATGACAAACAGTTTGGCAGTTTTTGGCCTTGTGCTGTTGTTATCAAATTAATGCACCACTATTTTATTTTTGTTTTTTTCCAGATATGATATAATTGTAATATTTTGTATGTTCATGATAATTGCTCTTATTATCATACTAAGATACTAATTGATTTTTTGTATTAGCAGATTCGAACATAATTATTTTTACTAATAGAGTTAACTGAAACCCGTTACAATACCACTATTTAGATTCAAAAAAGCGGCCAGTTATTATTTTTATTAACATGATTATTTTTTAAACTTCTATTTTTGTAGAAATTAAGGAGAGAAACAATTTATTAGTATTACAAATGTTCGGTGGACATTCTCACTTCATGTACTAAATTGATTAATATGTCTTACCCATTAGTGTTTTAATCTCTTAATCTCTCCGCAAATTTTTATAAGGTCGTTCTCGTTCATCTCCAATATACACTCCGTGAAGAAAATTATTGAATAAATCTTTTGGCAAAAGCAAGAAATAATTATAGCAATCTATTGTGTTAAACCCTCCTACTGTTGTAAAGATAATTATGAGTGTTATTAGCAACCCCCAAACTTTGTTGTACTTAATTTCTAATTTAATTAAATTCCCATTAAAAAAAAACCTTTTTTTGTTTGAATTTAAATAAAATGAAAAATAAAAACCTTATGAATACCCCATCCAATCATCTAATTAACAGTAGTGCAAGGTTTATTTAAGCAGGAAGAAAAAAAAAGCTTTAAAAAACACCCTAAATCTTGAGCACTGTATTTATCTTGGCTAAAATAAAAAAATAAAAAAAACAACCCTAAAGTTTTTTTTTTTTTTTTTTTTTTTTTAGCATTGTATTGGTAGCCATTTTTATATTTACTTTAGCATAGAATAATAATTTCTAAAAGAAGATGCAGTCAATTAATTATTGCAAATGTAGGTGCAGCTTTTTGCCCCATCTCATTGTCTACTAGAAGGCAGAGAATATTTTAACCTCAATAAATAAATAAAAGGCAGATGATAAGTGTAAAACTTAAATCATTGACTGGGATAACGAGGTTAACGAAGATGCCCCTAAATTTGTAGTCTTTGGATGCCCCAACTTTCTAATTGTAGTGCAAGCTAACCTTTTTATTTTTTTATTATATCGTAGCTAGATACTGGATCAAATTACATAGTTACATAGTAACATGATTGAAATTCTGCATGAAAAAGACACAAAAGAGAATTAGCTTTCTGATTAATCATGTCATAGTTTTCGCATCGTTTGTCACTTGCAAATTCCCTAAAAATCATATTTAAAAAGCACAAACAGACAAATGAAATTTAGAGATGAAATCGCACTTATTTCAAAAATTGATAAAATTTCGGATGGTTAAATAAAAAATTTAGAATTTAATGTCCGTTTACACCAAAAATTAATAAATTAATATATTGATTAGATGATAAGTACAAGAAGCAAACATTATAAGTTAAAATTCTATAAAAAAAATTAAAAAAAAAAAAAAAAGAGTTGAAACATAATATATCGTTTGGTTTGTTCCTAAATCTGTAGCCAAAAACCAATTACAGTGAAAAATGAAAGACCTGGTGGCTATATAGTACCACCATAATGCCTTGTTGTAAGCCGAAATGTTAGACGTGGGCTTTGAATCAGTTAGGACAAACGTCTTTTCATCAACAATAAGATAACTGGTACTATTTCCGACCTGACCATAAGGAATATGGTACGTGGTAGCTAGTCAATTTAATTGGATCATGAATCCTTACTTAATGCTACTCTCAATTTCCAACCCATCCATATAGAAAATGATATCATACTCTCTATTTTCTAACTACCAAAGTGTTAGAAGGGCCATCAAAAAAAAAAAAAAAAAGAAGTGTTTGAAGAAGAACCTTTAAGGACCTCGATCTCTTTTGGTGAATTTCTCTTCCTTTGATCTTTCTTTTTATGAGCCCAGAAAAAAATAAAAATTATTTTAAATCACATGGCAAATATTCAAATTGTGCAAGACTAAGTTTTTATCATCAATCAAGTATTAATTAATAAATTATAAAATAATTTAAAATAACAAATGAAACACCTTTTAAATTTCTTAAATTTTTATAATTGGGTTTTCATCGGAATATTTTTAATTTCATTTCATAATTCTTGAAATTTTTTTTTTTTTATAGTTGAGCTATAATCGGAGTAATATTTTTGAAAAATAAATTATTATAGAGTTGGACTTAAAATAAATTATATTGATAATATTATTTACCAAATTTTATAGTAACTGATGGACACTTAGTGCAGGTAAAGTGTAGTCCTATACAACTAAAAAAGATAATCCCTTTTTTTTAGCCAAAAAAAAAAAAATTTGAGCTCTCAAGTGAGTTTACCATTTCCAACCAACTAAACTTTATTCATGAATAGCATGAGACTATCTGCACAATTAATAGGGTGTCTCAATTCTTGAACTCTCAACCTCAGACTTACAAGATGAGGAGTTAGAGGGCTTTTTACCACTAAAACAGTTTTGCAAGGGATGAAGATAATCCCTTAGTACAACCACAATTTTAAAACTTAATTTTTATTATATAATATATAATATGATTTTAGTTACATTAGTTCTGTCATTCTTTTCCCATTAAATCATAAATAAATAGTTTTATGAGTTTCAGTTAGCTTAATTGATAAAATATTTTGTCATCGAATAATAAATTTGAGGTTAAATCTTGCCTACAATAAAATATAATTAATGTCTTAATTAATCTGATAATAATATATTTAAAAAAACAATTAATTATCATATAACAGAGATCAAAGCGTATAGATAAAAGTTCTACGGTATAAAAAAATTTACTTGGGCATCGTGGGATCTAACTAAAGCAAAAAAGTATACAAATGGTGGTATTAAAATATTTCTTTTTTTTTTCTTTTTTCTTTTTCCCTCTAAAAAAAAATACTTCTTTTTTCATACTCACGTGACAATGCAGACAAAGACGTGATGGGTCATTTAGCATATATAATGCGGTTTAATAAGATCAGAAGAAAAGCAAAAGAAGATAAGAAGCAATGCTCTTAAAAGATAAATCTGAAACCTGCATGCTTTGTTCTAACTTCTACTTACCTTCATCTTTTCTTTATTGTTTACTCATGAAAAGAATGAACACACGCACACACATATACATGTTCCAATTAATTTATACCCTAATTTTTTTTTTTAAATTATGAGAAATTAAAAATAAAAAAAATTGTCAAAAAAATTAGTCATTTTTTTCTTTCTTTCATTAAAAGTTCCTTAAAATAGTTTGCCGTAAAAACCATTATATTTATTTAAAAACAAAGTCATCAAAGTATTACAGGAGTCTTCTTTTTTTGAGAAAAATTACAGGAGTCCTTAGTGCAGAGAACATAACTGAAGAGGAAAGGACAAGCGGAAAAACCAGACTAAAACTATTAGAGTTCACAGCCAATTGTTGCCGAGGTTGTGAACATGGTTTCATTGGCTTTCCTATTCACCCTCAGGTCCCAGTTGAAGGAGCAGTTAAAGAACAACTTGCTAAGATTTTTCATGCCCTTGATCAGGATGGTCTATGTCCCACTGGACTCAAATGTTCAGTGCATCAAAACAAGTTTTTGGAGTCTATTTCTATAATTATCTTGGAACACCACATAAACTTTGCTACTTGAAGACTCCCATGTCTCCATCTGATGACCAAGGCTTCTGCCACAGTACTTTGACTACATATTTTTTCTATGCAGTTTTGTATTGTTGATTTTACTTTGTAGTTTGTAGGTCTTGTGACTTTATTCTCCAGGGAATCTTTTTTTTTCATTTTTTTTTAATAGACTATATATATATATATATATATATATATATATCATTTGGATGAGCTTAGGCGATTGCATATCTTTGTATTTCTTGTGACTTTATTCTCCCATGAGCATGTTGGATTCCACCACCTTGACTTTGAAATTGTAATTTATGGCAAGTACTATAAAGATTTAAATCAATCCATTGCTATCTTGTTTTGCTTTGCTTCGATGGCAAGATCATATATAATATATTAAAGTCCAAGTATAATCATAATTAAAATCGAATCCAAAATAACTTTTAATTGTAGTTTAATTTTACGCTAAATGTCCATTTTAATTTTCTTATTTTGTTATACTAAGTTACTCTTTAATACTCAATGCGAGAATCAAGATAACCACCTCACGGATCACCTAGATAATATGATCGCCTATACTACCGTAAGCATATGTTAAACCTGCTAGTACAATTATTATAGAGCGATCACATAGGCTCAAATTCTATAGTTTATATTTTAAAAAACTAAAATCAAATCCAGTAAGAACTAGGGAGTATTGGTTGTTTGATTGAATTGCAGCTCAATTCTTTTGTCAGCCCATATTTTTTTTTACTTTCCATTCAAAAATCATGGGCAAGACAAATGATTGACCTGCAATAATTAATGATGAATATAACAGGTTCTCTATATGTGGAGTAAAATGTGTGTATACAATGGGGGCCTTATGGTCCATCTCCATGTTGTTTGACTGAGGAGCAGACCCCATCTAATAAACTTGTTCTTGGATTGCTAGGCCTTCACATGGGAAAGCCAAATATGTAGACCAAAACCATAGAACCATTGTCAATATCATTGTACTGCTTTCCCATGCGTATTTCCCTTCTCGGGTGACACTCTCACATGCAGTTTGTATTTTGGGAGGAACAATTTCAATGTGGCTAAGCTGTCATATTTATTCAATATATATGGACTTGATTTAAGTCAAGTGCATTTAGTGCACTAAACCCGATCAAATGGTGACACGTGTCTAAAAGTAGACACATGTCATTATCTCAACTGGTCCAGTACTACTGGACACTTAATCTAAGTCTAACCCTTTATTTTTTGAGTTTTAGGGGAAGATAATAAACCATTAAAAGTAATGCTACAATCACAAACTATTTTACAACATTTTTACAATATATTGACGTGACTAATCTCTTATTAGTTTTCATTTGGATCTACTATTAATATCATTTTTTTATTTACCAATAATCACTCATCACATTAGTAGTTTGTAAAAATTTTTATAAAATAGTTTATATCTCTAGTATATTATTCAACTATTAATGAGTGAAGTATAGATATACATAGGAAAACATTCCTTAATTATTTCCTCTTCTTTGGCATGTGACACTGGGCATATATATGGTCCAATTAATGGAATTGAATCATGTGGCATTGTCTTATAAGTCCCATACATACATGCCTAATTGAGTGATGGGTGTCACATTGATGTTCAATGGTCTTGGATCTTACATATATACTCAATCCTTGTTGAACATTATCTATGAAAACAACTATGGAATAAAGTGAAAAGATACATGATGCGTGAAATATGATACACATGATTAGTTTACATCTTCAAAGAACAATGATATATGATATGGATAATGTTCATGACACATGGGACATATTAAACTAAAATCAATGTTCATTTGGATAGTTAGAAATATATATATATATATATATATATATATATATATATATATATATATATATATATATGGAAGATCTGAGTTAATGGAATTCATCTGGAGATGTGTATTTCAGCACTCAGTTCCTTGAGAATCACTTCTATGTCGTCAAAAGTAACATTTTTGTGCATGTACAAGTACAACATGATATTCTTATAATTTTTTTGTTTTTTTTTTTAGGGGAATCTTATAGTAATAAGTTAATTGATCCATTCTCCTTGTTTCATTATGTATTATTATGAAATAACTAACCCAAAAAAAAAAAAAAAACTCTTATTTTTAGTAATATACTATTAGTAGGCCCTTGATGCGCAAATTGATAAAAGAAAATTCATATAAAAGAAATATATATTTAACAAATTTTTAATGAGACACTTAAAATTTTAATTAAGTTTCATCTAGATTAAATTGTTGAAACGCAAACATATATTGAGTTACTTGGCTTAAGGATCATATGTAATATAAATATCTTGTGATAGATGATAAAAATAATTAAAATAATTAAACTTTAGGTTTTATTTTTAAATTCTTGAATTTTTTTAAAATAGAATTTTAGCGGAGTCAAATTTTAAATTTCTTATGAACCATCCACCATAATGGTTAGGGCTGTCCATCCAATCCGAAGATCTGACCCACCCAAAGATTCCGACCGGATCCGACCCGAAAACCGGCCGACCCGATCAAGTCACCGGTCGGCGGCGGGTCATTTGTTCCAAAAACCGACTCCGGGGGGTCGGTCTCGGTTTTCCTCTCCAAAATCCGAAAAAAACCCGATCCGACCGATGTGCTAAGAATTTCCAACAAAAATTTCCAGAATCCGGCGAGATTTTCCAGATTCCGGCGAGATTTTCCAGATTCCGGCCTCAAATTTCCAGATTCCGACTTCAAATTTTCAGATTCTAGCAACAAATTTTCATATTTCAGCGACTTATCAAGTAGATCTAGTGATATTTCGTCCAAATCTAGTGAAATCTCACCGGATCTAGCGAGATCTCACCAGATCCGGTTAGATCTCCGCCGGATTTGGCGTTTTTTCGCCTGAAATCAACTATTTTTCACCGTGAACGGTTCCGACCGAACCGACCGTATTTCCGGCGCAAAACCGACCGCGCCGATCCGAATCCCTCGCCGGTCGGCGGCGGATCAAGATTTTCTCAACCCGATTCTATCGGGTCGGTCTCGGGTTGGGCACAAATCCGACCCGGACCGACCCGTGGACACCCCTAATAATGGTATCCACTACCCCCACCTCTAGTTTAGTGTAATTTTGATCTTAGAAAACACAAAACCTTTTTATTTGTTGTAGAGAGAATGACCTTTTATTTTAATAGATGTGATAGTATTTCAAATTTACAGAGTCTACTTCATGCTGATTGCTTATTATCATTAGGCTAAGATACTAATTAGTTTTGGTATATGTGAGTTTAAACCCCAAATTTTTTATGCGACAACAATAGATTTTAATATTTTACTGATTAAAAAAAAATTGCAGCCGAATTAAAATAAATGCTTCTGTGTGGAAGAGTTTATGTTTATTATAGTTTATTGGGATTAAAAAAATATGTGAAGCAAAAATACAGTTGTACACTTGCACTTAAAATTTTAAAATTAATAAAAATCTCTGGCAAAACACAATTACAAAGAATTTTTTTTGTTTCTTTTTGCTAACAAAGGATTATAATTTTATAAATATGGAATATACTATAGGGTATACAGTACTGTCCATAGTTTGCAATTTTGCATGAACTGGGGCTAGCTACTAGCTATGTGGTGGACCTGTACTTACTACAGTCTTAATTCAATCAAGAGTTGTAGACACCTGCGGGTGGACCAATCATTCATAGTGGTGGCTCTGTCTGGACGCTGCTATATAGCTTGTATTATAGGGTTAGTTAGCCCAATATCATCATCAGCTAGCCTTCATAATTCCACATGGATTCTGCAGAAACACAACAATCATGGACCTCTCTGTTTCTGTCTTCATCTCAACGTAGCCTATATGTAGCAAGAGACTTTTTTTCTTTTAATTTTTATTGTGGTTGCTATAAATGAATTAAGCATTTGTCTCTATCAATAGAGACTATAAAGTTGCAGATCTAAAAGAAGGTGACAATTATGCTATGTCAGTGCCTTTATGAAAATACAAAACAGACCAAATAATACAAATAGCTACATTTAAGCTAACAAATAAACAAAGGGTCCGGTTAATGTGTGTCCTAAGGGCACACATTAAGTTTTCTATTTTTAAAAATATTTTATTGGGAAGTGAAAAAGTTGTCATTATTTTTTCAATTCTCGAGAAATTTTTTTTCAAAAATGAAAATTAATGTGTGCCCTAAGGGCACACATTAGTAAAATCCATAAACAAATAACCTAAGATGTTAATAATTACTAGTTTTTTAAGTTGTCAGAGAAATATGTATTCTATTAAAAGATACGTACTGATTGAAATAGATATATGTATTTTTGGTTGTCAACAATGAATATTATGGACTACAAGCTTTACTTACGTACCCACCAATGCGTATTCAATGATTGAGCTCAATTTTATTTCAGTTTTCTGCGCGGGACTGGAGAGAATAATGACAGAATTTTGTTGTTTCTGTTTGAATTTTGAAAGGTGTACTGAACTGTTTTCTTTGAATTCAATCCATTGATGTTTTATGTGCCTTCACTTTTGAGGTCTCTGTAATGACCAATGCTTCTCGGCCCCTTCACAGTTAAATCACATTTGAGTGCACGTTTTGTTTAACTTGGCCTATTATTGTTGGTGTCTCGCTTTCAACTTCTCAAAATGTTAAGGAAAGTTCATCCCCTTATATGAAAAGATCCAGAATCACTGTCATAGCAAATCAAATGCCTCAATCACCTTCATCCAGATTTTTAGGGCTTTGTCTATGCAAAAGGTCAAATAAAAATCGTATTTAAAATATTTCTATTAATGTGATTGCAAGAATGCATTGTATTTGTTTGTAGATCTCAAGTATATAAACCAATGCCAAGACACATTGGTCTGATGGCACCTCTCAAGTACCTCAGGGTCGAGGGGGAGAGGAGGGGTTCGGGTAGTAGCTTAGGAGATTTTTAACCAATTGAAAATAATCACCACTGGTTGGAGTTGAGCCGATGTTACAACATGGGGGCCTCAATTCGAGCCACAAGAGTGACTGGTAAAAAGTTCAACCAAAAAAAAAAAAAAAAAGTATATTATAAACCAATCTCTATAATAGAACATATACACAAAAAATACTTTAAAAAAAGGGAGAGGAGAAATAGGCCTTTTAAGTGCCGAATCATGTCATTTCAAGCTACAAACATAAAACACCGTAAAAATACTATTCTCATTTAGCTATAATAGGAACTTTGTTTTTGTTTTTGTTTTTTTTTTTTCCCTGAACTAAGTTATACTAAGTATAGCCTAGCACTGTAGCAGATAAGATCTTGCCAACATGTATCACATTTCGTAAAGACAGACAAATTAGATGATGTTCCTCCTAAGGAGAATCTTTGGTGTATATATAATTCTCAAAGAGAGCTGTCTTCTGTAAAGACAGACAAATTAGATGGCCTAACTTTTCTCGTCTTTTGGCTAAGGTGTGAGGTGGGGAGGCCTTGGAGTCCTATAATTCAGTAGAATTTTGAGCTTAGATTCCTCATTCGGGACCCATGTAATAGTAATCACTCGTCATATGCATCAGTACCTAAATGATGAACAATGTCACCGAAACTCTCCTATTTGACCATCTGAAGGACCATTCACCGTAATCACTGGCGGAGCCAGAGGGGGGGCGAGGGGGGCACCTGCCCCCCCTGACTCCTCCTAGAATTTTTTAGGAATAGTAGGCTAGACTTTAAAGTAGTTGCAATGGAGGAAAAAAAAAATGAAAAAAAAAGACTTCTACTTGGTTGAAAGTGACCAAACCATTACTTTTGTTTTGTCCTACCGCAACTTGCATCTATTTCATTATTTTTTATTTTTTATTTTATATCATTATTTACACCATTTTTACTATTTATGATACTTTTCACAGCATTTTATTCTTGAATGATGCTAGAGATATTACAAATTTTATTACTTATGTCTTACAAATTTGCATGCCACCAATCACAAAAAATAATTTCTAACTTATTCATTATATTTTTTAAGTAACACTAATCACATTCTTACTCCATCAGTTTATAAATTTTTTAGTAGCTATGAATTGGTTATTTTTGTTTATTTATTTTAATAATATGAAATATATTCATATTTGCTTACAATATTTTATTTATTTTGTTATTATTGTTGGATAATATTTTTTAGATTAATTTCACTTTTAATATTATCTTTTGATTTTGCCCCCTCTAGACTAAAATTCTGCCTCCACCACTGACCGTAATGGTATCCACCTCTAGTTCAGTATAATTTCGATCTTAGAAAGAAGCTTCTTCTTTTTTTCTTTTTTTAACATTAAGCAAGCAATAAAAACCGCTAACAAGTTTTTCCCATAGAAGACAGCCGGATATGTCACTACATGCACTGCGAGGCCTTTCAAAGGCGTAAGTTATAAAAATTTAAAAAAATTTGAAGGGGGTTTTTAGTTTTTTTTTTTTTCCAATTTTTTTGTTTCCTCTATTCCATTGATGCCATTTCACGGTCATTTTCCAAATAGGCTTCAGTTGTGCTAACTTATATGTGTTTAGGTTGTAATCCATTAAATGGCTATAATAAGATTTGGTTTACGTTCAATGCATTTGACCTATCAAGATTATGACATATGTTCACTTTTAACTATGTCTTTTTTTCTTTTTCTTTTTATAAACACCCCGATGTATTCAAAAAAACTAAGCAACAACAAAAGGTTCAAGACAAAGCAGAGTACAATTGAAGAAGTGTAAATTAAAAACATCAACAGCCCCTATAGGAGGGGCATCAAAAAGAACAAAGTCCACAGGTTGGCTTGTTCCTATTTTTGCAAGAGCACCCGCACACTTACTAGCTGCTCTGAAGCAACGACCAATCTAATTATGAGGAATTTGGGAAGCCAGAGTCCTGCAATTTTCAATGAGAGAATAGATAAACCGATTAGAGCTATTATCATTTGCAATCAGATCCACAATAGCTTTAGCATCTACTTCAATTCTACAGCTTCAAGATTCATGCTAATACAAAGGTTTAGTCCATCCCTAAGAGCCCAGATTTCAGCAAGCAGACTAGTAGAGGTGCCAATGTTCCTAGAGAATCCATGAATCCAGTAAAGCAATACAGGATTGTGAAGCAAAATGAGCATATGGCTTAGAAGATAATAACAACACTTGGATTGCGTCCGGTACTCCTGTGTATTGAACCTGTCAAGATTATGATATATGTTCAGTTCTGATCACATGTCAACTAATAAGAAGAAAATACGAGATTATGAAACAAAAGAGCATATATGGCTTAGAAGCTTGTACGCTCATTTCGTTCAGAAATGCCCAGGAAAAACAGTACGTTGATCGATGAGTGAATTTTGGTTTTGAATAAATGGATTGGGTTTTCAAATTTGTTAGGATGTGAACGTGGACCTGAAATTTATAAAGTATCTGATGAAAATATGGATTGGACCAACTATACGGTTTTCTCTTACAAATTTCAGCATTGGATCAACCCTCAATGTAGTCCAAATCGGATGCATTTACGGGTCCACTACAACAATGGATAGCTTCTTGCAAGTGCTCTGAAGGGCTCAATGCAGTATAGTGGGCTAACCCTTAATAGGGTCATAATAGTTACACCTACCATTATGATGGGTTTCTCTAATCCTACAGGGCCTAAAACAGTGGACCCAAGTGAGCCATTACAGCCCAAATAGAAAGCACTGAGCTTGTTTTATTCCTGCCCGGGAAGGCCCAGGAGATCATAGCATCCCACCAAGATCTTCGGGCAACAAAAACATTGTGAGCTATGATTAACTTTAAAATAAATAAATACACCACTAGCGTGATGGTCATTCTACAAGTATAAGTTATTGTAAGGTGAAGAAACAAGAACCAGAATTTAAGTCTTCAAGAAAAGTTAAAAGGAAATCTTAATTAGGCATTAAACCTTGTTGGCCGAGTCCAAAATAGACTTTTATAAATTTGAAATTAAATCATGTAAATTTGTAAATGAGTTTATAAAATATCAAATTAAAATTTATAATTTATTGATAATATTTTTTTAAGGAAAAATTTATTGATAATATAAATAATCTATTTCATAATAAAAATCATATATAAGTTTTAATAATACAAAGTTAGTGAATTTAATTATATAAGTTTGTAACATTTATATCAAATCGATTCAAGCAATGTAATTGCAACTATAGTATTGTAAATAAATTTTAATTAACTCACGAACAAATGTAACTTGTTTGACCAACAAAAAAGATGAACTAAATTTAAACATATAATATAACTTAGTAATAACCTCAAGCTTGACCTTATTGTCAGGGGTAAGTGTGCGTCTAGAAAATGAAAACAAGTTTCACTTGTGCCTAACATCTACATAATGCACTACTCGTGAGCTCATGGGTGTTGTAAATGCTCCACACCTATTTGCAAAACAACTGATTGGGCCTCAAAATAGGTAAAAAGAAATCCTTCATTACCCTTCAAATCATTACTCTCCAAATTTCCCATGAGTTTGATATGTGGCTTGGACCACATAGGCAAAAAAATGGGAAAAAATAGCATAGGTTCGGTGCCTATTCCTAAAGCAATAGGCATGTAATGAATATATGTCATGAAAATAATATTGTGGGTTCAAGTTGTAGGATTAGCAGTATATTTTTGTATAGATTTCTAAGTATATAAATAAAAATAAATAAAAATAAATAAAAATAAATAAAAATTTTATTTTTAGATGTGTAATAGATATTTTATTTTATTAATAGACCAATTAGATGCCTTCATTATTTAGATTTCAGATCCATGGAAAAAAAAACAAAAAAACAAAAAAACATATTAAGGACTTGATATAGGTCCATTGAACTTTGCATTGTTTTGGTACTATTTATTTTTTCAACAATTCAATAGTTACAACAAGAGGTGTGATTTGAATCTTGGAGATCATGGATAAACAAGGAGGTGTGAATCAGTTAAGCTATAAGATTTTTGACATTTTGACACTAACTATTGTAACCTTATTGAAAATTGTCAATGAGTATATTTCGTACAAAAAAGCAGTTATATCTAAAACCCAATAATGCTTTGATATTTATTTGGCACAACACAGTTGGAGTATATCAAGGCTTTAATAAATTGTATTTTTTGTAATGATTTGAGATAAGCTTAGATGCATTGTTTTCTTTAAAAAGGGAAAAGAAAAAGAAAAGCTTAGATGAATTCAATGTTTTATACAATGTACGAGAAGTTGACTTGATGTAGATATTCATGTGCTTATTTTCTCTGTGAATTTAAATTAGGTGAGGTTAGATTGAATATTGTATAACTTAATTCATAAATTCTCATTAATAATGTGTGCTAATAACTCTAAATCTTGATAAATCTTCGTTAAGAGCTTTGAATCTTGATCTATTTTTTGGGGGACATGAATTGGCAATAAACCTCTAGCTTCATGACTCCACATATCTATGGGAGGAATGCTAACACAGTCCATAATGAGGCTCAATACTCAAACAAACCAAATGTTCACGTTTTAAAATAAAAAACCAACAACAACATAAGACTCGTTCAAAAAAATAAATGAGCCAATCATTTATCCTCTACAAGAAGCACATAAGGCCCATCGGTATGTGTGAGAGCCATGACTCATTGGGCCAAATCCATCTAAAATGGGTGAGTTTGCAATAATATCCATTAAAATAAAAATTCTACTTTAAATGATTCCCTAAATTAAGGTTTTATATGAAATCGCCACATATTTTCTTTAAAAAAAATAACAATAAATATAAAATAAATTGAATTCCATTTAACAATTGAATTTACATTATAAGAAAAAATTTACAAAGATTTGATCCTAAGTACAATATAAGAAAAGTACATGACGTTGGCCCTAGTTACATTATATTCAATGTGAAAATTTAATAAATAGAAACATCACTCTACAACTTTTGATCTAAGTTCAAAAGCTAAGTTATAAGGTGTGAAGGTGAAAGAAACACATCTTGCTTAGTAAAACCAATCTTCTAGACCATGGTGACCAAGGATTATATAATCTAGATCTTCCTAACATGTCACATGTTGAAAACAACTTCAACCACGTATCCAAATATCAAATAGGATAATATAACATTTTAGACTTTCTAGAATCACTAGCATAGATTTGTAACAAATTGATGAGTCGATAAACATTTGAGGAATACTCCACGAGAATGAGAAAAGAAGGCACAAGTTCGCCAACTAGCTATGTGTGTGATGGATGAAGGAGAACTACAAGTCTTTATTTGCTCCTCTCTCTCCGTATTCAAGGCACACACTTAACCCACTACAATACAAATATATGTGTATATATATGGGTTAGAGAGAGTATAACAAGTAGAGGGTATGGACTTTCCACTGTGAAAACTAAAATTGCAAGCCCGTCCCATTAAAGGTTGTCTTTAACCAAACAAATACACAATACTAATCACTATTTGCTAGTACTGAATGGTGATTACTATCCACTATTGGATCTAACAATTGTTCACTAAAATATATTTCAACTAATCCATGTTTTATTACATAGATAAACGTAAAACAATGACTATGCTACCTCATGACATTAAAAAATTCTAATAATGTCTTCAAGTCTCAAGTCATCCATGTAATTAAAATTATTGTAAAATTATCCACATTTCAACCTGTTGAAGTAGTATATATCTTCCTAATAATATTTGCATCAAAACTTGATATGCTATTTTATTCAAGAATTTTCCTATCTTCTCTTAATAACAAATATACCTCTTGAAATCCTCTAAACCCAAAAGCAATTGTCATATTTATTTTACCTACTAATGCCTCTAATTATGAACGATTTTGGTATATATTCTATAGTGACTACCTCTAAAAGCAATGTTTGAATGCAAGTTTGTTTTAAAACGCTTGTACTCCCTAATATCAACACGATATCTCACTGATTTTATTTATACTTTAATGCATACGCTATTTTATTTTAAAGTTTTATACAATATTCAAATTCCAAACATATGGTTTCCTTCAATACTCCATGTACATATCTTATTTGTCAAATGAATAAAATTTTTGCTACAAAACTCTGTAAAATGACCATAATTGCCTTATGTTTCCATTAACACAATATATAAATAATTGATTATCATATAAAAAAAGGTGATAAAAAGTATCAGATTAATACATGATAGGCAAGATGTGTATTTCCAACATGTAGTGTCTTTATGTAATGCTAATGTGCATTACTTAGTGAGCATTTGGATAGAGCTGAAACACGACTAACGTGCGTTTGCGTTTTTCACACAATGAAACCCACAGCTATAGTGCCCACGAAATAAACGCAACAACTTCAGCTAAAACGCATAAATAGAAACCTGAATGCATCATTTCAATAAAACACTGCATGCGTGTAATGTTCCTAGACTACAACTCTTAAGGAAACGCGTTGCTACAACTTGGGATATTTCACTTAATGCATGTATTGTTCATAAACAGTGCGTTTTGTTTTAACTTTAAGACCTGGGATATTTCACTCATCACTCATCTGACCTATGAAGCAGAGGACTAAAACACAAAACTATACGCAACGGCAATGGCTAAATTTTGTAGAACGGTCTTCTTCTTTCTTTCAACTGCCGTGGCAGAGATGTCTTCAATGTTCTTCAATGCTTCATCAACTTTCTCTTCAATAAATTGCACCTACCCACCAACTAATAAACCATATAACAAGAGGAAACACGGTAATTGCAAACTCATTACATAGAACAAATGAACCCGATCCCTTCTGTTTTTCCTTCGCTTAAGCCCACCTTCTCTTCGCTTGGGACATTGTTGCCCCCACTGTGGGCGAAAGATGTTGCATTTATCTGTAAGTTGTATCTAAGTTCTCATACTCTTTGATGTGTTGGTGTTTTGCATTTATTTGAATTGTGTTCTGCATTTAAGGATCAATTATGTTCAACTTTCGTGTGTGGTTTTTGTGTTTTTCGTGAAATTAATTTGTGGGTTTCTCTCTCCTTCATGTAATTTTGTGTGTTTCTCTTCCTGCCTATGTTTGTATTTAGACTATATAAGTTTAATTTGCATTTTTCATGTGGGTATGTGTAACTGATTATGATATACATACAAACTGTTTGTCAAAATGCCTCAATGAGTATAGAATTTCGTTATAGCAAAAATGGTTAAGGGGAAAACAAAGGACGCTAGTAATGATGCGAGAACTGGGTGGAAAAATCCAATGGAACTAAAAACTGTTTGTGATTTGTGTGCTACTCAAATCCTAGAATGAAAGAGGAATGGAGGATTTTTTAGAAAGGAAGGGGTTGATGCAGTGATTAAGCAATTGGGTAAAATGGGCAAAGGGGTAACTCATCTATAATTTAAAAACAAATGGGATCATCTGAGAAAATAGTAGAAGACTTGGAAATAGCTTTTTTAGTGTGAAACTGGGTTGGGTTATGATCCTAACACTGACAGAATTGAGGCCACTAATGAGTGGTGGACCTGAAAGCTTAAGGTTAGTTGTCTTTACATAATTGTGAAAAACTCAGCTGTCTACAACTATATTGTGCTGTAACTATTGGTTGTACACATGTAGGCATATCCCAAGGCATCAATCATTCGCCATAAAGGTTTGCCGAATGTTGATTCTAAGGAAGTCATGTTTAAAGACACGGTTGTAACGAGGAAAAATGCATGGAACCCAAATGGTGAAATACCAAAAAAATGCACCGAAAGGTCTAGGGACTCCACTAATAGTAAAAAATTTGTTGACCCCTAATGCTAAACTAATGAGACTTTACACGTAATAATTATATTCAATTAATAGACAAAAATATCACTATGGTCATTACATTATTGGGTTCTTGTCAACCTGATCACTATATTCTAGTAGCAATCAATCTGATCCCTAAATTTTGGAAAAAGTCAAATTAGCCTTAATTCATTTTCAAATTGTAGTCAATTTGATTCATAGTATTTTCAACTTGCAGTGATTTTGGGTCCAAATCTACGTTTTATTTAGTTGCTGAGTTGATATTTGTGTCTACACAAGTTGGAGATTGATACATATGATTTGTGTTTGGTTTCTAAGAAAATGCAAGAACAACTGTAATTTGATGGTAGAGAACAAATTGACTGCAAATTTAAAATAACAAGTATCAAATTGACTACTACCAAAATATATGAACTAAATTGACAATGACCCTAAAATGTAGGGACCAAAATTGTATTTTTATATAATTAATAACTAGCTCATAACTCTTGGATATGCATGAGTATACTTAAAGATAACTATAATTATACACACACACACAAAATTGTGTGAAAGTTTTATGTATATATACATATACACATATATAGAGCTGTGTGAAAGTTTTACATTTATAATTAATAAATTTAGGAAAGTACCATAAAAAAACATACTTTCATCATTGAGACATATCAAATCTGATACTTTTAAGTAAGATATTTTAAATCCTAGACTTTCATGAATCCCAAACAATAATATAAAAATAAAAAAATAAAACGCTAAACAAATCCTATCTCCACATATGAAATACACATTTATGAAAGTCTAGGGTTTTCAATGTCATTCTTAAAAGTGTAAGGGGTAGGCACCCCTACTTAAACATAGCAATACATGTTAGGATTTTTTGACCCGACCCTACTCGACTCGAAAAATACATGACCTGAGCCCGATTTTTTTGACCTGAAGAAAAAACGGGTTGACCTGTGACCTGACCCAATTTTTTTGTGGGTCCACTTAACCCATTAAAAAAAATTCGCTAAAAAAATATTTAAATTACTTCCTGATACTAGGTGTATAAAGCATAAAGTACCAAAACTAATAATCAATATATTATAGAGAATAACTATTTGATTCATCAAAACCAAAAAGAGTTAGCTAGCCTAGCTTCAGAGCTTGCCAATTGCCATGAGACAAGACAACACGTTACACAAGGGCCAAGGCTATCAAGAGTCAAGACAACCATTAAAAAAAAGGAAAAAAAAAAAAAATCTCATTCAGCTGAGCTGTAGTCTATTGTCCAAAGCCAAAGGCATAAACAAATAAACAATGCACAAACAACAAACCTGAAAGTTAAGTCAAACCAAACCATAAAACTTCATTTTCCAGTTCCTCTACTCTTTCTCCTCCACCTCCAACCTCTGCCATTCTTCACATTTTTTTAGTTTCACACAAAGCAATCAAAGCTTGTGCATCTGCCCTTCTCCACTGCTATGCAGCCTCTGCTTTCTCACTTCTTTATCTCTCACCACCCACAGGCCACACAGCCTCTCTTGTCACCTGCTGACCCATTTAAGAGGAGTACAACTACAAATCATCAACTATGGTGAAGGTAAGTTAAATCATTTTCATCATTCTCATAAATCCCTAAATGTTTTTAGTTTTTAGATTGATTTTTTAATATTATGAATTTATGATTTAGCAATAATAATATAGTATACTGTTCTGCCTCTGCTAACATTATATTTAATTGTTTGTGTGTTTGATTGTTGGAAAAATTGAAAATGTCATTGACTCATTATCATTTGGATGAATGTCTTATGTTCATAGTTTCTTTAGATGTTTTAAATAAACTAGAATTTTAATTATATATTTTACTTTGATAATCATCATGGAACATCAAACTTGCATCACCATCTTCTCAAATGCTTAAAAAGAAATGAAGTAAAACAAGATGATGAAAAAGAGGGTAGGGTATTACCAAGGGAGTCAATTCCGTACCGTACCGGCCGGTATGACCGGAATATACTGTACTGGCAAGCAAACTGGTACGTATAACCCTCCTGTTTTTTTTTTTTTTTTTATAATTTTTTTTAAGTTTTGTAATTTTTAAATTTTTGTTATGACAGAATGATAACTTATTTGCATTAACTTATTAGTATTATTTGTTTTCTTAGTATGCAATGATAACTTTTAAGCTTTCTATTTTTTATATTGTGTTTTTTTTTTTTTTTTTTTTTTATGATATTAAAGTCTAAAACCATGAATAATTAGTTTTGAATTGAGGAAATGTTTTATCATAAACTTTTATATTTATTAATACACACACACACACACACACATACATACATATATATATATATATATATTGATAAATATAAAAAATAGCGGTAAACCTGAAATGGTACACCGGTATTGATTGGTATCCAAAATACATCGTATTGCTGACCAAACTGGTACAGCCTCCGATACGGTATTGACTCCCTTGGGTATTACAAAACAAGATAACTCAAGAAGAGTTTCGTGAGGTGTTAGGCTATTATTAAACATAATTTACCATTTACCTTTGTTGAGTATAAAGGCATTAGAAAAGTTTTTAGCTATCTAAATTTAAATGTTAAACATGTTTCTAAGAATACTTCAAAAACTGATGTTCTAAAACTTTACAAGAAAGAGAATGATGATGTTAAAAATAAATTGAAATCAATTCCTAATAAAATATGTTTGACTTTGGATTTATGAACCTCTGTTACAAGTGAGGGATATATTTGTCTTACAACACATTATGTGGATGAGAATTGGGAATTGAAAAACATCATCTTGAATTTTTGTCACATGCCACCACTACACATGGAAACTCTTTTATCGGATAAAATTTTAAGTTTCTTGGAAGAATGAGGTATTGAGAATAAAATATTTTCCATTACTTTAGATAATGCATCTAATAATGATAATTGCCAAGATTTTATAAAGAAAAAGCTTCATTGGGGGGGGGGGGGGGTTTATTGTTATGTAATAGTATCTTTTTCCATGTGTGTTGTGGTGCTCGTATATTGAATCTTATTGTTCAAGAATGATTAAAAGTAATAGATGACTCGGTGATTAAGATCCGAGAAATTATGAAATATCTTAAAGAATTAGAGAGTATAATGTGCAAATTTGATGAATATGCCAAGATAATTGGTATGAAGAGAATAAAGGGTTTACATTTAGATGTGTGTGCAAGATGGAATGCAACATATGACATGATTGACAGTGCTATGAGATATCATTCTGTGTTGAACCGTTTAGCAGAGGAAGATGTTAATTTCAAGCATTTTCCATCAAGGGATGAATGGAATAAAGTTGAAAGGATAACTCGGTTTTTGAAACCTTTCAATGACATTACAACTCTATTTTCTGGAACTGATTACCCTACAGCAAATCTATATTTTCAAGAAGTGTCTCAAATTGAATTGCTATTACTTGTAGAAATGGAGAGCCAAGATTCATTTATCAGTAATATGACAAAATAGATGAAAGTTAAATTTGACAAATATTGGGATTGTTATAGTGTGGTGCTAGCTTATGCCATTGTTCTTGATCCAAGGTATAGGTTGGATTATATGGACTTTATTTTCAAGAAAATAGAGCCAATTGAGCATATTGATGAAATGAAGGCGGAGAGTATTGAGACCACATTGTATAAGCTTTTCAGAATATGAATGCCCCAAGCCTATGGCCACTACAAATGTTTCATCTTGTGTTAGGAGTTCTAGTCATACTAGCGGTACTGTGGATGATCCTGATGATGATGAAGATAAGGAAGGTGATGTAAGTGAATTGCATTTTGTTTGGTGTATGTTATGCTATGTTTTTTTAATAATAAATATTGGAATGTTTTGTGGTATTATTTTTCATTGCAATTTTTTTTAATGATTAGGAATTTGATCATTATGAAAGTGGTCGTGGTGCCAAAACAAAAAAATCTCAGTTGGACTTGTATTTAGAAGAGTCTAGACTTAACAAAAAGCAAAAGTCAAAGTTGGAAGTTCTCTCTTGGTCAAAAGAGCATTACAATTGGTTTCTAGAGTTTTCTTTAATGGCGTAGGATCTCATGAGCATTCCGATAACTACTGTTACTTTTGTATCAAGTTTTAACACTGGGAAAAAAATTCTTACTCCATATCGATCACATTTTTTACCTGAGAATGTGGAAACTACGTTGGGTGCTAAAAGTTGGCTATATGGATTTGAAGGTAATTTAATAATTTTATAGTCATAATTATACAATTTTAATTCTTTATTGATTTACTTTCATGGTACATTAAGTTATATTAAAATATTGCATTGTAGATGAAGATGCTGACGAAATTGGCCAACTTGAGCTACAATTTGCAAGTATAAATATTTGCAATGCTGCTACCAACGTTTAGTATATTGAGATTGAAGTGTAATTCTTCTAAAATATTTACTTAGTCTTCTTTACTTAATATATTATGTTTATTTTTAAATCTTTTTTTTTGTTTAGTTTATTTTTCTAAGTAATCTACCTTTACTATTATTTTAAATACAACAAAAACATGTGCACTTAAGAAGAATAACTTGTTACTTTGCTGGCTTACTTGTTTTGTTTGTTTTAAGATCTCTCTCTTTTTGAAGATGTAAACTTGTAAGTATTTGTATTTTGACAGTGAACTATTAACATTGAAGACCTTTTCCATCATAAATTTATGACTATAAATAATTGTGGAGACCAATTGTATCCGGTATTCAAACTACGCTGGAAGAGGCCAGACCCAACATCTAATCTCATATGTACAAGCTATGTAAGAAAGGGCCAGGCCCAATATCTAATCTGAGGGTGAGAGAATATCCGAGGACAATCAACAAAAGAAGAGATAAGATTATCCTCCGAGGAGAGGTAAAGAATGCTCGTGGGGGATTTGACCGTATCCGAGGACTATAGTCACCTCGGGACTTCTATTCGAGGTGCCTGGTAAACTTATCAGTCATTTAGAGTAACACCTCGAACAAACCTTACAGCAAAATGAGGGGGAAAAATATCAAATGAAAGATAAGAATAAGCAGTAACAAATATCTAAAGGTACTGTTACCTCCGCATTAAATGCCGCCCAGCTAACCTTCTGTCCGCATTAATGTGGAGGTGATACCTGAACAGTGAACGGGCAGCCTTCCAGCTAAGAATGGAAGATTCAAGAAAAGGCAAGAGAGATGGTGAAAAAGAACTTTCAACGCCAAGTCCACACGTGGATGATGAAAAAGGTAAAAAAGCCATAGTATATAAGACGAAGGAAGGAGAAAGGAGGGAGGACGAAAAAACTGTTCTAAAATCATAGCACTGAGACATGTCCGAGGAGACTCTTTGCATAAACTACGCTTGTAGCTCTAGCCTCTTTACGCTAAAATCCAATATCTTGGCCCAAGATTCAGACTAACTTTCTCTCCTGCACTCTACAAATTTATTGTTTGGGCTACGTGGGCCTGGATCCACTCCTGTTCTGGATTCAAGTCAAATCTGGTCCTTACAATTGGCGCCGTCTGTGGGGAGTGCTTGATCTTATCAGAAAGAGATTTGGGTTTAGCGCATAAAATGGAAGAATCAGGTTCGCATCAACCAACGGTAGGGCCACATCAGGATAACGACAATCCGCACCAGGCGGCATCAGGAGGTCCACAGCATAGCTACTTGGAGGTCAACTCTCAACAAAGGAGAGATCGTGAGCAAAGTGGGCAAACAATGCACACTAATAGGAGCCAATCGCGTGGGAAAAGTCACGTGTCCCATGCAGAGAATGAGAAAGAAATGCAACATGAAATTAACGAGTTGAAGAAGAAGTTACGTCGTGCGCGGCGGAGGTGAGCATCACTTGAATCTGAGTCTTCTTCTGAGGACACAGAGGATGATACGTATAGGCAAAGATCTAAAACTCCGCCCAGTGAGACCTTCTCTGGCGATGAAGAGAACAGTAATTAGAGGTGGAAGAGCAAAACTACCTTGCATAAGGGCCTAGGGAACAAAGCTATGAATGAGGCCTTAAGCCAGGTAGCCAAATCACCTTTCACACGTCGGATTGAGGGTGCCAGCCTTCCTCGGAGATTTAATCAACCAACCTTCTCTCTTTATAATGGCCGGACAGATCCGGTGGAGCATGTTAGCCATTTTAATCAAAAGATGGTCGTCCATTCGAAGGATGAGGCCCTAATGTGTAAGATCTTTCCGTCCAGCTTGGGACCAATGGCAATGAGGTGGTTCAATGGTCTCAGGGCAAATTCTATTGATTCTTTCAAGAAACTTACCCAGTCCTTTAGCTCCCGCTTCATCACATGCAGTAGGGTACCTTTGCCTTTAGGATCTTTGCTATCAATGTCCATGCGTGAGGGAGAGACCTTGAAGGCTTACTCGGATAGGTATTGGGAGATGTTTAACGAGATAGATGGGGACTATGATGATGTGGCCATTAGTACGTTTAAGGCAGGGCTACCGACGGAGCATGATTTGAGAAAGTCACTCACTGGCAAACCTGTCACCAGTGTACGCTTGCTGATGGATAGGATTGATAAGTACAGGAGAATTGAGGAAGATCAATTGCAAGGTAAAGGGAAAGCGAAGGTGATCTCCCAGGAGAGGAGGGATTCCAGGTCGGATCGGTTGCAGAACAATCGTCCTCAGAGAGACTTTTTGGGGCAACCTGCATCTGCCAACCCTCAGGCGACCAATGTTGTGTTTTGAGAACCAGTACAGAAAGTCTTGGAGAAAGTAAGGAATGAACCATTTTTTAAGTGGCCGAATAAAATGGCAGGAGATCCAAGCAATCGTAACCAAAACCTGTATTGCCAATATCATCAAGATCATGGTCATGCTACTGAAGATTGTCGGAACTTATGGGACCATTTAGAGCAACTGGTCCGAGAAGGGAGGTTAAAGCATCTATTGCATCATTCCAGCGGTCGAGGAGGCCAGACTGGTGCAGCGTTTCAGGGAAATCCTGCATCCAAGCCTCCTCTGGGAACCATCAATGTTATATTCACCGCCCCAGGGAGGACTGGATCCTGCCCAACTAGGATAATGTCAGTATCACATTACACCGATGATGAGCCTAATTCAGTGCCGAAGAGGGTCAAGACAAACATCCCTCTAGTGCTGAGTTTTTCAGAAGCGAACAAACAGGGAACCATACAACCACATGATGATGCTCTGGTAGTTACCCTTCGAATTGGCGGATACGATATGAAGAGGGTCATGATTAACTAGGGAAGTGCAGCGGAAATTATGTATCCTGACTTCTTTAGGGGTCTGGGTTTAAAGCCCGATGATTTATCTACATACAGTTCGCCTTTGGTGAGTTTTGAAGGTAAGATGGTGGTCCCTAGGGGCCAGATCAGACTGCCTGTGCAAACTGGATTGGATGTGGTTGAGGTAGATTTTATCGTGGTAGACGCCTTCTCTCCGTACATAGCCATTATGGGCAGGCCATGGCTGCATTCCTTGGGCGCCGTTTCTTCCACCCTTCATCAGAAAGTAAAATATCCTTCTGAAGGTCAAGTGCTGGAGATAGTAGGAAGCCAATCTATGGCTAGGCAATGCTTAATTGCAGCAATTCAGCACAAACCAGAGACTGGCGCCTCAGCCAGTAAGGAAAATGACTTATAGCAGTTAAGGGCCTCGTCGTCACTGCGCGGGGGGCCAGATGACGAGATGAATTGTGAGGGCCTGGAAAGGGTGATTATAGGAGACGACCCTGAGAGATTCTTCTAGGTTGGGGCTCGGCTGCCCCTACAGGAGAAGGAAGAGTTGGTTGAGCTTCTGAGGAGAAATGTAGACGTTTTTGCATGGGACGCCTATGAAGCCCCTGGTCTGAATCCAGAATTCATCTGTCATCGTTTAAATGTAGATCCTTCAGCTACTCCAAAAAAGTAATCTCCTCGGCGCCCCTCGAGTGAACACGTGGAGGCAATAAAGACTGAGGTGGTTAAACTCAAACAGGCAGGGGCTATTAAAGAGATTTTCTACCCCAAATGGCTGGCTAATACCGTAGTGGTGAAGAAGAAGACAGGAAAATGGCGTGTCTGCGTGGACTTTACAGACCTTAACAAGGCTTGCCCTAAAGATCCCTTCCCCATGCCGAGGATAGATCAGTTGGTAGATGCGACAGTAGGCCATCCTCGGATGAGTTTCCTGGACACCTTCCAAGGTTATCACCAAATACCATTGGCAGCGGAAGATCAGGAAAAAACGGCTTTTGTCACTCCTGTGGGGAACTACCACTACAAAGTAATGCCTTTTGGCCTAAAAAATGCAGGATCGACCTATCAACGGATGATGACAAAGATGTTTGAATCACGGTTGGGAAAAACTATTGAGGTCTATATTGATGATATGGTGGTGAAGAGCAAGTTAGTATCTGAACACCTAGCAGATCTTACAAATGTTTTCGAAATCCTGAGGTGGCACAAGTTGCATCTAAATGCCTCTAAATGCTCTTTTGGAGTAGGGTCAGGAAAGTTCCTAGGATACATGGTGACTCATAGGGGGATTGAGGTAAACCCAGATCAGATTAAAGCAATCAATAGCTTGTAACCACCTCGGAATCCAAAGGAGGTCCAGAAGCTTACTGGGATGATGGCAGCATTAAATCGGTTTATATCTAGATCGGCAGAAAGGTGTAGACCTTTCTTTCTTTTGTTGCATAAATGGAAAGAGTTTCAATGGTCCGAGGAGTGTGTCAGGGCATTCCAAGAGCTTAAACGTTACCTATCCCATCCGCCCATAATGTCTAGCCCATTGGTGGACGAAGTCCTTTTTTCTTACCTCGCCGTTGCCTCACATGCCATAAGCCTTGTGCTCATACGGGTGGACGATGGTGTACAACGACTAGTCTATTATGTGAGTAAGTCATTTAACGAGGCTGAGGTGCGTTATCTGCCACTAGAAAAAGCGATACTGGCTGTAGTGCATGCCACGAGGAAGCTTCCCCATTACTTTCAGGCGCATACTGTGGTCGTTCTAACTCAACTTCCCCTCAAGTCAATGCTCAGAAGCGCCGACTATACAGGGAGGGTAGCCAAATGGGGTACGATTCTAGGGGCTTTGGATATAAAGTACATACCCCGTACCTCTATCAAGGGACAGGTGCTCGCTGACTTGGTGGCTGAGTTTGCTGAATCTCCAGAAGAGGTGGAAATGGGAGATGGATCAGTGGATGAAAGGTCGGTAGGCGTAGCCTCTATTCAGGGCCTACAGCCTTGGGAATTGTACGTTGATGGAGCAGCCAATTAACGGGGATCAGGGGTGGGGCTAGTACTGGTATCCCCTGAAAAGATTACCATAGAGAAGTCCTTAAGACTGAATTTCTCCGCTACGAATAACGAAGCAGAGTATGAAGCTTTGCTGAGGGGAATGGAGATGGTGCAAAAAATGGGGGGAAAGACAGTGAGAGCTTTTTCGGACTCAAAACTGGTTGTGGGACAAGTAAGAGGTGACCTAGAGGCGCGAGATTCAAGGATGTTAGAATATTTATGTCAGGTCAGGAGTATACAAGAAAAGTTTGAAGTTTTTGACTTGTCTCATGTTCCTAGAAGTGGGAACACCCATGCAGATTTGTTGGCCACCCTTGCCACGTCCTCGGCCCAGGGTCTGCCTCGGGTAGTATTGGTGGAAGACCTATATACGCATGCTCTGACGCATCATGGTGCTCCACGGATACATCAAGTTAAGCTGGGTCCGAGCTGAATGGATGCTGTATCACTGTTTTTGGAAAAAGATGTGCTGCCTGAAGAAAAGTCTGAGGCTGATAAAGTACGGAGGAAAGCTCCTCGGTTTTGGTTATCCGAGGACAGAAAACTGTACAAGCGTTCGTTCTCTGGGCCTTATTTGTTGTGTGTCCACCCAAAGGCATCGGAGTTACTTCTAGAGGAGTTGCATGAAGGGGTTTGTGGAAGTCATACAGGGGGAAGGTCACTGTCTCACATGGCTCTTACCCAGGGATATTGGTGGCCAAACATGCAAAAAGAGGCACAGGAATATGTCAAGAAATGCAATCAATGCCAGAGGTTTGCACCAAACATTCATCAACCTGGAGGGGTGCTTAACCCTTTGTCTAGTCCGTGGCCTTTTGCTCAGTGGGGCCTAGACATTGTAGGTCCTTTCCCAAAGGCTGTAGGGAACAAGAAATACCTCCTGGTATGCACAGATTATTTCACTAAGTGGGTCGAAGCTGAGCCTTTAGCCAATATCAGAGATGTGGATGTCAAAAGATTCATCTGGAAGAACATAGTTACGCGATTTGGGGTTCCCAACGTCCTCATCTCGGATAATGGTCTTCAATTTGACAGCAAAACTTTTAGGAAGTACTGTTCTGACCTGGGAATAAAGAACAGGTATTCCACTCCGGCCTATCCGCAAGGGAATGGGCAAGCTGAGGCTGTTAATAAGGTCATTGTGAATGGACTTAAAAAGAGGTTGGATGACGCCAAAGGAAGATGGGTTGAAGAGCTGCCACACATTCTTTGGACTTACAGGACGACACCTCGGAAGTCTACTGGGGAGACCCCCTTCTCGATGACGTATGGGGCTGAAGCTATAATCCCACTGGAAAACGGTTTCCCTACTATGAGATCTGGCGCATTTACCTCGGATGGAAATGACGACTTACTAAAGAAGAACCTGGATCTAATTGAAGAACGACGAGAAAACGCTAGGGTGCAGTTAGCCTACTATCAACACAAGCTAAAACAAGGCTACGATATGAGTGTGAAGTTGAGACCATTGACCCCAGGGGACTTGGTTTTGAGGAAAGTTTTGGGAAACACTAAAAACCCTGCCTGGGGAAAATTGGGGCCCAATTGGGAGGGACCATATCGCATTACGACGGTGGTAGGAATAAATTGTAAGGACCAGATTTGACTTAAATCCAGTACAGGAGTGGATCCAGGCCCACGTAGTCCAAACAATAAATTTGTAGAGTGCAGGAGAGAAAGCTAGTCTGAATCTTGGGCCAAGATATTGGATTTTAGCGTAAAGAGGCTAGAGCTACAAGCGTAGTTTATGCAAAGAGTCTCCTCGGACATGTCTCAGTGCTATGATTTTAGAATAGTTTTTTCGTCCTCCCTCCTTTCTCCTTCCTTCGTCTTATATACTATGACTTTTTTACCTTTTTTATCATCCACGTGTGGACTTGGCGTTGAAAGTTCTTTTTCACCATCTCTCTTGCCATTTCTTGAATCTTCCATTCTTAGCTGGAAGGCTGCCCGTTCACTGTTTAGGTATCACCTCCACATTAATGCGGCCAGAAGGTTAGTTGGGCGGCATTTAATGCGGAGGTGACAGTACCTTTAGATATTTGTTACTGCTTATTCTTATCTTTCATTTGATATTTCCCCCCTCATTTTGCTGTAAGGTTTGTCCGAAGTGTTACTCTAAATGACTGATAAGTTTACCAGACACCTCGGATAGAAGTCCTGAGGTGACTATAGTCCTCGGATACGGTCAAATCCCCCACGAGCATTCTTTACCTCTCCTCGGAGGATAATCTTATCTCTTCTTTTGTTGATTGTCCTCGGATATTCTCTTACCCTCAGATTAGATATTGGGCCTGGCCCTTTCTTACACAGCTTGTACATATGAGATTAGATGTTGGGTCTGGCCTCTTCCAGCGTAGTTTGAATACCGGATACAATTGGTCCCCACAATAATTTTTATCATACTCAAAACTATCAAAATTTGAAGGATATTAACGAGTGACATTAAGTGCAATTCATTTGCTTAATTTATTTTATTCATTGTCTCTAAATAGGTTGTTATTGATTTGCTTTTGTAATTGGAAAAAAAAAAATTTGTTTGAAAAATACGGGTAAACTCGACTTGCAACCCAATTGACTTGTTTAAAAATAACCTGTTTTGACCCGTGATCCGTTTAACCCGACCCGAACCCGACATAACCCGTTTGTTTTGCCACATATAAGTGGATCATGGGCTGGGGTGAGCACATTAGAACAATGGCTTGGACCAAACCCAAACTTGAGCATTATAGGCCTAATGACCTAGGAAGGCCACAAGATGACTTCGGTTGTCCTCCAAGGTAATTCGAGAAGCCCTCTGTCGAGGAAAAATGAATATTGTAACCGAAGATAATATCTCAACCCCAAATTATTGCCAATGACACATGGTGAAGTACGCAGAACCCAAAGCAACAATCACCTCCACATGAATTAGATGTTTCTACCTAATGTCAACCGCATTGAATGATAAATGAACAACCTAAATAGTAAAGACATCCCAAAAGTCTTTCTTCATGATCAAAAAGCAAGAGACGAAGTGTCTGATAGGACTAGTTTCCTCTGACATCTAGTAAGGTAATGAATGACTACAAATGGAGGAGAAGGGAAGATAAAAGGAGGACTTGACCCTTAGGAGAGGGGATTGGAGTTTGAAATGAGAAAATAGAGAGAAAAAAATCTTGTAATAGTTTGATTACAATCTATGTACCTTGGCGAAAGCCATTTTTTAATGAAACAACTTATTTTTCATCTTGATCTTTAATATATGTACTTAATCATCCCACTATGGATTACCCTCTCATTTCATATAAATTAGTTGTGTTGGTAATTTTCATTAGGTTTGTTCTTCATTGTCAGTGTTTTTGACCTCCGTAAAAAGTATGATGTTTAATAGGTTCAAAAGATAAAACTATGCTTTATTTTTAGATAATACTTTCCCCTAATAAATTGTACACGCATTAATAGTATTACATATACACTTTTTTTTGGATGAACACATATACACATAATAATTTTGAGTCAAATATTTTTATGTATTTAAAGTTTAAATACATGAATTTGCATAAATATACTTGACATAAAATTATGCTAGTATAATAAGAAATTTGGAATGATACTTGGTATTAAGTTGTAGTTCAATTACAAGGACACTTGGCACATAAAGCGCATTTAAATTTAATTTGAATTTTTGAATGACTCTCAGCTTCACTTTTGTAGATTCTCCATAAAAAAATGAAAAAGAAAAAAAAGAAGAGCTTGACTTCACCGTTGATCAACCTGAAATTCCAGCTATTAAAGGCTGTTTTTGATTTCTTGTTGTCTTTTGTTGAGTTGGGCTCTACTGTTAAGCCCATACATGCTCTTGAATGCCCTTTACATCTGCAACAAGCCCAAAGTCCTCTTAAAGAAACTACTCCAGTCCATCTCTCTGCTCAAGCCTAGCTCCAACTACATCTACATAGGCCAACCCAAAGGGCCAGAACGCTAAAAAAACTCTCTGACCCAAAAAACAAGAAACCCATTTAGAATTAGCTAATGTTAAGCCCTATTTTGCCCACCCCACTTGCACATTTGATAACAGCCACAATTCTAGATAATTATAAAACTCAAAAAAGTTGATTCAAAAAACTTATCTTATTAATCTACAAGCTTCCCTGGTGAGAAAAAATTCTTTTTTTTTTTTTTTTGATACAGAGAAAAAATTCTTATAATCAAGAAATTTAAAAAAAAAAAAATTCAAAACCTTTTATTTTTTGAGAATAAAAAAAAAATTTTCAAAACCTAAATTACCAGTCTAAACCTAACTTTTTCAAAATTTTTTTTTTTACTGGTAAGTAAAAAAGACCAAATTTTTTTTTTGATTAAAAGATAAGAGAAGATTTACAGCAAAATTTTAATCATTATCATTTTAGGAATTATTTAAATTTTACCAACAAACAACCACTCGTACCAAATTATCCCCAACCTCCAAACTTGCCCTAACCCTAATTCCCTAAAACCGAAAATTTTTTCCGAACCGATCATCCAAATTCAAACACCAATTTACGCAAATGCCCTCTTATAATTCCCCTTATTCACCAAAATGCCACTACAGCCCTTTCCCAATTGGACCGTGTTGACCACGCTCCAGTAAAAATCAAGCAAATCCCTAATTTGCACACGTGGCATAAAGTCAACCGCCTATAACCGGTAACCCATCCATAAGGTGACCGGCAAATACACAAAAAAAAAAAAAAGGACTTACCCTCCTTCCTTCCTCCAAAAAAGAAAAGAAAAACAGTAGTGTTTCTGTGTTCTCTCTTCTTATATCTCCATATATATGAATATCACATTCTAAAACTCTCTCATTGTGTATGTGCGTTTTTTTTTTCTCCCTCTGATTTCTGTTTGTTTTCCGAGAAAATTAGAGGAAAAGTGAAATTAGATTTTAATCTTCGTATTCCCTCCAGAAGTGAATCGCATACATAATCTTCACCACAAAAAAAAAAACTACTAGTTTTCTTTCACAGAGAGGCTTCGTTCTTGTTTGTGACTTGTGAGAGAGAGGCTTTTTGTTGTATGCGGCGAGTGCGCGATCTCTTTCTCTCGTTCAGTTTCGCTCAGTATGTGAATTTTCGATGAGATAATATGAATCTCGTCGCTGCAAATTTCTCTCAAGTCTTGCTTCATATTCAAGTAACGTAACGAAAAAAAAAAAAAAAAAACTAGGTTCAGTGTTTGTGTTTTGAAGTCCGCGATCTGCGCTTGAGGTGAGGATTGAATTTTCTTGTTTGTGTTAAATTTTTTGTTTTTTTAGGTTTTGAAAATTTTTTTTCTTTGTTTGCGGTTAGATCTGCTTTTGTGTTTTGTTGTGAATGAGCGAGTTGCTTTTGCAGGAATTTTGTTTTCAATCGGAGCTAAAAGCATGATTTGTTGAAGAAAGAGAGAGAGAGATAGTGAGTTTGTGTTTTGCTCAGAGATGAAGAGGTCTAGAGATGATGTTTACATGGCTTCTCAACTCAAGCGGCCTGTGGTTTCATCTCGAGGAGAAGCGTGAGTTTTTTTTTTTTGAAATTTTTTTGTTTGTTTGTTTAGTTTTTGTGTACGTGTTTGTGTTTGTGTTTGATTATCGAAGTTTGATTATGTAAATGATGAGATTAAGCTTCTTAATCATTCAAGTTGTGTGAATTTCTGTACTTTTTTCAGGGCAGTTGTGTGAATTTGGTTAGTTTATGCTTGTTTTTATTTTGTTCATCGATTAGTTTTTAAGTAAAACTGGTGAAATTCGTTTGACTTAATGATAAAAGATCAGGTTTTTTTTTTTTTTTTTTTTTTGTTTTGTTTTGTTTTGTTTTGGTGTTACGGTTTGTGGATAGAGAAACCGAAGATAGCAATTGATGTTTGTGTATCCATGCACACTTTTCTCATCTTTCCATGATGAGAGGATTATGTTTTAGAGATTAGGTTTTGATTTAATGGGAAAATTTGTTATTTGGATCTTGATCTAGTGGGAAGAGTTTGTGAATATTGAAATTTTGTTGGATTATTTATGTGTTCTAGGTCTGGGCAACCCCAGATGATGGGTGGGACAAATACACAGAAACTAACAACAAGTGATGCCCTATCGTATCTTAAGGCGGTGAAGGACATATTTCAAGACAAAAGGGAAAAATATGAAGACTTTCTTGAAGTCATGAAAGATTTCAAGGCTCAAAGGTTCGATCATGATATACATTGTGCTTTAAAGTGGCGTTTTTTTGTATAATTTTTCTTGGGGATGTGGATATACTTTATTTTACCTTCTTGTTAACTTGTAGTATATGTTATGTTGATTGTAGAATTGACACAACAGGTGTCATAGCAAGGGTAAAGGAACTATTTAAAGGGCATCGAGACCTAATTTTGGGTTTCAATACCTTCTTGCCAAAGGGATTTGAGATCACCCTCCCACTTGAGGATGAACAACCTCCTTCAAAGAAGCCTGTGGAATTTGAAGAAGCTATCAGTTTTGTGAACAAGATAAAGGTAGATAGCAATTCACAACTTTGTTCGAGGTGATGGTTTGCATTCATGTGTATTTAATGAATTCTCTGCCTGCAGACCCGATTTCAAGGCGATGATCGCGTTTATAAGTCATTTTTAGACATTTTGAATATGTACAGAAAGGAAAACAAGTCCATAAGTGAGGTCTACCAGGAGGTGAGCTTGTGCTGCAACATTTGTTTTTTATTTTTGTAAATTTGATTATTGTTACTGATGATTATATCTTTTACCTTTTTCAGGTTGCTGCACTTTTCCAAGATCACCCGGACCTGCTTGATGAGTTCACTCATTTTCTTCCTGATAATTCAGGAACAGCTTCCGCTCAATATCCTCAATCTGGTAGGAATCCTTTGCTCCGGGATAGAAGCTCTGCCATGCCCATAATGCGGCAAATGCATGTTGACAAGGTTTGTGTAGTTTTCTTTTAATCATGTTGCCCTTCTGATTTCATGATCATTTGGCTAACATCTGGCTCATGAACATTTGTACCAGAAAGAAAGGACGATGGCTCCACATGACCGTGATCTCAGTGTTGACCGCCCTGATCCAGACCATGATAGATCTTTGATGAGAGTGGACAAAGAGCAACGAAGACGTGGTGAAAAGGATCGGCGAGAAGACAGAGATAGGAGAGAAAGGGAAAGGGATGATAGAGAATTTGACCATGATGGCAATAGGGACTTCAACATGCAACGATTTCCCCATAAACGGAAAGCTTCTAGCAGAGAACCATTGCATCAAGGTGGGGAAGGCGATGAGAACTTTGGAATGCGTCCTCTTTCATCCTCCTTTGATGAAAAAAGCTCTCTGAAAAGTGAGTGTTTGAGCTGTGTTTGATGCTATACTTGAGACTCTAGTTGAAAATTTCCCCCATGCGGCCATGCCCCAATTACCAACTATATATATGAAAGCTCTTTATCTCTTAACAAATTTATTAAATTATTGCAATGTGAATTCAGATTTTGATTTGGAAAAAGCAAGAATACTTTATCCTTGCACAAGAACAACATACTATTATTATTATAGTTATAATTGTTGTTGTTACTTATCTAAAAAATTTATAATTGTTGTTATTATTACTGCTGCTGCTACTGCTACTGCTACTGCTGCTACATACAAATTGGAGGATATGATAGTACACAGTATGCTTATAATGCATCTTTAATATTTTTCTGAAATATGTTTGCTTCCTAGTATATCACTCTTATGATATCTTCTTTCCCATTCAACCTTAATGCTTTGCTGAGATACTTGCCTTATTGTGTTTAGTTTTTTTCTCTTAGCTTTGTGTATTCTTATTCACATATAATGTTGAGACTTTTGCTTCTTTAACTTGGCTTGTGGTCTGGCAGGTATGTATGGTCAGGAGTTTGCTTTTTGTGAAAAAGTAAAGGAGAAGTTACGGAACCCTGATGATTACCAAGAATTTTTGAAGTGTCTTCATATTTATAGCAAGGAAATAATTACACGATCAGAATTGCAATCCTTGGTATGACTGATTCTACTAATAATAAAATTCACTAGTTTTATCATCATCCCTCATTAATATAATAAAGTTTATCAAGGATTTGTTATGATAAATATATATAATTCATATTATTTAGGAAAAAAGTGAGATTGTTAAATTATAAAACTACAAGCATTTGGATGGAGCTCTGTTTGCACGAAAGGACAGGTGTATCATGTTCACGCATAGCCTAACTTTAGTGGCTGGTGCCCCTTTAAATTAGCCAGTCTCCAGCATACAAAAGCGTATCATGACACACTGTTCTTTATCTTTTGCCCAATGAGATGGATAGAGTGAAATTTGAGTTGGTCCCAAGCCAAAAGAGAGTAGACTTATATTGGGTGGACACTAAATTACCCAGAATACAGATCATGGTGGTATGCAGCAGGTTTATGGGAATATGTTGCAAGATCTTTTATGTGAGTATAAAGAATGATGAGTGTATTTGTACGAAACCTGTAATTGTTTCATCAGAAGTTGACAAGAATAACATAGTTTCTAAGCTAAAAGGTGCTTAATTATGGGGTGGTTTTACTACAAAACTAATGATTATAATATTCTTTGATCATTAAAAAATGATGCCTTTTAAAAGGATAAAAATTGGAAGAAAATTTCTATTATCATAATCCATTTTTGGGTTCAAGTGATGCCAGACTGCAGTTCACTATGATAGGAGACTCTGGGCTGACAACCAGTTTCGTTTTATAAATTTGTTGCCAGATTATGATAAATGTAAATTTTTACATTTTTTTTGGGGGTGCTTTTCTGCCCTAAACAATCAAAGCACACATTTTTATTTAGCAAAAAAAGAAGAAACATTATATTGTCTTGATGTTTCTTGGTTTTAAATCTGGTTCTAGATGGAGGATAATGTTGATGGGTTAAGCATAGTTGATTTGTGATAAGATTTAAAGCAATTATTTAATGGCCTTTCAGTAAGTCTCTGCATCAGCAAGTGAGGGCCTTTTTATTTGATATATTTTTGACAAAGTGTTTCATGAGTGCATTGGATGGTTTCTTGTCAAATAGAATTATGAAACAACTTTTTTTTTTTTTTTTTTTTTTTTGTCTATATGAAAAACTTATCCTTTTATCTCAGCCTTGCATTGGATGATTACTTGTTGAAATTTTTTTGATCAAATCATTATGTATTCATAATAAATGATACTTTTTTCTCACTAATAAGCAACATAATTGGAATGGATTTTAGGGATTTCCTTGAAAGGAATACCTTGAATTTGTTCGAAAATTGCAGTTTTGTATTTAGGATTTAATCTTTGCCATATTGCTTCGGGTATATAGGTTGTTTCATCTTGTTTCTTTTTTAGTGCATATGAAGTGTCATCACTGTTGCTGGGAATTGGGGATTGGAAAGTATTTACATTACAGAGAATTTTAGATTTCAAATTATTTTATTTTATTTATTTTTTCTGAGTGATGTGATTTATGATAATTGGTTGTAAGCGCAGCATGTCATGTGAGATTGAAAAAATATAAGACTTCAATGTTTTAAATAATAATTGAGACCTTTTATAGGCTTGCCTTTAGAAGGAACTTAAAAAAGTCTTACAAACACTTTCAAGACACTCCCCCCCCCCCCCCCCCCCCAAAACAAAAAAAAAGGGAAAAAAAAATTTCTGAGAAAGATTTCTTACCCTGTATTTCTGGCTTTCAGAGGTGCATTGTTATTTGATTTGGTTTGCTAGTCCGGTGTTGCTAACAGTCTTGATTGCTTTAGAAAAACTTTTGGATTAACTTGACTGTCTGCTTAATACTTTTAATAATCTTGAGAATAACACAACCTAACTAATTTATTATCCCTTTGACTTACTAAGAAGAACATGAGTACATTCAATAATTTGTTGAAACTTTGGCTTATGTCAGGTGCAAGATTTACTTGGAAGATATCCGGAACTTATGGATGGATTTAATGATTTTTTGGCACGTTGTGAGAAGAACGGTAACTTTTTAAATTAATGTTTACCTCTTCTGGTTTCTGTGTTGTTAACTTTGTTTCTAATCATGTCCTGCACTGCAGATGGACTCCTTGCTGGTGTCATGAGTAAAAGTACGTAAAGTGATTTGATCCCCTTTTGCTATCCTTAGGCTAGATGCAGTTTGTTCTGGGAGTTGTTTTTGAGTGTAGTTGCTTCTCAACAGAAGCTTTTTAGATGCAATGCTTAAATTATTGGTAGATGCATTATGATTTTCTCAAACATCATGTATGGTCTGTAAAGTTAACTAAAACTGTTCATTGCAGAATCCTTGTGGAATGATGGATATATACCCAGATCAGTAAAGGTAGAGGAGAGGGACAAAGATCGAGATCGTGAGAGGGATGATGGGGTTAAAGATAGAGACCGTGAAAACCGAGAAAGGGATAGGCTTGAAAACCGGGAAAGGGATAGAGTTGACAAAAGTGCTGCCTTTGGCAATAAAGACATCGGGAGTCATAAGGTGTCTATATTCCCCAGCAAGGATAAGTACTTGTCAAAGCCTATTAATGAACTTGACCTATCTAATTGTGAGCGGTGCACTCCCAGTTACCGTCTGCTGCCAAAAAATGTATGCAATACTTTTCATTGGTTTAATAATTTTAGGAGATTCCAATACTTTTAACGTATGTATTTATGTAGTTGTGTCTCAATGTTGCAGTATCCAATACCTTCAGCTAGTCATAGAACAGACCTTGGTGGTCAAGTATTGAATGATAATTGGGTGTCTGTCACATCAGGAAGTGAGGATTACTCTTTTAAACACATGCGCAAAAACCAATATGAAGAAAGCTTGTTTCGATGTGAAGATGACAGGTTAGAGCTTGCCTGGAGTTTTTATACTTATGTTATCTGTTTTCTTTCCATTTTGATTTAATTTATAGGTGACTTGAAGTAAGTTGGGATTGTGTTTTAATTTATGCTCTCATTTGGCTTTAGCGGCTCTCTGGTTCTAGCCACCTAGTTTGTCATGTTTGAGTGTATTCCAATCTGTTGATCTCTTTTATGCAATCAAACCTCCTTTGAGATTGTGTTTTATTGCTCAAACCCAAGTTTGGCAATAGCCTTATTGATTGGGAGCTTTGACATGGATTAATATTCACTATTCTGTTTATCAGTTTTCTTGAAATAGTTGCTGGAATATTCAGTATTCTGTTCATAATGGCTCTCGCAGTTGGTGATCTTTTGTAATTATGTTGTCAGGTTTGAGCTTGACATGTTGTTAGAGTCCGTGAATGTTACAACTAAGCGTGTTGAAGAACTACTGGAAAAGATTAACAATAACACAATCAAAACGGAGAGTCCAATTCGTATTGAGGAACACTTCACAGGTTAAAGTCTGATTACTGATTAATGAATTCCAGCAGATATATTATGATATAGAAGCTTATTCTCAGTTGTTTTCTAATGGGAGTTTTCCTTCTTATCTGTTCATCAGCACTGAATCTCAGGTGCATCGAACGTTTATATGGTGACCATGGGCTTGATGTGATGGATGTGTTGAGGAAAAATGCACCTCTTGCTTTGCCAGTTATACTAACGCGCTTGAAGCAGAAACAAGAAGAGTGGGCAAGATGTCGTTCTGATTTTAATAAAGTTTGGGCTGAAATTTATTCGAAAAACTATCATAAATCGCTTGATCATCGTAGTTTCTATTTCAAGCAACAGGACACAAAGAGCTTAAGCACAAAAGGTAATATTTACCTTGATGTTTCAGCATTTTGACATATTTTAAGCTTGTAACTGCAAATCTTCTTATGTTTAATGTTCATGATATGCTATATGCTGAAATAAATACTGACTACCGATGAGCACACTTAATAATTAACTTCCATTCTAATGTAATTGCATATTTTCCCCCCTCCTTATTGGGAAAGTAAGCTTTGGATGTGCTAAATTGGATTAGTGTGTGATCCAATAATGTTGTTGTTAGTTGTGATCCCAAAAAATTGGCAGATACTATAGAAATGGAAAATGACCGATTTAGCCGGTTATATAATTATTTCAAGAACAATGGACTCATCCAATTACCATAGGACATCCTGATACGACATATGATATTCAGTTCTTATGGTTTATTTGTTATGTGGTTTACAGCCTTATTGGCGGAGATTAAAGAAATTAGTGAGAAGAAGCGCAAGGAAGATGATGTGCTTCTTGCTATCGCTGCTGGAAATAGGCGACCAATTATTCCAAATTTGGAATTTGAGTACCCTGATCCAGACATCCATGAAGATCTGTATCAGCTCATTAAGTATTCATGTGGAGAAGTTTGTACAACTGAACAGTTGGATAAAGTTATGAAGATTTGGACAACCTTTCTGGAACCCATGCTTGGTGTTCCTTCTAGACCTCAGGGTGCAGAGGATACTGAGGATGTTGTAAAGACAAAGAATAATGCTGTCAAAACTGGTGCTGCAAGTGTTGGGGAGGGGGATCTCAGTCCTGGTGGTGGTGGTGGTGCTACTGCTGTGAATTCCAAACAGTCAAATCCTTCCAGAAATGGAGATGAAAATATTCCGCCTGAACAGTCAAGTTCTTGCAGGGCCTGGCAAGTAAATGGGGATAATGGGGTTAAAGAAGATAGCTCTCTTGATGCAGAACGCATTGCACGTAAAAGTGATACATTCTGCGGCACCCCTCAACAAGGTAAAGCACAAGTCAATGCATCTATGGCTGATGAAATATCAGGAGTCAGCAAGCAAGATAATTCCAATGAACGATTTGTCAATTCAAATGCATCACTTGTCACTGCTGTGGAGCTAAGTAATGGACGAACGAACATAGAGAACACATCAGGTTTGCAGAATGCTTTAAACTAGTTTTGTTTGTATTTATTTACACAATTATCTCTCTTGAATTTGTCATTGCTACGAGTCTATCTGATTTTCCAAGTTCATTTCAATATGCTTTCTGAGATAAATTTTTTTTTTTGGTCGCAAGGGCTTAGTGCTACTCCATCCAGACCTAGTAATGTTGCTGTTGAGGGTGGGGTCGAGGTACCCTTATCTGAGGTATGGCTAACAGTGTGAACTGTCCTTAATTTAACATTTCAGGTTTATGTATTCTCCCTTGGCCATTACATTGGTTTGGTTTTGCCTATGGAGTCCTATTTGTCTCATATTTGGACTTCTACTTGAAAAGAGGTGTTCAGTTAGATAAAAAAATTTAATGATTTTTTTATTGCTAGTGTAATTTCATTAATTACAAAATATATGGTCAGCACTAAGCTTTTTAGTAAATCATTGACGAGTTTGACTGCCAAGGCTTATTACTGATGTGGTTGATTATTGGGCATGGTGCTGGGTCTTAGATCTTGATGGTTACAAATATCATTATGAATATGCACTTAGAAATGTTTCTTTTCTTCTTCTTTTTTCCCGATTGATCCTATAGGGTGGTGATTCAACAAGACCAGTTATATCCACAAATGGGGGAACATCAGATGGCATCAAAGTTAACAGATACCATGAAGATTCTGTTGGACACTTTAAAGTTGAAAGAGAAGAGGGTGAACTGTCTCCCAATGGAGATTTTGAGGAGGATAATTTTGCAGTTTATAGAGATTCTGGTCTAGAGGCTGTGCATAAACCAAAAGATGGTTCTGTAAGCAGGCAATATCCAACCAGACACGGAGAAGAAGATATGTGTTGTGGGGAGGCAGGGGGAGAAAACGAAGCTGATGCTGACGACGAAGGTGAGGAAAGTGCTCCTAGGTCTTCAGAGGACACTGAGAATGCTTCTGAGAATGGGGATGTATCAGGAAGTGAGTCCGCTGATGGTGAGGAGTGTTCTCGCGAAGAGCATGAGGAAGATGGAGACCATGATGAGCATGATAACAAGGCTGAGAGTGAAGGTGAAGCCGAAGGCATGGCTGATGCACACGATGTTGAAGGGGATGGGACATCATTACCATATTCAGAACGTTTTCTACTTACTGTGAAGCCTCTTGCGAAGCATGTCCCTTCAGCGTTACATGAGAAAGAAAAGGATTCTCGGGTTTTTTATGGAAATGACTCTTTCTATGTGCTTTTAAGGCTTCACCAAGTAAGGCTCATAATATGTTAATATGATTTATTTTTTTGGTGGCTTTCCCAAATTTTGTGAATGAATGTCATTGAGACTGTATTTCACTAATATGACAGACATTGTATGAGAGAATTCAATCAGCAAAGGTTAATTCGTCATCTGCTGAAAGGAAATGGAGGGCTTCAAATGATTCAAGCCCTACTGATCTTTATGCCAGGTAGTTTAGCTTTATTTATTTATTTATTTATTTTTAAATGCAATTCAAGCCCTACTGATCTTTATGCCACAGGTAGTTTAGCTTTATTTATTTTTTATTTTTTTTAAAATGCAAATCAAACTCAAATGTCGTACCTATTAATAAGGAATGCTTTATGTTTTTGGTGGTACAGGTTCATGAATGCACTATACAATTTACTTGATGGTTCTTCTGACAATACAAAATTTGAGGATGATTGTCGAGCTATTATTGGAACTCAGTCATATGTTTTATTCACATTAGACAAGCTGATATATAAACTTGTTAAACAAGTAATACATGATTTCAATTATTTTTTTCAAGTTATCCCTTCTTTCTTCCCCTTACTTTATTCCATCTGACCTATAAGAATAAACTGTATGCATTTGCTACAGCTTCAAACAGTTGCCACTGATGAGATGGACAACAAGCTTCTCCAACTGTATGCATATGAAAAATCAAGAAAACTTGGACGATTTGTCGACATTGTTTATCATGAAAATGCCCGTGTTCTTCTTCATGATGAGAACATATACCGCATTGAATGTGTAGGTCTTCAGTGATTTTGCTTCATTATCTTTCTTGAATAAGCTCTCTTTTTTAATAATGCCTAAAAATTTGTTTTGCAGTCATCTATGCCAACCAGTTTGTCTATTCAGCTTATGGACTATGGGCATGATAAGCCTGAAGTGACAGCTGTTTCCATGGACCCTAATTTTTCAGCATATCTACACAATGACTTCCTGTCAGTTGTCCCAGAGAAGAAAGAGAAGTCTGGGATCTTCTTGAGGAGGTATGTGAGAAATAGGGGAAAATGATTTTCACTGTGTTCAGTTGAGTGGTCATAGCTAATGATGCCTGCTGCTGTCTGTAGGAATATTCACAAATATGCCAATGGCGATGAATTTTCTACCACATGTCAGGCAATGGAAGGGCTTCAAGTTCTCAATGGATTAGAGTGTAAGATAGCTTGCACTTCGTCCAAGGTATGTTACATAAAATTCATTTCTTGGTTATGTTGTACTAATGATAATAATGTTCTGTGTTCAGTTAAAAGTCGTAGGTTTTTGCATGTTTTCTGGGTCTTTTTTTTTTTTTTTTTTTAATCTGAATTGCCATTTTTTTTAATTCACAAATTTTGTATGTGGTAGGTCTCATACGTTTTGGATACGGAAGACTTTTTGTTCCGGGTGAAAAAGAAAAGGAAATGTTACAACACTTGTAATGACCAGGCAAAGTCGTTGAGTGGTTGTTCAAGTAGAGTTCAACGATTTCACAGACTGCTTTCTAGCTCATAATGACTTCCTGTGACCCTTAGTAGATATGGTATGTCCCTTTATTTTTATGAATCTGGTGTGCTTATAGTTGATAACCCCATTTTTATAGAACATGTGCCTGATGTGGATATATCTATTAGTATGATTTAGCTTTTAGTATGGGTATCTTCTGTTTTTCCATTGCTGTTTTTTTATTTCACCTACATCCCAAAGCCACCGCTGTTGTTGTGGTTGAAATCTTTGTGTTATTGTGTTACACATGCATTCGGTGTTCTTACTTTCCACCTTGCTCTTATTAGGGAAAGTGGTGCTGTTTTTAGTTAAGAGTTCATCGGCATTGTTGTGGTCTAAATGTTGTCTTGTCTTCTCCCTCCGGTGTATTGGAATGGTCTTGCATATTTGGCATTCAACATTGGAGGATGTGTTTTTGTGTTTGTCTCTCACAGAGAGAGAGAGAGAGAGAGAGAGGTCATACCCAGGAGTTATTCTAGGAACACAACTTGTCGTACGACTTTGCCACAACTCTGATGTTGCAGACTATGAGTGGCTGTTTATCATTTTCGCATGAACCCATTACTTTTTGTCCATCACTCACAGTCTGCCACAATGTTGTGGCTCAAAAAGTTGTAGTTCTAGATTTTCTCCCCAGCTCTCAAAGCTCCCACTTTTGTGGGATCTGAGAGAGATGGTGGTAGGCAGTTGTACCCTAAATTTTTTTTTTAGAGGCTGATTTCCGGTGTATTATATATATATATATATATAGAGAGAGAGAGAGAGAGAGAGAGAGAGAGAGAGAGGGGTGGGGGGGAGGGAACAAATGCATGAGTTTGGTGTTGGGGTTAGGGACTGGGCAGTGGGGTTTCTATTGTAAATGCATGTACTGGAGAAGGTTAAATCCACGTGTGTGAAACTACTGTTTATTCTGAACTAGTGCATGTTTGTAGTGAATGCACTGACTGGAAAAGGTCGGTTTGGTTCCATGTGTGTAACTGCTGTTGATTTTTCACTCATGTTCTGTTGTTCAAATAGATGTCAATGTCTTGATGTGATTCAAATGTATCCGACTTTCAGTGACTTTTTGCACGCATTACTTACTCTGGCTTGGCGCCCGGGCTTTGAAAGATTGCAGCGCCACGAAGGGAAAAAAAAGCTTTCGTGGATTCATCTTTCATGTATTCTTATATTTCTATCTCACCAACCGAATAAAGAAAATGAGGAGGCTGATATGGCTCAACGGTTGTAGTATACTACTGTATGTTTTTGAAGTTTTAGCCGCAAATTATGTAAATAGAGGTAAAATTTGTGATGTATACTTGATATGCATTGTTTAATTCATTCATCTTTATTCTTGTTAACATTTTCCACTTACAGATGATTTTTTTGTTTTTTTTTGGGGGGTGGGGGTGCTTTTATTGCTTTACTTTCTTGTGCTGCCATTCCTAGTTCCAACAGTTTAAAAAAAAAAAAAACTAAATTAGCCTGAACGTCCAGGTGCAATTACTATTTGGTCCCAACTATTCATTTAATTTTCTCTGGGTACTGAATACTGTTACACAATGGTTTTATCTGAAGTCCAAGGCACCAAGGCATTTTTGAAAGTCGTAGACAGCTCATTCTAGCCAGGAGCTCAAGTGCGTGATTGTGGAAATCTTTTATGTTTAACTGCCTTACCAAAATAAAAATAAATAAAAATACCAACTTCCCTGATCCATTGAATATAGAATTGACTTGAGGATGAAGGGACTGCCAATTCATTTCGAAATAGCATACCAAGATAGGGGCCAGCACACGGCAATACTTGAAGTCGCCTAAATTTGTCATCTGATAAACATACGCAAAAGCTTAGCATGAGGAAAAAGGAATTTTATATGATGAAATACAGAGAACAGCCTGCAAAGAAATGCTTTACGATTAAGGCTGACCCAGTACAAACACCCTCCCTCCAAATCCAATAATGCGAATTAAGAACTAGAATTGCTCGACTGGGCGTGTAGTGCATCTTACCTGTCTTTAGAGATTCCATTGTTTTCAAAAAATATAATGCCGAGTCAAAATAATGTTGCAGGAGGAGAAAATCTGCTTTACCTCATTTATTAATAAAGTAATAAACTCATATGCACATAATTAAGGAGAGTGGATAAATGATGGTTTATAAGTGTCGGAAAACTCAAAAACATAATGCAAGTTAAAATCAGGAGAGCAAGTATGCCGATTTAATCAAGGACAGCATCCCAAGCCTCCTTACCACTCTCTGGTGCATTTTGCTCCACAAAAGAAGTATAATATTTGAGGGGAAACAACCAAATGCCAGTGAAACACTGCTAACCTCGAAATCCTTGATAATCCCAATGGAAGTGTAATTGTCTCAGCACAAAGGACGATTACCCAACAACAGACAGCTTAGCTGTACCAAGAAGAGTGACAGCTCATCGTGCAAGCAGAAGCAGATAGAAACACACACAAGGAGAGGCATAGCATGTATTGTAAAAGACAGAACAGGGTCCAGGTAGATTGAAGAGAAACTCTTTAAATTTCTCTTTTTTTTTCTTTTTTTTGTTGCATGTGAATTTTGAAAATCTAACCGTTGAATTTTATGTTCTTTATGTTCTTAACATGCATATCAAATTTCGTTTAAATCGGATATTATCAATTAACTTATTTTTTATATATAACTTTAGATTACAAAAACTTGAAATTATAACATTTATTTGATGATATAACAATTGATCTTTGATTTTCTTGAAATTGCATTAAGAATGTAATAAGAACATGTTTGATTAGATTTTCAAAATTCACACTCAATATAAATATATATGATGAGTTTGTAGGGTCTCTACAAACTAATTTGGAGAGAAACTTTGTTCGTCCCAGGTATTTAAAGAAGGGCAGAGTATCAAAACAAAGGATCACAAGGTTGCCAGACTAGAGTAGCAATCAGACAAGCAATGATCAAGGCAAAAACTATGGGCTAAACGGAATGATCATCCTTGTTAGCAGCACTGAAATCCAACAGCTCTGGCAGCACAAAGGTCACTGGCCATGGTGTTCGTTGAAGACATACAGTACACCATACAGCAAGCCAACATCCAGACTGTTATTTTAAAAGTGCCCCATATAGTTTTAACTGAGCACAGGAAAATGGCTGCATCAATAGCAAAAAAATTTCCTAATTTTGTTATGGGCTGTAAGCCTGTAACTAACCTTAATCTTATTTAAACATCTTTGCTTGGTATTAAAAAAAAAAGAAAAAAAAAAGTGTCCTATGCTAATTCAAGAGTCTTGGGGTGAACTTTGAGAGTCCACTTTAGGGCTGGCATTCTCCCCTCTTTCTCAAATTAACCCCCACACACAAGAAAATAAGATGAAGAGTAACAGAACATATTGGCCATATGACAACCATTGGAAAGCTCTAGGATTTCTTTGAGAGAGGGCAAGAGATTGCAAAACAGGAATGGATGGGAAGATACTTAAGGAAAGGGAAGAGGGTGGAGGGAAAAAAGAGGAAGAGAGTGCCTTTACTTTGTTTAGTTGGGTGGTAAGGAAGAGGAAAGGTTCCTTTCTCTCCCTGCCTAACATTTTTTTCCCTCTTAAATTTGGAAGACATGAAAGAATGAAGAGAGATAGACTATTCAGCTAAAAAAGAAGTAGAAGAAGTGATAGACTATATTATTTTCCAAAATCATAATTATCTTTCCATTCAATTTCCTGTAAACAGCCAAACCCCTAAAGAAAAATTAACCTTACTTTCCCTTCCCCCTCTCCCTTTCCTTTCTCTTCCACCTCTCTCTCCATTTTACCAAACATACCAGTAGAGACACTAATAACTGTATCATCAAAAATGGCTGCCTTGAAATGTCCCCTTTCACTAACAAGTAGCAAGTAAGCTTGCATCTTCAGCTGACAGCATTTGGGAATAGTCTGGCCAAAGGACCACTTCTATATATCAGAAAAAAATAAAAATTTCACTGACAAAACATTTGACAACTGTGACAATATCATTGCACTAAAAAATTAGATTCAAGAAGTGAAACTCAAAAGCATCTAAGAACAACACAGATTTCTGTATTTTAACTATGTCTAAATTACCTGGTCTTTAAAAATTAGCAAGTAGCAAACAATGCACAACCCTGGCAGTGGTGTATATCTGAGTAGTTGCATTTGTGTAGCCAACATTCCTTTTGGGGTTGATGGGTACAAAATTCAGTGTCGAAGGCTTCCCTTTTCTGGGAATCAAACATACAGTATAAATGGGCCTTTTGCTGGTAGTACACGTGTAACATGAACCACATGTCACATATAAGTGAAGCTGGTTCAGGGCACCAAAATTTGAATTGAATTCATTAAATAGATCTACAAATGCTTTAGAAAAGTTTTTATCCTATAGGAAAAAATTGTGCAACTTTTACCAATACTGTTTAGCGGCATTAGGACATTATCCAGCCAGCTCACTGATTGGTGGACGATCCATGACATTGGATGCTGCCTTTGCATTGCTTTGCAGCAGTGTATCGATATCAGGCAATTTAGGAATCTGAGCTAATATATCAATAGTCCGTCGTAAGAGGCGTGCTAGATCTCCTTCATCCATTGCACAATCCATCATCATTTCCCTCCAAGTCAACCCAGATGCCCAGGCTTCAACCATACCTGAAAATTGGCTATCCAGACAGCATGAAATATTTACCCCATGTTTTTCTTGAAGTTGCAAAAGGGAGTTTCTTTGCTCATCCAAGAAGTTGATTACATTGATTACAGTTGTGGAAGGTTCATATATATAGCTGTTATTTTTCCAAGGACGAACTTTAATACCTTCAGAAACCAAACTTGCACAAACAGCTGCAAGTTGTGCAGGCTTTAGGTTTAGCAGGATTTTATTTCGGAGAACCATTGCTAGCCAAAGTTCATTTTCTCCTCGAATTGCAGCTGCAGTTTCACCAAGAGGAAATATTACATGTGTATTGATATCCAGCGTCCTTGTTTCATGTATTACATTGCTGATCTGCACAAACTCCTTCCAACCAGATGGTTCAATCTGCTCTATTCGATTAGTCAAACGTTTTGATCTAGTCTTCAAGCGTTTAATCTTTTCCTCAGTAAACTTGGTCATGTCTATGATTTTCTTATATTCTTTAAAGCCTTTTGAACGTGCTATCTTTTTCTTCAAACGTGCAACTTTATTTCTTTGTTCCTTATAACGTTCTACAGCATCATAGTACGGTTCTGACATTTGTAACAGCTCATCACTTTCAGAAAGACTACTCAAAACTGGCACATTTAAACTCCAAGACCATGTCTCTAGAGATCCCTCCATCCGCCATAAACAGCCAAGTTCAGAACCAGTAAGCTTCTCCCACTTCATTTCCTCCTTATCGAGAAGCATCCTCATAATTTCCCGAGGCAAAGCATCCCCTTGAGCTAGGGCAACGTTAGGAAAGCCTGTCCTGTAAATTGTTTTAATCCATTTTTCTGTAAATACATACCATGTGTTATCTGAACCAAGGGCCACATAATACGATGGTTCAACAGCTAGGTTCACTTGACAATCATTAACATTTGAATCTGTTTTAACAACGTTTAGTGCAAAAGAATCATCAGCAAAAACCATGTTCTTAAGTTTTGAACCATCAAGCGAGTCAACCTTCCCCAAATAAACAGCAGGGAGAGAGTGCTCAACTCCTTCGGAATCTTTATATTGCAGGCACAAAAAAGGTAGGTTTCCATTTTCAAACTCCTTTAGAAGAGGTTTCAGAGCAGAAATTCTCTGCAATTCCATACTTTTTCGCAGTTCTGTCCGAAGACGTTTTTCTGTCCTCAATTCTTCCTGTAGATCTGCAATCTCCTTATACGCTGCCTCTGATAAAAGCTTCCTGCTTTTTCTATCTATGGCGTCATCACTAACTTCTAAAGTCAGCATCTCTATCTCTTTCTCTATTCTAGTAAGCTCCTCTTTTGCAGCAAGCATAACATTGCTGCCAACATAGTTTCCAAAACTTTGCTCAACTAACTTCCTAGCTTCTTCCAAAGTACGTCCTTCTTGTATTGCTTTCATGCCATCTGATTCATTTGATCTGCCAATAATTTTTGCACCTGCCAGAAGATTCAGCACCATACCATATGAAGCAGTAAACTGCGAAACAAGAGGTTCGATTCCAGCAAATAGAAGCTTGCAGCACTCTTCAGCACCTTCATTAGGAGTCTGAATAAGCACTACATGACCTCTTTCATCAGTGCCTCTACGTCCAGCACGCCCTGCCATTTGAAGTAGTTCATTTGGGCGTAATTGGATTCGCCCACTATCACTTCTCTTGCTGAGGGATGAAATAACAGCTGTCCTAGCAGGCATATTGATTCCAGCAGCAAGAGTTTCTGTAGCAAAGACAACCTTCACAAGTCCTCGCTGAAACAGTTCTTCTATGAATGATTTCCACAATGGTAGACAGCCGGCATGATGCGCAGCAACCCCTTGCAGCAGTCCTTTTACAGCAGTCTCCCTGACAGCATCAGGATACTTAATGCGGAACCTCTTCAAGGCTAGTTCAACCTCACTCATCTCACACTCATCTAAGAGCTTGCAATCTTCAACGTACTGAACAGCTGCATCACATCCTTTCCTGCTAAAAATAAACCAAATTGCTGGCAGCATGTCCCTTGCCTTAAGCTGAAATAATGTGTCAATAACTTGTGGAACCTGAAAATTAATTTAGGAAATTTACAAGTCAGGTAGATAATGACAATATACTATAAGCCCATACAAATTAAATTCCTACAAACACACACATATATGTCAGAGAACTGATGCAATAAGCCCATACTTGTGAACGCCTAATATTATTTATGTCATTCTTTGAAAGAGGAGGCTGTCCAGACGTGATATCAGAACTGTCATAGCTCATATCACTTCCACGCTTTTTTGAATTTCTTCTTCTAGACCCATCATCCTTGTAAGATTTAACTCCTGACGCATTAAGTTGTAGATAATTGAGTGACAGCTTCCTGTTCCAATTTAGAAGAAAGAAAATGAAAATGATTGAAAATAGTAAGTCCCCACTACAGTGTTCAAAGAATAGGTTAAAGGGAGGGAAGTAGCGAGGGGATGACATAAATGATTAAGAAGGGAAATTCAAAGACAATATCCTTCATATAGAATACCATATATTTATGGTAAATTTGAACCAAACCTCACACTTTCATCATGAATGTTTAACTGAATAACCATTGGCAAAATATAGCCAGTGATATCAGTACAAGTATTACCGTATTTGGTTGAAACATGCTATTTAGAAAAGAAAATAAGAAACCAAAGCAACTAGTCTAACAAAAAAATACCAACTAGTCTGTGCTACACAGAGCCCCCAAGTAATTACATAAGAAGATAAAATAAAGGAGTTAAAGACATCCCTACTCTTGTATTCATCTAGAGGAAAACTATAAGTTAGAATATTAATAGAGTGATAGAGGATTATTAAAAACAAAAATACCTATTCATTCGAGTTCCTTTCTCATCCAGAAGAGGTAACAAAGAGGTCTTCATAGAGAAATGCCAAGTCAATGGAACTGGACGCTTTGATGATGTTACCAACTCTGTTTTGCCATGAATCTGGAAACAGGATGAAATTAGAAAAATTTGATCCTCTCACAAGTCTATACATCACTCATCCCAAGATAATTCAGAAACCAATGCTGGCATCAGTAAACAAGCAGAAGAGAAAGAAAGTTAATAACTTATGTATTAAGCTTTTCTGAGAACACAAGCCCAATAGGTAAATCAATATGTAATGACAGTTTCTTATCATATATATATATATATATATATAGATGTGTGTGTGTTTGTGTGTGTGTGTGTGTGTGTGTGTGTGTGTGTGTGTGTAATGACAATTTGCTGATGCTGGAGTCAACCAATAATTGAGTGAGGGCACTAACAGCAAGAAATGACAAGCCATCAACCAACAAGGAATATAGAAGACAATTTTAAAGATCTTGGGTCTAAGATCAGAAATATTTTCTCAAACATCAAAATTCGAGCTGCCTACTTCACAGAAAAAGCAGCGGTGATTATCTTGTGATTGTAATCTATAGGTTTTAAAATTGCAATCCTTTGACAAAGATACAGATAACTAATATACGATCGTGTGCGTGCGGAAACAAAAGAGGGAAAATAGTGAATAATGGCATTGCTAACTCAAAATTCCTTCGTTGTGTTTATTTATTTTTCTGATAAATACGAGCCGCATCATGCATTATGGGTCTTTAGCCCATATTTTAAGATCAAATCACAAGAAATCATTGCCTAATGCACGAATAATATTCTCATGGCTATATCAAGTGTGATTCGTGTAACATTGTCTTGTCTTTTTTTTCAAATGAAGAAAAGGAGATATCAAACTGCTGGTCAAGGCCATTTCATTTGTTTTTAACATTAGATGGTGTCTTAAAATGTTCCCACCATTCCCTCACCACAAGAAAAAATCACCAAGAATTTCTTATTAAACAAATGCCATGCTTGATTCTAAGTAGTAAACAAAAAATTCTAGGAAGCCAAGAAGAGCCTTGTAGCTCAATTGGTACTTCATGGTGTTTTCAAAGGAAATGTCTAGGGTTCAAATCCCCCCTCTTCTAACTATTAACTTATCCCAAAGAAAAACAGTAATAATAAAATAAAACCGTTGGAAACAGATTTGATGCTTCCATCTTGCTATCTCAACATTTGCCACCTGGTCTCACCATAACATTGATAATGAGACAACTCTCCAAAGGAATTATAGCAGCTAACTTGTATCAACAAAGCATCATTACAATCCCACAAAATCCGAAACATTAAGCCTAGGTCAGCTCATAGATAACAATACCTGACCAATCCAACCAGCAAGCTCGTCTGGATTTGCAACTGTTGCTGACAAGCATATAAGTTGAACTTCTTTTGGGCAATATATAACCTGGAATATATGATTACATTGTATGACGATAAAATGTGAAAACCAAATTTTGACAATAAATGAGATCTTGGGAGGGCAAAAAATTGTACTTACTATCTCTTCCCACACCGTACCCCGAGATATGTCGCTCAGATAATGAACTTCATCCAAAACAATCACATCAACATGGAAAAGTCCACTATCAGAAGAAATTATTCCAACACTGCACGTGAAGACATAGTAAACCACCACCCTCGATTTCAACAATCAACTTTACCAATGAATAACTAATTAATGGAGCCCATAAATCTAGTTAATGAAAACAAACCATAACATTTTATTCTATAGTAATTGAGCTAACTGAAACTCATGTTTATCCACTTAAAATTAAATAATGTATCCATATTTCAGCATTATATCACACCATTCATACACTTAAAATCCATTTTATGTCGTATTCAGTAATCCCCGTAAGCTATTATTATCAGAGTTTGAATACTACATATATTTACCTCTGATATAACATATTGCGCAAAATCTCTGTAGCCATAAGCCCAACTAGCATATGGTATGAAAAAAGCATAGCATGTTTTCCTATAGCAGTTGAGTTACCTAGAACCCACAATTACACACTAAAATTTAAGTAATGTATCCATATTTCAGCTTTACATCACACCTTCATACACTCCGAATCCAATTTCTATCGTATTCACTAAGTAATTCACATAATCTGCTATGATCAGAGTTCAAATACTACACATACTTTACCTCTGATACAACATATTGCGCAAAATCTCCGTAGTCATAATCAACACCTGAGCATCTTTATTCACCGCAGAATCCCCGGTAAGAAGGCCGACATTTCTATCTCCAAAAGTCTCACTAGGACACCAAAATCATACTAATTAACACAATGCCATCAAAGTACATTGCCAAAATTTTCAGTTTCTTCCATTTTAATTAGCATGAAAAAATGAACTTCTATACCGAAATTCGCGAAACTTTTGATTGGATAATGCCTTGAGTGGAGTTGTGTAGAAGATTCTCCTTCCCCTCGCGACCATCGCCACCGCAGCCGCCTCCGCAATCAAAGTCTTTCCGCTACTCGTCGGAGCAGAAACCACCACCGATGAGCCTCTCAAGAATGCTTGTATTGCCCATCGCTGAAAAAATATATATATCAAATCTCAAATTACCTGAATAGCTGAAACTTTAGGTTTTGTTTGAGATTTGAGAATTTTGAATTGGAAATGGAAATGGACCTGGAATTTATCGATGCGAAAATCGTGAATCGAAGCGAGCTCATCAACGTCGATTATATCTTCGCCGAACAATTTCACTTCGTTGCAAAGCCTTTCCACTCTCTGCCACTTGAATTCCTCGTGCCGAGTAAGCACCTCCGTTTCTAAGGCGATCGAAGCTCTGCTGATTTCGTCGTCGCTCAGCTCGACTTCGACTTCAACTCCGTCCGATCCTTCGCCGGAAACGACATCGTATTCATCGGCAGCCACGTCGTCATCATCGTCGTCTTCGTCTTCTTCTTCTTCCTCCTCCTCTTCCTCATCGTCGGAGAGTTGAGGTTCTATGGGGTAGAGTGAGCTCGGAGAGTTGAATGAGGCTTTGAATCGAGGTGAATTTGGTGTGCGAAGTGATTTGGGAGAACAAAACCCTAAGGTTTGTGAAGAAATGGAGGTTTGGGGAAAGAGAGTGGTTTTGTAGAGAGCTGAGGAGGTGAGAATGGAGAGTGAGGAATAGTGTGAGAGTGAGAGAATAGGGAGAGTGTTCATGGCGGGAGAGAGATTTTCAGGGATTTTGGATGTACATTCGTGGCTATATATATGTTCGAATAATTATTGTGTTTGGATAATGTATGTTGTGGGGACGAGGTCATTCGTCGTCGTTTTACTCTCTCTCTCTCTCTTTTCTTTTTTTTTTGGTTCACAATATTATGACAACTAACTACTTGGGATTTAATGTGAATTTTTAAAAAATTATTGTTAACGTGATACCTAAAATATGGATTAAACTAGGAAATGTTGTTTGGGGGCCAAGCTTAAACTATAGTATTTGCAACATGAAAAACTCAAAGTTATATATTATGAAATGTGCTATATTATCCTTAGCAAGTATTTAAAAAATTTAAAGCAAACATTTTATGGTTTAATCAATTTTAACGTAAACTAAACATATTAGTCTAAGTGTAAATGACTTAACCAATTTCCAAACAAAACAAGCTACATTATACAAAGTATGGCAATATAGTAGTGTAAAAGAAACAGAGGTAAAAGCAAGCAAACCACACTAAACACCAAAACGTGTTTAGGAAGTGAAAAACCCGAGCACCGGGCATAATAACCTCTCCCCTGACCACTCATCGGAAATGTCCACTAAAATATACATAAACCCTCCAATTCTATTTCTTACTATATACTTAAACCCTCCAAACTTCAGCTAGCAACCAACTTCACCGAGTGTTTTCATCATCTAGCTTACTGGAGAATCTCCATTCCAGCAACAATGGAAACACCACCAATAGAAATTGGATTTGAGTATAATTTCTCAAGTTTTCATACTCTTTTTTTCACTCACAAGGTCTGTGTTTATAGGTGAGGAAAAGAGTTCACAAAATCTAAATCAAATATTGAAAGAGATGGAAAATAGAGGATGGAATTTGTTTTTCTCAAAACAAAGGTCCTCTCTTTTCTTACACTCAATATGGCTTCTCTTAGATATCTCTTTTGTGATTCCTAGAGTTTGTATCACTCTTAGAAAAAAAAAGAAAGAACAAGGAGCATAGTCCTAATTACTAGAAATTCTAATTACAACTTTTGGTTCTACAATCCAAACTCCCCTCCAACAGGTATTGTGCTCAACAATGCATAGAAATTGTACACCATTCATTTCTAAATTGTTGGTAAGGAATTCTAACCTCCAATACATTCATTCAATTATCACTAAACCCACACTCTATCACATTTCTAACAAACTGATTAACCATGATATTATCAATTAACTTAAAAATTTTCATTATTATTATTATAGAATTGGTCTGAAATTTGCAATTTTGCATGGTCAAAACTAGCCTATCACAGAGGCAGTATCATACAAATTGTGTTACATCATAGACTAGTAAAGTCATGCATCAAAAGCTAACTCCGTAGGAGGAGTATTCAAAATAAGGAAGTCTTGTGGACAACCATCTTTGCAAAGAAATCAATACAAGAGTTGGCTTCTCTAAACGAATGATTGATCTTTCGTGGGGAATTTGGTTAAGGACCTGCAATCATCAACAACATTTGAGGAATCATTATTGGCGAGCAAACTAACAGTAGAGTTAGGCATCAATTTCTATTTTATCATAATGAATTTGGAGTAAAATCTTTATCTTTTGAAGGGAAACATATATATAAAAATAAAAAATAAAATTATTCTAGTGCCACATAAAAAAAAAAAAAAAAAAAAGGATCTGCATCTTTCTTAGATGTAAATCTGAATTTAAAATAAAAATAAAAATGGATATATATCTTCCTTAGATGCAAATCTAACTTTTTCTTAAATAAAAAACTGATTTGTATCCTACTTAGATACATATCTGATTTTTTTTAACATGGCAGATTTTGAAATAAAGAAAAATATCATGAATAGTTGTGTTTGTTTTATTTAATCCATGTAGCATAAATTTGTTTCTTGAATGAAATTCTCTCTATAAAAAAAAAAAAAAATCATTTTCATATTTTCTTTACACATAAAAACAAATCTGATTTTTTTCAGTCATCAAAAAATCATTTTTTCAGTTCAAAAAAGATTTGATCTTTTATAAACTAAAAACCATTTTTTTTAGTTCTTAAAAAATAGATCTGATATTTTTTTAAAATCAAAAGACTTTGTTTTATTAAATAAAAATATATCTGAATTTTCTCTCTAAAAACCACATTCTTTTTACACAACAAAAACAAATCTGATTTTTTTTTATAAACCAAAATTCAATTTTTTTTCACTCACAACAACAGATCTGAATTTTTTAACAAAGGAGAGGATGCGTTCATAAATAAATTTGCGTGATTTAGTTTATTTCACATGTGCAACATATCATTCATCTCATGCATAAAAAATTGGTACATTAGTCATAAGAATCTAGAAGACCAGACTCTGTCTGGACGGAATGGGTGTCTAACTCCTTCCCATTCCGTAACCTAGTCTCCGAATTTAGTTTTTGTGGGTAGGTAGACTTAGGTCTTATCTTTGCTTTTATTTTGGGTAGATTGTAATCAGGACAAAAACTCATGTACTTATTTGGTAGTTTGTAACTATGACCCAAAGCCATGTAATTTTCAATTTTTCAAACATGTATTTTTTTATCAATGAAAGGAAACAATTTAGTCATGTATTTTTCATATTTAGTTTTTCATATTTTTTTATATAAAAAATAAGTGGCAACTTCACACCACTTACCCAAAAAGAGAAGTGTTATTAAAAGCACTAAAATATTTATCTTTTTTGAGAGGCACTTTTCCGGTCTCTAACACCAGTCATGGCCGAAGTTCTGTTTAATATTTAAATGAACAGGATGCACAACATATAATATTAAAAACAAAATGTGGCAAGATTTCCTTTCATTAATAGTAATACCTTTGTAGGTTATTTACATTTCATGGGCATGGTACAACATTTTCATCTAAGTCTTCTAAAAAGTAAGCACTTATACCAACCACTGAGGTGATACGGTATAACCCCTCCCAGTTGGGCCCCAATCTTCCCCATGATGGGTTCTTGGAAGTACTCACAACCTTTCTCAATACCAAATCACCTGGTGCTAATGGCCTCACCTTCACACATGTATCATACCCCTGCTTAAGTTTCTGCTGATAATATGCCAATTGAACCATTGCAACTTTTCTTCGTTCATCAACCAAATCTAGGCTTCTCTCTAATAACCTATCATTGTTGTCTGGGGTGAATAAGCTCGTCCTCAATGTTGGAAACCCAGTTTCTAAAGGGATCACAGTCTCGGACTCATAAGTCATTGAAAATGGTGTATCCCTAGTTAACCGACGAGAAGTAGTCTAATATGTACAGAAAACGTGTGGTAGCTCTTACACCCATCTACCCTTTGCCTCGTCCAACCTTTTCTTAAGCGCATTCACTATAACTTTGTTGACTGCCTCAGCCTGCCCATTTCCTTGAGAATAAGCTAGAGTTGAATATCTGTTTTTAATGCCTAATTCATAGCAGTATCTCCTGAAGGCTTTACTGTTAAATTGGTGCCCATTATCCGAGATAAAGGTGTGAGGAATCCTAAACTCAATGTTTTTCCAAACAAACTATTTTTGCATCTATGTCCCTAATATTGGATAATGGCTCAGCTTCCACCCACTTCGAGAAGTAATCAATTCCCATTAGAAGCCATCTTCAATTTCCTACAACAATGGTCCTACAATATCCAAGACCCACTAAGCAAATGGCCATGGACTAGATAAAGGATTAAGTACGCCCCTAAGCTGATGAATGTATGGAGCAGATCTCTGGCACTGATCACACTTTTTTACATACTCTTGTGCTTCTTTCTGCTTACTCGGCCACCAATACCCTGGAGTAAGGGCTCTATGTGATAACGACTTGCCTCCTGTATGACTTCCACATATGAACAAAAGTGGCTTCATTGCCTCAGGATGAACACAAAGTAAGTATGGTCCAGAAAAGGAACGTTTGTACAACTTTTGCTCCTCAAACAACCAGAAATGAGGAGCTTTCCTCATTATCTTGTCCGCTTCTCCCTTCTCATTAGGCAGAACACCTTTCTTGAGAAATAAAACCAGTGGGTCCATTCAACTAGGTTCAACCGTAATATGGTGAACTTGGATCTTCTCCTTCTTCTCCTCGGTGGGCTTATGTAGATCCTCAACAAGTATAATCCGAGGTAGGTCTTGACCTAGTTGCCAAAGAATCAACATGTGTATTCCTGCTTCTTGGGATTTGTTGTATGATGAAAAACTCAAAACCTGACTGCAAAAGCGTCGAGCTTAATTCAAATACCCTTGCATTCTCAGATCCCTAGTTTCCAACCCTCCCTTTACTTGTCCTACAATCAGCCTTAAGTCAGAGAACACTTCAACAACCTTTCCTCCCATCTTCTGAACCATAGTAATCCCTAAAAGTAAAGCCTCATACTTGGCTTTGTTGTTCGTTGCCGAGAAGCCTAACCTTAAAGATTTCTCAATGGTAACCCTATTCGGGGACACTATAACCAGTCCCATTCCAGATCCCCTTTGATTTGCCGCACCATTAACATGTAACTTCTAGGATAAGGGCCCTTGTAAAGAAATTGCCTTAACTTGCTTTCCTTTTGAGTTATGCTCCTCGTCCTCTACTACTACTGGAGACTCAATAAACTCTGCCACCAAATCTGCAAGAACTTACCCTTTAATGGAGGTCCGAGGCATATACTTGATGTCAAATGCCCCCAAAATCGTTCCCCACTTGGCAATTCTCCTTGTATAATCAGCCTTATAGAGCAACGATTGCAGAGAGAGTTAAGTCAAAACCACAACTATATGAGCTTGAAAGTAATGAGGGAGTTTTCATGTAGCATTCACCATTACCAAAATAGCTTTTTCTAATGGTAAATAACAAACTTTTGCTTCATGTAGTGACTTACTCACATAATAGACTGACTGCTTTACCCCATTCTCTACCCTTACCAATACCAGACTAAATGCATGGGAAGCCACAACAATGTAGGTGAAAAAAGACTTCTTCTTCCTCTAGTCTAGACATAATAGGAGAAAGATAATCCTTCAATTGCTAAAAAGTTAGGGCACATTATTCCTTCCACTCAAACTCTTTTCACTTGTGCAAAAGTTGGAAGAATGGCCTACATTTGTCTGTGGATCAAGAGATAAATATGTTCAAGGCTGCAATCATTCTTGTCAACTTTTGGACCTCTTTGGGATTCCGAGGAGGTTGCAAATCATTGATTGCCTTAATTTGATCAAGGTTAACTTCAATCTCACAATGGGTGACCATGTAACCCAAAAACTTGCCAGAATTTACACCAAATGAACATTTAAAAGCATTAAAGCGTAACTTATGCTTTCTCAACACCTCAAAAATACTTCCGAGGTCATCCACATGCTTGGCCTCTGCTTTGATTTTTACCACCATATCATCTATGTAGACTTCAATATTCTTGCCAAGCTAAGGTTTAAACATTCTGGTCATCATCCTCTGATAAGTAGACCCAGTATTCTTCAATCCAAATGGCATCACCTTATAATGATAATTCCGAGTGGGCGTTACAAAAGCAGTCTTCTCTTGGTCAGCTAGAGCTAATGGTATCTGATGGTACCCCTAAAAGGCATTCAAAAAGCTCATCCGAGGATGACCGACCGTCGCATCCACTGACTGGTCTATCTGAGCTATCGGGAAGGGATCCTTGGGGCAAGCTTTGTTTAGATCTGTGAAATTCACACATACTCGCCATTTCTCATTCTTCTTCTTTACCACCACCGTATTAGTCAACCATTCTGGGTAAAACACATCTTTTATTACCCTTGCACACTTAAGCTTCACCACCTCCTCTTTGACAGCATCAGAATGTTCCTTAGAAAAATGCCGAGGTGGTTGTTTCCTAGGGGTGATAGATGAATTAACATTCAGATGATGATAGATGAAATTGGGATCCACCCCGAAAGCTTTATAAGCACTCCACACAAACACATCAACGTTCTTCTTAAGGAAAGTAACTAGCTCTTCCTTTTCCCGAGGAGGCAGCTGAACTCCCACTTGAAAATACTTTTTGTTATCATTATCAATAGTGATTTTTTCCAACTCTTCACACCTTCCCCCTTCTGCCATAAGATCCAAGGACATTACTATTTCCTTTGGATGCTATAAATCCCTTTTTACAAGGGCTGAGGATTCATCCTTAGATTTATGTCTAATTGCCGCAACTAAACACTATCTGGCCATAGCCTGACTTCCAATCAGCTCCTCGACTTGGTCCCCTGAGGGATACTTTACTTTGAAGTGCAAGTGGAAGAAACAACCCCCATGGCATGAAACCAAGGTCTTGCCATGATAGCAGTATAGGGGGAATATGCATCCACCACGATAAAATCTACATCCACGACCACTAACCCTGTTTGAACAAACAGTCTGATCTGGCCCTTTGGGATAACTATCTTCCCATCAAACCCCACTAGAGGGGAATCATAGCTGACCAAATTCTCGGGCTTTAACTTAAGCCCCTTGTACAGGTCAGGGTACATGTCTCTACGCCACTGCCCTGATCCACCCAAACTCTCTTCACATCATACCCCCCCTATTCGGAGGGTAACCACTAAGACTTTGTCATGTGGCTGAAAAGTTCACACTTTATCCTCGTCAAAGAAGGTTAGAGTTGGTCGAACTTTCATTCTTCCCCTTTTAGAATCAGGGATCAAATCTTCAATGTGTGGCCTTGCTATGGACATAACCCTTAATGGATACAACCCAATCCAACTTGTGGTAGCAAAAATAACACTGATCATCCCCAGGGGTGGTCTTGAGGAAGCATCCCTCTAGTATGTCAACCCGACTTGGCTCCCCTGCCTAGTGGGCTGATACAAGAATTGCTTCCAATTTTGACTAGTTGTTCCAAGCAATCACGTAAAGTCCTACAATCTTCTGTAGTGTGTCCTCAATTCTGATGGTAATGGCAATAAAGACTTTGATTACACTTCATGGGGTTTCCTCCCATCTTATTTGGCTACTTAAAGTATGATTCACTCTTTATCTTCTCTAGGATTTGATGTATAGTCTCCCTGAACACTGTGTTGACTACCTGGGCAGTAGCAAGCCCAGTATGTCCACCAAAATCTCTTCTTGGTCGATTGTTGTCATAACTTTCTGGCCTAAAGTCTCTTCAGTCCTAGGGAATTACCTTTGCCTTCCCATTTCCTTGTTGCTAATCCTCTTCAACCCGTTTATACTCATCAATCCATTAGCTGATGCACACTTCGGGCAGGCTTCTAGTCAAAGACTTCCTCAAATCATGCTCAGCAAGCAGGCCGACCTTAAATGTCCTTATTGCTACATCATCAAAATTTTCATATATCTCATTAAACATCTCCCAGTACCTATCTAAGTATGTCTTCAAGGTCTCTCTTTCTCGCATAGCCATAGACAGCAAAGAGTCCAAGGGACGAGAAACCCTACTACAAGTGACAAATTGGGCCTCAAAGGCCTTGGTAAGCTCTTGAAAAGAGCTAATTGATCATTCCTCCAGTCTATCAAACCATCTCATCGCCACTAGCCCCAAACTAGATGGGAATACCTTGCTTATTAAGGCCTCATTCTTTGAGTGAACAGTCATTCTCTAATTAAAATGACTAACATGCTCCACTAGATTTGTCCTACCATTATACATGATAAATGTTGGGTGGGTAAACCGCTGAGGAAGTTTTCCCTTCTCAATCCTATAGGTAAACAATGATTTTGAAATTTGGCGCAAGGCCCTGCTCATAGCATCATTCCCCAAGCCCCGATGGGTTGGGATTCTGCTCCTTCGCCTATGATGGCAATCTTCATTATAAGAGAAAGATTCACTGGGAGGAGTCCTTAACTTGGGTCTATAACTGTCATCATCATCAGACTGAGACTTTAAGCTTGAAGGAGTCCCTTTCCTTTGCTTACGGCGTAGCTTCCTCCGTAAATGATATATCTCCAGCTACATGTTTCTGGTGTCTTCTCCATGAGACACATGGCTCCCACTCCTGGAATGACTCCTACTGGTATGAGTAGTGTGCACATTAACTTCACGATCTTTCCTTTGTTCAAGGTTAATAAAATGATCTTGACGTTGGGATCCTACAAAATTTTCACAATTTGGTCTTGAACCCACCATGATTGAACAAGCTCAAGAATGTTCAATTTCCTATAGACAGTGCCAATTGTAAGGACACGTATTGCTCTACAGCCCAAATGGATGGACAATGGCCCAATGAGCCCAAAACAAATAATTTGTTAGAGAGTGGACTTGAGACTAAACATTCAATGAGTTAGGAAGATACTGATCACAATAGGCTAGTTATTGTTGGAATTAACAAAACAAACAGTTTGAATAAGAAAAGTTCTCCTCGGTCAAGTCCGACGAAGGTATGTTCTTATATATTTCTCTTAGACTTATACAAAAATTACAATTCTTGGTTACATAGTGATTTTTCCTGGTTTTTCTAATGATCCCCCTTGTAAGGGAGTTCATCCCTTTATATTCTCCTTTTCTCTTCCATCTCAGCTCTTCATGCGTAGATCAAATTGCTAGTCTTGATACTTGTCCCATCAACACCTTTCTGAAGTCTTTGTGGGTAGCTGAAAGGCTGAAATTTACTGTTCAGGTATCGCTTCATATTAATGTGGCTAGGAAGTTAGATGCAGAGCATTTGATGCAGTGGTAAAAGCTTTCTACCAAGATATTTATCAATTCTCTATTAACTCATCTCTCTCTAAAGCTTATCCTTCCCAGCACAGTTGTTTGTTGCCCAGTTCTTGACAGGTAGTCGGACATTAAGCCTCTACTCTGTCAGCCGAGGAGGGATTGCTCCTCGGACAACATCTCCTACTCATCGTGATCAGACCTCTTCCCTGGCCCAATAATCTATCTGCCTTTGCACTATCCTTGGGCTATTTGATGTCCTCGGTCATGGTCCATGACTTAATATCTATATCTGGGCCCCTCATCCCTGCAATTGCCCCTCATCCCACATCGTGGAGTCATCATTACATCGAGTGTGCTAGAATGTAGAGAGAGAGATAGAGAGACAAATGGAGAGAAAGAGAGAGTCAGACATCAAATTTTGTTGGGTTTAGAAAGTAATAAATGAGAGTAATTAATGAGATTATAATAAAAATATTTGTAATAATAAGAGTATTTTTTTAACCGTTGGATTTACTTAAATCCAATGATTTTAAAAAGGTATAACTTGAACCTATCTCTCTCTCTCTCTCTCTATATATATATATATATATTTATGTATATATATATATATATATAACATACATTCTGTCACAACATCTTTTCAGTATAATTATCATTCAGAAGTTTTAAATGGAAAATTTGGGGTAAATGTACACCATTCATTTCTAAATTTTTGGAAAGGAATTCTAACCTCCAATACATTCATTCAATTATCTCCAAACCCACACTCTATCACATTTCCAACAAACTGATTAACCATGATATTATCAATTAACTTACAAATTTTCATTATTATAGAATTGGTCTGAAATTTGCAATTTTGCATGGTCTTCTTTTTTTTGGGGGGGGGGGGAGGGTAATAGGGATATTATATATAGGGTCGTATTAACGGTGTGCGGTGCCCGTTAACCACAAAATTTTTGTCTTTTTTTGCTATTCATGTCATTTTTTTAGTTTTGAAGTACTATTCAGAATTTTTTTTGACAAATTTTTTTTGTCTTTTCTGCACTTAACCGCTTGGTGCTGGTTAACATTCTCCTTATATATATACACAAGAAAACTAGCCTGTCATAGAGGCAGTATCAATACAAATTGTGTTACATCATAGACTAGTAAAGTCATGCATAAAAAGCTAACTCCGGAGGAGGAGTATTCAAAATAAGGAAGTCTTGTGGACAACCATCTTTGCAAAGAAATCAATACAAGAGTTGGCTTCTCTAAACGAATGATTGATCTTTCATGGGGAATTTTGGTTAAGTAAGGTCCTGCAACCATCAACAACATTTGAGGGATCATTATTGGCGAGCAAACTAACAGTAGAGTTAGGCATCAATTGCTATTTCATCCTATTGAATTTGGAGTAAAATCTTTATCTTTTGAAGGGAAACATTAAATAAAATAAAAAAATTATTCTAGTATTGTATAAATTATCACAATTTTTATCACAATTATCTTTTATGTCAAACTGTAATTGAATTTTACTCACTTTTTATATCAATCCTCGATTTTTTCTGTACGATTTGCAATTTACCATATTGATAATAGAAAACAAATTTCAAAAAAAAAAAAAAAAAAGGTTTGGTGTTCTAATTTAACAGATATCTCATAATGACAAATGAGGAGTGAGGACCATGTACTTCGAAATGATGAACGCGAATAACGAGGACACCAATCGCAATGGATGTAGACTGTACAAGGTAGAAGATACTATTTACTTTTATCTCGTAGATCATCTGTCTGACCCGATCTACTGGGTGAAAAGATCGTTGGGAGTTTGTGCCGCAGCCAAACAAAAATTAAAACCTAAAACACCCCACCTACCCCGCCACGCGCACCACATTTTTGCTTACCCTTGATGCCAACTTCCTAGCAAGAAAATATCTTATAGATTAAAGAAAGTCAATATTTGATAAAGTGGCTCTATTATTAATGATTTTTAGTTATATGCAACAAGGCTGAAGAAAGCATCAGTCTTGCCCTAACTTACTTCAAGCCTAGAGTGAGAGAGTCACCAAATTTTTTTGTTAATATAAGTCATACCTCCTTTGTCTTTTTATGCTAGGGTGAGCCCTCACCTAAATTTAGGTTTGAAAGTTTTTATTAAGAACATCATATCATAGGTTAAAACTTACTTAAAAAAAACTTGAAATTTGTTATGGAAGATTTGGTGCTTATAAATATAGTTACCAAACTTGAATCAAGCATTGAATTAGTTCAACCTAATTGTTGTTTTAATTTTAAAGACCCGTTTGATACGTGTGTTTAAATAATAATTTTCATTTTTTTTGAAAATACATGTAGATGAAAAAATGTATAAAAATTTATATAATATTATTTAAAAACTAAAAACATATATTTAAATTGACAAATCAAATAACCCTAAATATCTGAATTAAAAAAAAAAAAAAAAAAGCAACTATTTTTGTTTTGTTTTTGTCAGAAAAAATTAAAATAAAAAGCGAGAGAGAAGAGTCTCCCAAACATTTCAGACTTTTCAGTAGCCAACCAAGGAGGACCGAGTTCCGTACTCATTTCATTTCACCTCTTCACACTCTCTCTTCTCAGGGCCAGAACGATCATCCAAAACGATCGAGATGGCCTTAGCACACGTAGCTTCTTCAACGTCGCGCTCCAATCTCCTCCGCCCTATCTCCGCCTTCGTCTCCCCAAATCTCCGCCGCCAACTCTCGACCGACGACACCAGAACCCTCACGATCGAGACCTCCGTTCCATTCACCTCCCACAAATGCGAATCGCCGTCGCGCTCCGTCGAGACCACGCCGTCGGAGCTCCTCTCCTTCTTCCGCGACATGGCGACGATGCGCCGCATGGAGATCGCCGCCGACTCGCTCTACAAGGCCAAACTGATCCGCGGGTTTTGCCACCTATACGACGGCCAAGAGGCCGTCGCCGTCGGCATGGAGGCCGCGATCACGAAGAAAGATAGCATCATCACCGCTTATCGCGATCACTGTACTTTCCTCGGCCGCGGCGGGACACTGTTGGAGGTTTTCTCCGAGCTCATGGGCCGCATAGGCGGTTGCTCCAAAGGAAAAGGAGGATCTATGCATTTTTACAAGAAGGACTCGGGGTTTTACGGCGGACATGGAATCGTCGGAGCTCAGGTTCCGTTAGGTTGTGGATTGGCTTTTGCGCAGAAGTACAAGAAGGATGGAACAGTTACGTTTGCTTTGTACGGTGACGGCGCTGCCAATCAGGGACAGTTGTTTGAGGCTTTGAATATCTCTGCGCTTTGGGATCTGCCTGCGATTTTGGTCTGCGAGAATAATCACTGTAAGGAATTGTGAATTTTAGGTTAAAATTGAATTTGAGATTTTAGCTTTATTGGATTTGTGTGATTTGGTTTTTGATTTGGATTTGTTTGGCTTTTGAAGATGGTATGGGAACTGCGGAGTGGAGAGCAGCGAAGAGTCCAGCTTATTACAAGCGTGGAGACTATGTTCCTGGATTGAAGGTGACTTTTAGCTCATGTTAATTTTTACTGGATTGTTAAATTTTGTAGATTCTTCTTAGTTTTTATAAAATAGAAAGATGGAAATGGAATAATATAGGGAGAAGAGAGAAAAGTAGAAGGAAGAGAATTAAAGGTGGATCGGCTTGACGGTCTACCTCCATAGTAGTAAGCCCCATATGGCTATATCTTTGCTATATGGAACTTTGTTACAAATGGTATTGCTAAACCATGGTCTACTTGTTTATAGGAATATAATTCGATAGTTACAATGGGAGTGGGGGATTTGAACGCTAGATGTTTTTGTTGGAAACGCCAGGAGGTGCCAGATGAGCTACGAGCCTCTTGGTAGGAATATTCTGATATATAATACTAACAAGTTTGTTGGTAGTTTTTATTTTGTGGGCTGTTTCTAGAAATGTATGTTGTGATATGGGTGTTTGAATTATGAGTATGAAGCTTAAAAGTTTATTAGTCAACTATTTTGTGGGCTGTTTCTAGAAATGAAAGTTATGATATGGCCATATGGGTGTTTGAACCTTAAAAGTTTATTAGTCAACCATTTTGTGGGCTGTTTCTAGAAACGAAATTTATGCTATAATAAGGGTGTTTGAATTATGAGTGTGAAGCTTAAAAGTTTATCAGTCAACTATTTTGTGGATGGCTTTTGAATTATGATTGTGTAGCTTTAGAGTTTATGAGTCATTGATTTGGTATTTGATAGATTAAAAAAAGTGATGTTTTTGAGTAATCTGTTAGAAGCCGAGCAAGTCTTTGTAATTCATTAATTCTTTTGATCAATATTGTACAATAATTTTGGTACATCACTACTCTACTGCTCTGCCTGGAGCCAAATTTATTGATTATTTAGGTAGGACATATTCAAGGATGCAAGTGTTATCATCCTTTTTTGTCCAAGTTTTTGAGGTCTGCCTATGAATGGGACTTGTGAATTGTCGTAAATTGTGAATGTTGGTGGGTTTCAGATATGGTTAAGCTGCTTTAACTTTGAAAGATGAACTACCTACTAGTGCATGTTCAGCTTTAAGATAACATATGCAATTGGATTATGGAAGTCTTTTACGATTCTCATCTTGATAGTCATGCCAATAGGCTTTGCCTCAAATGGCACTTCCATTTCCCATAAGAATGGATGAAGTGTGAGGTTGTGAGTACAAATTCTGCTCAATACATCGACCATTAAAAAAAAAAAAGGATTGTTGCCGCTGATTATACTAAAAAACCATTAAGATGCTGGTATGCTTTTATTATAAAAAAAGGTATTCCTCATGTAACTTGTATTATTATTCTTTAATCACTCCCTCCCCATGGGTGGAGTTGCTTTTTCCTCCCCTCAAAAGTGTGGCATTCGAGGAGCATTGCACCTGATTGGAGAGGTTACTTTCTCTCTCATGACATGTTGCAAACTTGTGGTCTGCAAAATTTTCACTTTGAGTTGTACGCAACAGCTTATTTCAACTGATATTTGGATATGTTATACCATTTCTAGAGGATTAACATTCGAAGAATTATATTGTTTGAGAGACTGCTGATCTAAAATTTATTAGTGCACCCTGTGGTGAGTGCAGGACTGCAGGGATTAAAGTTCCTGATAGACATCCATGTTTCTTGGTGAACTTTATGTAGTATGTTTACATACGCGAGTATATTTTATATATTTATCATGAATATTTGGTCATTTTGGAGTGGATTCTGAGTACAACTAGAATTAGGGCCTTCTGGAGAGATCATGTTATTTTCCATTATAAAATAGTTATAAGGCTAGACTAATTGGAGATATGTGTATTTTGTGGACAACTTATCAGTTTTTATTTTTTATTATTTTTTTATTTATATATTTTAAATATTGCTAATGCTTGTCATGTATTTTTTATGTTTGTAAACAGGTAGATGGCATGGATGCCCTTGCTGTGAAACAGGCATGCAAATTTGCCAAGGAACATGCTTTAAAGAATGGGCCCATTGTGAGTAATCTATTCAGCTGTTTTGCAATTATGTTTTCCAAATTCCTTTTGGAAAAAATTGTTGATGTGAATTTGATTTTTTTGTGTAGTCGTTAGTACTTAGTACTCAAAAATGCTTTTGATTATCATTACTACCAACTGCATGATTTTTTCTCACTGTTACTGTATCTAGGGCCATTTTATATGTTTAGATCAACTCCTATCCTCGACATCTAAATAGGTGAAATATGTAATTAGCAGAGCAATGCAAACTCGTTGGATGCTCTTGTGTACATATATGTATATATGACAAAAAAACCAAGTTCAAGATTTTTTTTTTGATCCAACTTCTTGGATGTGTCACCACAAATCCTTATTTGCTATTCTACTTGATCCAAAACACACTTACACATATAGAGATTGATACTATTCATGCACATAGTGCGTCTTGAACCCATGACCTAATCCTCCATAATCTCTTACAATGAGAGGAGGTTTAATTTTGGATTGGCTTTGTTTAATAAAAGTTTTTACACACACACACACACACACACACACACATATATATATATATGAGAGGAGGTTTAATTTGAGATAGAGTTCATTGGTCAAACAAATTTGTATATTTATTTGTGGGTAATATATTGCTTTGAGTTTAACAAGATACATGTTTATATTTATATAGTGATGTGGACACCGAGGTGTTTTTTCTATTTAGGGATTATTTCTGATTTTCCATGTTGGGTCATCACATTTGAATTTTGACTTAATTATGGGATGTAATTTTGCAGAGGATTTGGTGGGATGTATTTTTGCATGATTGACTTTCCTTTTTTATAAGCGCTATTAAAAAAAGGGCCGTATGAAGTGTTTTGGGCAGTGCAGTTTGAATAAAAATTCTTATTAGAGATGTTTCTCTAAGCTTGGTGGTGATTCCAAGCACTCTTAGGTGGCAAAGCTCAGGGTTTTTAGGCAAATTCTAGGTGGTGAAGCCTAGGATTTATCCTGTTCTTTCTTTTCCCTCTTTTCTATTTCTCACCCTTTGTCCTGCATCATATAGTCTGGAAAAAAAGAAGAAGTATTTTCTTAGCTCTTACCTTATACCACAAGATATGGCGGTCTATGACTCAATGGATTCACTTTGTTCTTAATTGCATATTTTAATTTATGAGCTGAGGAAACAAATACTGCTAGATAATCTCAATGATGGGCATCCCATGTAGGAGGGCTTCTAGTGGGTCCTCCAAATTTATTTTTGTAGCTTGGATCTGGCTGCTAGAATAGGAGCTTAGTATCTAGAAATGTAATTGTTAGCGCCTAAGGCCGAGCGCTTCCCTCTTGAGGAAGGGGTGGCGTGGTATTTCCACGGGAGAGGTTTATCGTGGCGCACTATCATGATGATGATGATAGTGTGATAGGCGCACATTACCAAAACTATTTGGGGGGATGTCATAACTGCTCTGCTGCTCTAGTTTTTGCAGTCTGAGCAAAGGATTGTCCCTACATTTTTCTTATTAAAAAAAAAAAAAAATTCTAGAAACAGAATTTGCTTGAAGTTGTGGACTTTATTGATTATCTCCAACTTGATCCTAATTAATGGTTTGGAGGGAGGTGATGACAGTTGTTTGTGCTAGGGATAATTTATTTCATGAATTAACTGGATAATTTGGACTTATCAAAAATAAAAACAATTGGATAATTTGAGCAAGAAGCAAATATGCAATTAAAAAAAAAAAAAAAAAAAAACCTTGGTCCTAATGGCTATGGATCTTTGACAGATAAATCAGAGTCAGTCTCATTTGTTTTTCTTTGCAATTCTGTTCTTTATGAAATCCTATTCTCTGTCACTTTTGAAATTAACTTATACCTTTTTAATATTTCTACCAATGTAGGGGTTCCTTTACCACTTTTGTTCCCTTGAATCAAATTACTTTTTCTCAATGGTACATTAATTGTACTCCTTTGCTCATGAACAAACTACTTTAAGCAACTCTCTCTTTTCATTAATAGGAGCCACTCTTATCTTTAAATGAATCTTAACACTATCATTTCAACTACACTCATGACTCATTCTATGAACATGTTGCTTGTTAATAGCCAACATTCAGTACCATAGAGTATAGTTAGGCTGATCTCATAGCAGTCTTATATAAAATTTTCCCTTTTAAATTAATAGGTATTCTACCATCATAAAATATCCTTGATTCACCTACCCACCCAAGAACCAAAAATTTTGCTGCCTCTAGTTTTAAGAGTTGCTCTTGCAGATTTCGTTTACCATGGAAGGGAAAGCATGATTCTTTTGGAAACAAGTTAGGGGTGTTTGATCCAGCAATAAACTGGATGTGCATTGGAGAAGAACTGCAACTTGTTGAGTAATTAAGAGTTGGGGTTAACACTTTTTAGTTGGGCTGGATGCATCTTGAAAAAATTTAAGGTCTTGATCTGGGCTTCATTTTAGATCCTTCTACCAATAAGAATAGATATGGTTACATTTGTCATATATCAAATTACTATATTCTGCTTCTTGTATGAAGTTCTATGATTGTCACAACTTTAATATGCCTCTACTTACACTTGTGATATAATGATGTATGCACTTGATGAAATAATGGTTCGTAAAATAAACATGGCTTAGAAGTAAAAGTTCCTGGTATTGTTTCCATTTTGCAATATTTAGATCCTTATATGATCTATGAACTTATTAATTGATCTGTGCTTGATGCTGGTGTTCAGATTCTTGAAATGGACACTTACAGGTACCATGGTCATTCCATGTCTGATCCTGGAAGCACCTACCGTACTCGTGATGAGATTTCTGGTGTGAGACAGGTTGATTTATAACTGATACTCCTTTTCCCAATGGGATACATCTGTTAATTTCATTTAGAAGGATTAGTCTAAACTTCTTTTTGCCACTGTGATTCTAGGAGCGTGATCCAATTGAAAGAATAAGAAAGCTGATCTTATCTCATGATCTAGCTACTGAAAAGGAGCTAAAGGTAATTAATGACACATGAATTCCTAATTAAATTTGCATGATTGGGATTTAATATTTTGAAATTTGGTCTGGTATGAAAATTTCTATGATTGGGATTTAGATACAATTATTGAATTCTAGCTCCCCTCTTCTTCATCATATAAGGATGTTGGGGACTGATCTCGTCTAGTGGTGTCTTCTTGGAAGTAGGCTTTCACATTCAAAATGAGTTCAGAAATTTGAATATAAAATGATGGAACAGAATTGAACAGCATTTTCATTTTTCCCCCTCCGCAGGATACTGAGAAGGAAGTGAGAAAACTAGTTGATGATGCCATTGCTCAAGCCAAGGTAGGAAGCGCAATTGCAGACTTGCAGTTTTAGTTTTGAAACTATTTTGCTGTTCTTCTTCCTATTTATGGCTTGCATATTTGCAACTTATGAAACATCTTCGAATGGTTCAAATTCCTGATGGTGTATTTTTTTATTATTCTTCCAATGCTTCCAGGAAAGTCCAATGCCTGAGCCTCATGAACTCTTTACCAATGTGTATGCAAAAGGTTATGGAGTTGAGGTACAGTTTTTTTCTTCATTTATGTATACTTTGTTCTCCATTGTCTTTTATTGGTTTATTCCATTTTAAAACCCAGAATATTGCAAAGAGTTCTAGCTCTAAAGTCACCTTCCCTTGTAAGACCAAGGTGGAGGGTGAGGCTTTGGGTTCAAACTTCAAAAACCCATTTAGTGCCATATAATTACCAGTAAATATAAATAACTAAAGAAAATCCTGCATATTGAAAACACCTGCTAAATGCAATGAAGTATCACTTGATAAGGATATAAACCTTTTGATCATATGAGTGATTTGTCATCACCTTAACTGCTTATTTGGAATGGAGGAGAATTTTCTTGCTTCACAACTTTTTCTGCTGGGTCATTTAACTAATGGATGAAGCTATATACAGTGATCAGTCTTTCTACTTGGTGTGATGTTGATTTAAGGAATTTCGGTTGCAGGCATTTGGAGCAGATAGGAAAGAAGTCAGAGCTGTGCTTCCATAATTTAACATCCATGTAGGAAATTGCGAAAGCGCCTTCAACACTTCCTTCCTCTCCCAAGAAAAACCAAACCTGCTAAATTAGGAAAAGAATAAAAAGTTTGAATTTCACTTGGTGTTTTGTATAGGAAAATATTCTTCTGTAGCTCTGCGGCCGAGTTGTTGATACATTCTGCCTTATATTTTGGAGAGGCAACATTCTGATATTTTTTGTGATTGGTATGAATATTGTTGCGGTACTGAAAAGCTAAATATAAGCATTTAAGGATAAGGAGTTTTCCTGTTCAACTAGTTTCTTTTTTCTTCTGTTTTTTGGATACTACACTTGTTTCTTTTAATTGTTAGCATCGTTCCGTTTTTTTTTTTTTTTTTTTTGGTTAGTTTTGTGGGATGGTTTCAAGTTGTGGGATTGTCTTCTTGCTGCTACCTAAATTTCAAGTGGACAAGCTGTATTCTCATTTTTAAATAAATAAAACTATTGGCATTTGTCATCTATTTTCTTTGGCGGTCATGTATTGTCTTCTCATACTACGTGTTTGTGGTGTTTACAAGCGGTGTTATAGAATGGAAGCTTGAACATCCTATTAGCCTAGGAGTTTCAGTTTGAGAAGACACTGATGGACTGATGGAGTTTGGTTGTGTTTGAAAATAACTTTTAGAAATTGTTATCAGATCATTACAAATAAAAATTATATAAGTATGTTTTAATGGTTTGGTTTTTCCGAAATTATAATAATAATTAAAAAAAAAAAATCAAACACATCATTTTGATGTTATCTCAAGATAGGTTTATTTTTAGAGGAGTGCTACATACATTATATTTTTAAAACAAATCTTAAGTGATAAGTTGTTACAAGTTTTTAATTTAAATTCATTACTGAAATTACTTTCTTACTCATGGTAATAGCTTGTAACAAGTAACAATCTGTTACTTAAGATTTATTGTGAATGTATCGTAAAAATGTTGTGGGTGTAGCGTTTTTTATTTATTTATTTTTTATGAATAATTCCTAGAAATCAGTTTTTGAAAACAAGTTTGGTAAGGTATTTTTATAGCATTTTTTATTTTTATTTTTGTGAATTGTTCCTTTTAGAGGAACTATGCCCTGGATTCTCTTCTTGGTATTCTTCTCGCTGGTTCATCATCCTCCTCTCATTCTCTTCTTTATTATGATATAAAAAACCTATTTGTATTCTATTGCGAATAATTATTAAGTTATTTTTTTATGGTACCCAACATGCTGTTGCGTTCTTTTTTTAATCTTATCACTAAGCCATGCGACCCGCAATTCCAATGCTTTCTTTCTGTCTCCAGCAGCTTACCCGAAATTTTCCATTTATATTCAGTGCCAAGAGGATACAATGTAATAATAGGTAAGGTGAGAATCTCTGGCACATGCTTTATCGTTGTTTTACGTTGCTTATCAAGCGTATGTCCTTTTCTTTCCAGCCAAACAACTGAGTTAACCCAATCTTTTTGTCTTCACATGCACTTGAAACTCATAGCCTTTATTTGTTGTACCCAACACAGAGAGTAGAACACTTTCTTTAAAGAGCAATGGAGGGATAAATACATAAAGGGTCTAAGTTAATTAATTATTATTTGTTGTTAGATCAATCGACTATGTTTCTAAACTATAGGGACTAAGTTGGCTATAAAGACTAAATTGACCAGTTTTCAAAAATCTTGGACTATATATTACTGGAATTTACACAAAATTTTACAACATTTATTATAATTTACTAAAATGACAAGCAGTGTTTGAAATAATATTACTATCACAAAAGTTTATCTCCAATACCAAGCAATAATTTTATTATGTATTAATCCAAATATGTTACGTTGTCAACCGCTAGAACACAAATTATGAAAAATTTTGTACCTAAAATTTATTTATTTTTGAACTTAAAATTGTAATGCAATTTGATGAAAGCAAAGTAATGCTGATGTCAAAGAAGTGTCAATGAACTTCGTTCACCGAATAGCAAATAGCAACAAGTACAACAAATACAGGTATGACAACATAGCTAGCACTCCTAATTCTTTTTTTTAGTAAAAATGAACGAGCATGCGCCTAATTTACGGTCTCTTTTCGGTGCGTTGTATAAAAGCTTAGCGGTGTCAAAGATCACATGTAACTTGTCGAAAAACAAAACAAAACAAAAATAACAACAGGAAGCATGCTTGTTTCACGGGCCAATTGAAGTCCTCGTTATATTATAAGGAAAAGGAAAGATAAAAAGAAGTAATACGGGTCCACAAATTTTCACAACAAATCATAGCAGATTGTTATTGTGATACCTCAATTTGATTGATTGTGTGATGAGTCCTACATCAAGTATTTACTGGATTAAATTGAACTTTATTAACAATTGCAATGAGCCTCAATTGTAATTAGTCTTTTTGAGGTATAGCGCAGAACTTGTCGTCAAAAATTTCTTACGAAAATATTATGGACATAACACTTTTAATGTTTGGACTAATGCTCGTAAAATCTAAAACTTTTTCAAACTAACCAACTTGATTCTTGATAATCATAAGAGAAAAATGAGTAGGAATTAGAGAAAAATTAGCAATGTTTTACCGACTAAGTTGGTCGATTTTAAAAAATTCTTGAACTTGATTAGCATTAATCTAAATCTACTTTTTAAAATTGACCAATTTAATTCCTAATAACAATAAGAGAAAAATAAGCAATCGTTCTACAAATTAAACTAGTTAATTTTTTTTAAAAAAATCTTGAACTTGACTATCATTAGCTCAAATCTCATTCTTGTGATTGTTACGAAAGTTGTGAGAAAGTGCATTGTGCTAAAAGAACATGAGAGACAAATAGACTTATATTTCATCTTTGTTTTCTAGGTCTACGGTCTACTCTCTCTAGTCTAGTCTAGCCTATGCTGTTTCCTGTATGACTCAAAATAAGTGGGTGGGCCCTACATACCAACCCCATAGACCACGTGTTATACACAGCAAAGTGGGTCTTACTTCACTCCGTACTTGTTTTTTTTTTAACACACAGCTTGGAGTTATTCCAAAAAAAAAAAAAAAGAGAGTCACATGTGGACAAAAGGCACCGTCCGACTCTAGCTTGCACCATACATGCATGACATGGGTTCTGGTGCTTTGTTTACTGCGTTTAGCATTAAGTGTCAGAGACAGAGTATCCTATGCAATTTTTTCATTGCATTGCAAAAATATTAATGCAGCAGCCAAAGCCCAATATATACACAACACTGACACACCTACTTTGCCGACTTCTCACCTTTCAATAACCCCTACGAATCTATGACACACAACACAACATACTAATTTATTTATGGATTATGGACCTTATTGTAGTTATGTCCTTGAAGATTTCCACTTAAGTGCAAAATTACCTGCACTTTTTACCCACACGTGCAGTACCTTCTGGATTTGTTCACCCTAAACTGCATCACATTTTTTAGTAAGACAAGAAACACACAAACTTTGACACTTTTTCAATTACCCAAACAAAAAAAAAAACACTTTTCTACCTAAATCATAATATATAATTTTAATTAAAAAATAAGAAGTAAATTTCATTCACATACTTTAAGATTTGAACTAACGCGAAACAGATCTAAGACTTTTTAAAACTAATCAATTTGGTTTCTAAAGTTAATTTAGTCCTTAAGAAAATTGAGAAAAATTATTATAATTGGTTTAACCGTTTTTAAGAACTAAGTTTTAGGAGTCAAATTGGTAATTTTTGAATTATTTTAAACTTGGTTAACATTCACTCAAATCTCAATTAAAAGGAATTTACCCTAAAAAAATCATAAATATGTCATTTAAACAGGTAAAAAAAAAATTAGCGTAAATTTTTGTCTTACTAAATTTATTGTTTTTTTAAAAAAAAAATTATAATTATTTAAATCATGAATATATCTATTAAAAATACAAAAAAGTACTAACACTTGCACATAAAACCACGGGCGACACTTAGCGACAAATTGGATTTGATACATCAATCACAACTTGATAAATAAGTTTGTTGTAAATTTGAATGCTGGTTTGGATGTGTCACTATGGTTTTTCCAAGACCAATCCTAAACCATCAAGTTATCATGGATTCTGAAAACTAAAACAGACATTCTGAGCAGTTTCATTTTATATTTGCACTGGGGTGCAGTGAATCTGAACACTGTATAATATACATATATTTTTTGAGCATATTTCAGAGTGATGAAGCGGGTTTCAGCTTGTTGGAACTTTGAGAGACTTTCGGTTTATAAAATAGATTAATTGCTTGCCAAACGAGGCCCTAGAAGAAATAAACTTTTTCACTTTTTCATTGTTAATTTATTGCAAGTTGGTTGGTGCTCGGTCTCGGAATCTTCCACCCAATTCCAATTTATTACTTTCAATTATTTTCACCTGACTCCACTAGTATATTTTGTTCCACTTTCACAAGACCTGTTCAAAAAAGAACAAAAGTTTATTGCCATTGGCCTCTGCTGGTTCTTATTTTTAATAAACCCCTCTCAGGTTGCAAAGCATCTCTATCATCTTTTGTTTATGTTTCATTCTTAAGCTGAGTAAAATATTCAATAACAACTTTGAATATTTTAAGGGTAAATTCCGTCAACATTTGCTGAGATTTGGGCTAATACCAATTCTGTTTATGAATTTTCAAAATTGACTAATTTGGACCCTAAAACTAACTTAGTTTTTAAGATAATTGGAAAAAAAAAAAAAAAAAAAAAGACTAACTAGCCTAATAGTTACTTGGGACTAAGTTGTTTTAGGAACCAAATTAGTCAGTTTTGAAAAAATTTGAATCTATTTGGCATTAACCCAAAATTAGGGCCCATTTTTTAATTATAAGTTTTTAGCTCACATATTCAAATGATTATTTGATTTGAAAGTCATGTTAATAGATGCCTTTAGGACATTTGTTAATGAATCATTTAAATGAAATTTTGATATTACTTTAATGAGAAATATAAAAAATGTCAAAAAATTAATTATTTTTTCTCATAAAAAATTTCTAAAAATAAATCTTAAAGCAATGTCCTTACCAAGATTGTTAAAATTGGGATCCTAATTAAAATCGTGAGAGGTAGGTGAAATTGTGGATCGTAAGATCGGATCATGAATCATGAATTATAAGATCCTACATTATTTAAAAAAGAAAAAAATTGGTATGTTAAATAATTTCATAAATTATACATTCATAAAAAACAAAAAAAATTGCATCCATTTGATGTAATTACCATACATCATTACATCCATTTATAAGTATCATTTAAAGAGACCAATAATCTCAAAACATGGCACTCTATTGGGATGTTATTTTTCATTTGGATTCAATTGACACTCTATCTTTCTACATTAGAATAGCAAAACTTGGTCTATTAGGATGTTATTTTTATTTGAGTCCAACTGAGCCTTTTGTTAAGTTAAAGAAAATTAAAACAAATCAGAATCGTTTGGGATTGTCAAAATCATACAATTCTGAATGATCGCAAAGATCCTTAAAAGATTCGGATCGTTTTGGGTAAGTGAGATCGTAAAATTGTAGGATCGTAGGATCAAGAATGGAGTCAGAACTTTGAGTTAGGGGGGGCGGTTTTACTGTTGGCTGTGTGCAGTGATTTCAACCTCTGATTTTGCTACTTAGTTGCTGAGAAATTTTTGTTTTTTTGGTAGGTAAGAACAAAACTATTTTTGTTTAGAATTTCTTAAAAGGGCATGATTATTTATTTTGGATAAAATTAGTTAATTGAGTTTAATTTTGTTTTTAGTTTTACTGGTAATTTTTATTGTTGAGTTTTTTTTTTTTTTTTTGAACTTGTATATTTTGTTTTAGATTTTAGATCTATGAATTTTTTTATGGTCACTAAAATGAGGAAAATGTTAGAGCTGTAAGTTTTTTTTATAAATTACTTATGTAATAAGTGGTTACTAATAAGTAAAAAAATGATGTAAGTTGTGTGTTCATATGCGAACCAATAAGAATTTGCTACAAAAAAGGTTTGTAAAAATGTTATAAAAAAGTTTGTGAGCATAACATTACTCTTAAAATAAGTAATGATATTGTTAAAGGGAAATAAAATGTAATTTTATAGAATAAAATTGTTAAAATTAATACACATATATAATAATATATTTTAAAAAAAAATTTAGGGGGGGCCATTGCCCCCGGGTCTAAGGGTAGTTCTGCCCTTGCGTAGGATCCAGATTGAGATTTTGACAATCATGGTCCTTACAATATCAGTTAACTTTTTTTTCTTAAAACAAAACACTCACATTTTCACTGGTTTTAGAACTAATGAATTTACCTATCATTCGGTCATTCCCTTGAGAAGTAAATATGTTATCAAGCCAAGACATTAGCATAAGAATTATGGATTGTATAAATGGTTCATAATGAATTGGTAACAACCGTGTATTTCATTCGTTATCATATTGGTAGACCTCCAAAAGATTCTAGAACTACTAGCACAATAACTAATAGAATTGATGACTTGATGAGGCAATAATAGTGGGTTGTTCGTTCAAATGAGTGGCGAAGTGTGATTATGAAAATGAAATTAGCATAATAAAGTCATAGTTTTTGCTTGGAAGTTACTGCATGCGACACTCCTTATCAGGGTTCAATCGATTAGAAGGGAAATTGGGTTTGAACCTACTTTTATACAGTTATAGTGACAGGTGAATAATCCCTTAAACATGTATATTAAAGACAAACTTTCACCCATAAAAATATATATTAAAGAGAAATTGAAGAATTGTATTTTTAAAACAAATAATTATAGAAAAAATAAAAGAAAGAGTATATGTTAGAAGAGATCAAAATCTCATAGAAAAATTACCACCAAAACCAATCCAATATCTAAAGAGGAATAGCATTACAAATTGAAAACGATTCCTACACTGTCTAACAAGTACCATTACAACCTGATTTATTTCAAATACACCAACACCACTTAAGGGAAAACTAAGAAAGAAAAGCCAACCCCAATGTGAAAACACAAATACTATGTAGCCAAGAGGAGGAGACCACCTGATACTGAAAATCTATGCTTAAAATTCAATACTTTGGTGGTAAAACTTAAAAGAAGCTCATATATGGGTTGGTCCCAATATAATTTATTAAAAAATTTAATTAAGTATTAAGAATTTACCATTTTATGTAAATATGACACGATTTCCTAGTTTATTGCTCAAATTTATCCTTTGTGAATGTGGTAGAACAAATGGTAAAAAATTTAAATGATCAAAAGATTTTAATATTCTTCACAACTAGCTAGGTGATTTGAAGTAAGCGTAATGATGATTGTCACAGTATGCCACGACTTGATCCTACTATCCTAGCAAAGTATGCTATTGCTCATGCTCTCTCTCTCTCTCTCTCTCTCTCTCTCTCTCTCTCTCTCTCTCTCTCTCTCTCTCTCTCTCTCTCTCTCTCTCTCACATAATTATTTTTGCACCCCTGATCACAGATCAACCTATCCCAAAATCAAACAATAACACAAATCACTTTCACCTTCTCTCTTTGATATCATTTTCACAAGTCTTATCTCATCTAATCTCTCTTCTCTCTTCTTTATCTACTTATCTTGTAATCTTCGACTCTAAGAATAAAGAAATAAATAGTGAATATTTGTGAGTTATGAGTCTCTATTTATTATAGATTTATATTATGTGTGTGTGTTTTTGTCTGATATTGATTATGTGCATTATTTTTTATTTTTTTTATAATGTTATTTGTGTGAATGTGTGTGTATATTATAAATATAATATAATTTTATATAATTTAATAATTAGAAAATATAAAGGATTTGTTACATGTGCATGTGTTATATTATGTTATAATATTTTTTTTACAAAGTTCGTGATTCATGAAAAAAAAAAAGTAAACTTAGTGATATTTCAAGCATTTGACTAGTTAAGTAGACATTTAGGGCATGTTTGGTAGACTGTAATGGTAATTATGTACAAATAAGAATTAGTATTACAATGAATAAAAGATGTTGAAATGCAATACTTATTTCTATTTATTTGTTTGGTGACAACATAATAATAGAATATTGAAGACAATAGAATGAAAGAATTTTAAATCAAACATAAGATATATTTTAGGAAATATTTCACTCATATAATTATATTTCCTAAGAAATAATATTTTTTAAATTTGAAAGAAAGATTAGTTTTTTTTTTTTTTTTTTTCATAATTGTTATGTGCATATGAAAAGTTTGTTTATTTGAAAATATATTAATTTTAGAAATTAATACACCTACTAAGGAATAGTTATTACAACCTTTGTAGAGATGAATAATTATTCCTCATTTTAAATAATAGTTATTCATAAGGAATGATTATTCCATATAATAAAAACATAACCAAACTACTGAATAACTAAACTATAGGAATAACAATTCTAAAAAAAAATAAATAAATAAAACTACTATAGGAATAACTATTACATTACAGTGCCTATTACAGTCTACAAAACATATTCTTAGTACATTACTTGTGCATGGATGAGGGTAGTTGTGTGGGTAAATAATTAATACAATGCAATGGGTTGAGCTTTGTCATTTAGTTTAAAATATTTAAAATATTTCTATAAAAAATTGACAAATAAATAATGACAACTATATAAAAATATAAAAATTTTTGGAGCTGCCACTACTCATGCTTTGGAATATTAAGAAGTTAACCATGAAGTCCTCCTTTGGGGAGATTTGTATGTAATTCTTTGTTTTGTTTTGAAATTTTGCATTTAGTCTCTATGATAGTTAGATAAGGAAAGACGAAATTATGGTAATTAACTGATATAGAACTGGTCTTATATGTTTGAGTTGTTGTTCTAGTTGAGTTTTGGAGAAGTCACCTTTGTATTGAGCTTTTGCTCCTGTTGTACAGTTTCTGTGTTGTGAATAAAATTATTTAGGACATGTTTAATTAGAGATTTATAGTATCGTTATTTAAATAGTGCAGAAATATGTGTGCATTAAAAAATATTGTAAAAATATATATCATAATTTTTAAACACTAAAAACTGTTGTTTAAACAACTTTACCAAACACCTTTCTAGTTTTTTCTTCAAAGTGGAACTAACAGGCTAACAGCAACATTAAAAAGAAAAAAAAAAGGAAAAAAGAAAAAGAAAGAGACGTGTTAAGCATGGAAAATTAGTTCTAATTTTCTTTTTCCAACACTAACTTTTGTTTGACACGTATAAACGCAAGCAACATACGTCAGGTTTTATTTTTATTTTTTTAATAGACTTATAAAAGTGAGTCAATAGATTAGAATCAAATTATTGAACCAATGATTCTTTTAACGAATTTGTTGATCGTTGGAGACGGAAAGTTCACTCCATTTGTCCAATAACGAACAAAGGGAGATGTGAACTAGTGAAGTCTTCAAATCTTAGGGTGCACTCAACCAAGTGCATGACTTTCTTTCAAGTCAACAAATTATGCCAATGCGTAAACTTCAACTTAACCATTTTGTACTACTTATATATATATATATATATATATATATATATATATAAAATTTAGAGAAAATTTAAGAATATAATAAAATTTCACAATATTTTTTCACAATATTCTTATTTTGAGTTACGTTAGATTCCAATGAAATCTTATTTTATTTTATTTTAAGTAGTTTGTTGTCAAAATAGTGTGATATTTTGTTCTGTTTATATTCTATAGAAGAATTTAAAAAAATGTAAAAAAAAAAAAAAATCATTTTTCTTATCATACTTATTATTAGTAGGATAAAATACAAAATCGTCCTTAAAGTTGGACTGATATTAGGTACTACCTAAACTTTTAAAAAATATCTAGTCTAATCCTTAAGCACTAACTTTACTTAACACTTGGTCGAAATTTCTCTGCTCCTGCTTGCCCCTACCTCCCAAATATTTGGTTGTTCTTTTGTTAGTTATTGGTTACCTATACACTTCATTGTACATATAATTGTTGTAATCCAATTATTGTTAAACTTGCGCAATTAAAACAAGCAATTGGAAGAGGAAGCAATTGACTTGGAGGAGCATGAACTTTTTAAACAATGTTAAATATTAATTGTGCTTAGGAAGTAAATTAGATATTTTTGAAAAGTCTCGATAATACCTAATATTAGCCTAAACCTTTTGTGGTGATTTTTTTAATCTATAATTATTATTATTATTATATAACTCAAAATTTTCAATTACTAAAATAAGTAGGGAAGAAGAATTCCAAGATTCTCCACATAAAGGTCCTTATTACTAGTTGTTAGAAACTATTGACAATTTGGGAGTTTATACCATAAGTTAATGTTGTTAAATGTGTGCAAAGCTAATAGCAAAAGATAAAAAGTCAATGACCATGACATTTTCAATGGTTATGGTATTTTGGAGTTTTAAATAGTATTTTATTCCATCCTGAAAAAAAAAAAAAAAGTATTGACTATTGTCCTTAATCTCTAATCATTATTAGAATTTAAAAAGTGATTTTAATTTTATTATTATTATTTTATTAAAAAAAAGATTCCTTAGTGATTCAAAATCATAAAATGTTAACAGTTGTTTAAACAACAGTTTTCAGTGTTTAAACAACATTATACTTATTTTCACACATTTTTTCACCCACACGTATTTTAAAAAAATACAAACAACATTACTAGAAGTCTCTTACTATACAGGCCCTAAATTGTTAACAAAATCCTTGTTTATATTTTATTAATTAGTTGAAGTATATCTGTCAATTGATTTTTGATATATACAGCTGATATTAAATTTTCCTGGGGTTGCATAATTGACAAGAGTGAGAGAGAGAGATAGTTCAGCTAATTAAGCGGCTGTTTGGTACATGTGTTTAAACACATGTTTTCAGTTTTTAAATAACATTATACGCATTTTCACACATTTTTTTACCTACACGTATTTCCAAAAAATATAAACAACGTTACTAGAACAACGTTACTAAAATAACGTTATCAAACGGCCCCTAAGACTTGAATTAAAAAAGAGTTATAACTAAAAGAGACTTTAGATTTAGGGTCTGTTTGGATACCGCTTATTAATGGCTCGTTTGTTATCGTTGTTTAAACAACAGTTTTCAGTGTTTAAACAACATTACACTTATTTTCACACATTTTTTCACCCACACGTATTTCAAAAAAATACAAACAACGTTACTAGAAGTCTCTTACTGTACCGGCCCTAAATTGTTAACAAAATCCTTGTTTATATTTTATTAATTAGTTGAAGTATATCTGTCAATTGATTTTTGATATATACAGCTAATATTAAATTTTCCTGGGGTTGCATAATTGACAAGAGTGAGAGAGAGAGATAGTTCAGCTAATTAAGTGGCTGTTTGGTATATGTGTTTAAACACATGTTTTCAGTTTTTAAATAACATTATACGCATTTTCATACATTTTTTTACCTACACGTATTTCCAAAAAATACAAACAACGTTACTAGAACAACGTTACTAAAACAACGTTATCAAACGGCCCCTAAGACTTGAATTAAAAAAGAGTTATAACTAAAATAGACTTTAGATTTAGGGTCTGTTTGGATACCGCTTATTACTGAAAACTGAAAATACTGTAACAAAATAATTTTTAAATGTGTGAATAGTACCGTGGGACTCAGTTTTGAAGTTTTTTTTGCTAAATAAAGTACTTGCGGGTCCCATGAACAGTGCATGAGACCCATTGAAAAACGCATAACGCAACGCTTATTACTAAAAACTGAAAATACTGTAACAAAATAATTTTTAAATGTGTAAATAATACCGTGGGACTCAGTTTTGAAGTTTTTTTTGCTAAATAAAGTACTTGCGGGTCCCATGAACAGTGCATAGGACCCACTGAAAAACGCATTACGCAGCTGAAAACACTTTTCAACTCTATCCAAACGTTCACTTAATAAACCTGGCTTACAAAAAAAAAAAAAAAAATTAATGTTTTTAATTTGATGATAACGAACAAATCATTCTAAAGTTTTAACCAAACGTAACAGTTTGAAATTCTACAATAAATATATTGAATTTGAGCTGTTCGGTTGTGTAGCATCGTAATTCAAAGCAATTGAATACATATAAAAGGGTATATATACTATATACTCTCAGCAAAAAGAAAAGGGTATATACTATATACAATGCATGTTTTAAAGTTTTAATAGTTACTAATTGCCTGAGTGATTCAAAATCATAAGATATGAGATTGTTGTTTTTAATTGAAGTATATCTGTCAATTGATTTCTGATATGTACAACTGATATTAATTTTTCTAGGGTACATAATTGACAGAGTTTGAGAGGGACTGTTCAGCTATAAGTTAGTTTTTTTAATTTGATGATAATTGATAAGGAATAATTATTCTAAGTTTTTTTTAATAAAAAATATGTTTATGGGAATCATTTTAAGTTGATTGAATTGCAAATTACACTATAAATTTTGAGAGTATTTGGATTTTACTACATGAAGTTTTATTCTGTTTGCATCAGCAGCCTTTCATTTATATTTTTTGTTAAGTACTAGATAAACTTGTCACGCGTGTTTAGTTTGTCCAATAAAATGATGTCACATCATTTTTGTAACCTAAAATAATTAAATAATTAAGAGTAATGTTACGACCACAAACTATTTTACAAATTTTTTTTTGAGAATCTACTATTTTACAAAATATTGATGTGACAACTTCTTATTGGTTTTCATCTAGACCCATTATTAATATTATTTTCTTTTATTTATTAATAACCATTCGCTATATCATTAATTTGTAAAAAAGTTTGTATCGCTAGCATTAATCAATAATTAAAAATGACATGTCATAATAAAAAGAGAAATGTTATGTCCACAACATTTTCTAAGCACAAACTTTAATTACTTAACACTAAGTGGAAATTGCCCTACTCTTGCTTGCCCCTACCTCCCAAATATTTGGTTGTTCTTCTAGATAAACTTGTCACGCGTGTTTAGTTTGTCTAATAAAATGATGTCACATCATTTTTATAACCTAAAATAATTAAATAATTAAGAGTAATGCTACAACCATAAATTATTTTACAACGTGTTAATGTGACAACTTCTTATTGGTTTTCATCTAGACCCATTATTAATATTATTTTCTTTTATTTATTAATAACCATTCACTATATCATTAATTTGTAAAAAGTAAAAAAGTTTGTATTGCTAGCATTAATTAATAATTAAAAATGACATGTCATAATAAAAAGATAAATGTTATGTCCATAACAATTTTTAAGCACAAACTTTAATTACCTAACACTAGGTGGAAATTGCCCTACTCTTGCTTGCCTCTACCTCCCAAATATTTGGTTGTTCTTTTATCAGTTATTGGTTACCTATGCACTTCATTGTACACAATTATTGTTAAACTCGAGCAATTAAAACAAGCAATTGGAAGAGGAAGCATTGAACTTTTTTAAATGATGTTAAGTATTATTTGTGCTTAGGAAGCAAATTATATATTTTTAAAAAGTTTTGGTAATACCTAATATTAGCCTAAGCTTTTGGGGTGATTTTTTTAAATTATTATTATTATTATTATTATTATATAACTCAATATTTTCAATTACTATAATAAGTAGGGAAGAAGAATTCCAAGTATGGTTCTCTTCTTTTACAAGATTATCCACATAAAGGTCCTTATTACTAGTTGTTAGAAACTATTGACAATTTGGGAGTTTATACTATAAGTTAATGTTGTTAAATATGTGCAAAGCTAATAGCAAAAGATAAAAAGTCATTGACCATGACATTTTCAATGGTTATGGTATTTTGGAGTTTTAAATAGTATTGATTACATCCTGGAAAAAAAAGTATTGACTATAGTCCTTAATCTTTAGTCATTTTTAGAATTTAGAAAGTGATTTTTTTTTTTATTAAAAATAAATTTCCTGAGTGATTCAAAATCATAAGATGTTAAATTGTTAACAAAATCCTTGTTTATATTTTATTAATTAGTTGAAGTATATCTGTCAATTGATTTCTGATATATGCAGCTGATATTAAATTTTCCTGGGGGGTGCATAATTGACAAGGGTGAGAGAGAGACTGTTCAGCTAATTAAGATATATATATATATATATATATATGTATATATTTTTTGTGGGGAAGCTAATTAAGATTTGAGTTAAGAAAGAGTTCTAGCTAAAAGAGACTTTAGATCTAATAAACCCGGCTTACAAATTATTATTATTTTTTTTTAATGTGTTTAATTTGATAATAACGAACAAATCATTCTAAAGTTTTAACTAAACGTAACAGTTTGAAACTCTACAATAAATATATTGAATTTGAGCTGTTGGGTTCTGTAGCATCGTAATTCAAAGCAATTAAAATACAGATAAAAGGGTATATACTATATACTCTCAGCAAAAAGAAAAGAAAAGAAGGTATATACTATAGTCTATATGCAATGCAAGTTTTAAACTTTTAATAGTTACTAATTGCCTGAGTGATTCAAAATCATAAGTTATGAGATTGTTTTTATGAATTGAAGTATATCTGTCAATTGATTTCTGATATGTACAACTGATGTTAAATTTTTCTGGGGGTGCATAATTGACTGAGTTTGAGAGAGACTGTTCAGCTATAAATTAGTGTTTTTAATTTGATGATAAATGACAAGGAATAATTATTCTAAGTTAAAAAAAAAAAAAAAATTTGTTATGAGAATTGTTTTAAGTTTGACTAGTTGCAAACAATATCTTAAAGTTTGCGTGTGTTTGGATTTTTTCACATGAAGTTTTCTTTTGTTTGTATAAGCAACTTTTCATTTATGTTATTTTATGTTAAGTGCCAAATAAAGTTGTCACGTGTAATTAAAAGTAATGTTACAGTCACAAATTATTTTATAATATTTTTACCAAATACTGATATAGCCAACTTCTTATTAGTTTTTATTTAGTCCTACCATTAATATTACTTATTTATTTATTTATTAATAACCACTCACAACATCAGCAATTTATAAAAAATTTTGTAAAAACATTTGTATCACTAACATTACTCTAGGCCTACCATTAATATTACTTTTTATTATTATTTATTAATAACTTCTCACTACATCATCAATTTGTAAAAAAATTTGTATAACTAGCATTATTCAATAATTAAAAATGACAGCACATAATAAAAAGAGAAATGTTATGTTTATAACATTTTCACGATAAATCTTATATGTCATATTGTTGCTTGCTGTTGCTAGTGGATAAAATAATAATTTTAATGGTGGATTTAAATTAAAAACTTGTAACAATATATCAATTATGATTTTCCCGACAAATCTTATAAGTTAAATTACATTTTTAATTTTTTTTTTAATATAAGAGAAATTATTCCCAGTTCTAAGCAAACGTAATAATTTGAAATTCTACAATAAATATGTAGAGAGCCGTTGTGTTTGAAAATACATACATAAAAGTTTGGTATTAATACAAGTTCTAATGGGAATGGGAGTAGGGGAGCACGTGATCACATGGGAGTTGGGAAACAGCCAATGATGTAGAGAGTTTCTGAGGCTTTGCCAGACTCACTGCTTTGCAGCCGTCAACGTCAATCACAATTAGATCACAGCTGTCTTCAATTGGACACAGCTGGCATTTCATTACTGGAGGGAAAGAATATTACTTCCTTTGGTACTTTGCTACTATTCTTTGTTTGTTCCAAACATCAAAGAAAAAAAAAAAAAAAAGGAACTGATTGCCTCGCCCATGCCTGTGCTCACCGCATTGTACATGTATATGACCTGGCACTTCATTTACAGCGTGTTACCAATAAGCTGTGTTTCTTTCCATCATTGCGGAGCTACCTACCACCTCACTATTGCTTACTTTGGTTTTTTTTTTTTTTTTTTTTTTTTAAATTATTTTTTTCACCAATATTATGAGCACGATTATTTTTACAATAATTTTGTTTAGGATTAGTTTATTTATTTATTTATAAATTGATAGCTAAACTATATGGCTTTACATGAAGAAAATTAATTTTATAACTTATTAAAATGACAGATTACAAATTATATGATTAGTAAACATTTATTTTTATATGGATTTTTAATACTATTTTTAATTCCGTTGTTCACGTAATATCATGACATCATCTCAATAAATTGGTATAAAAGGCCTTAAGAAAAGTGATGTCGGCCAAACTTTTACTACTCTTTTATAATAAATATTAGATGTTACGTTGTTGTTTTTAGTCGTTATGAGTTCATATATCATATTTATTTGATCATATAATCGAATCCATCACTTCATAGCATGTTGTCATAATAAATTGTTATTAGTTGTTATTAATGAGCAGAAAATATTGATTTGGCTCCATAAACGGGCCTACCACTCCATAACATGTTTTTAGACTCAAAAACTTTATAACAAATATGTTTTTAGATTTTTTCTTTTCGTAATTTCTTTAGGTGTTTTTGTTTAATTTTGATAAGAAGAGTTTTTTTTATTGTTTATTTTTGTTTTTTGAGAAAGAATTTAAAGTTTTAAATTATGATTCTTTTCATAAAAAAATTGTAATATCATTAAATTACAAAACTTTTAAGTTTTAACTATAATAATTTAATTAAAATTGCTTTCGCATGAGCCTGGCAGAAACATCATTTTTAATTTTTGTCGTGCGATGCTGAGGGTGTATTTGGATACTACTTATTTTACTGAAACTAAAAAATTATTGCTGAAAGTACTGTAGATAAAGATAAAATTTAGTTGAAATAATACAGTGTGGCTCATAAATAGTGCCAAAAAGTGCAGTGAGACCCATGATAGTAGGAAAAATAAGTTAAATAGTGAGTTTGGATAGCATTGATACATTTGGCTTTTTTTGGGGTCCCACGGCACTATTTATGGGATTACTAAACTCAGCAAAATGTGCATATTCATGCATTTTTGTGTCCTACAGTATTATTTACATATTTAAAAATTATTTTACTACAATATTTTTAGCAATAAATTTTCAGTTTTCAGCAAATAAGCGATATCTAAATAGACCCTAAGTTAATAGTAACATGCCCATGTCATTAATTGTGAAAAAAAATGGTGATTTTTTTTGTGTGTGTATGTACCTGTGCTTATATTGTTTTGTACCTACACTTTACATTGTTTATTTTCAGATTTATTGTAGAAGCAATCCTCACCTAACTCTAAATTCAATATTTCTTATGGAATAAACATGCTATATAGACTTCTTTAAAAAAATAAAGAATGCTCTAGACTTCTCTAATTCTTTAATGCTTTATTATTATAAAATAAAGTTCATTGTTATTTGTTTGTGGTCAGAAGTTGGCAAGTTATATGAATGGCTAACTAATTGCAATAAATAGCGCACAGGTATACCTTCTCATTTAAACAATGCTGCTCAAGTTCCTAAAACTATTTAAAATCCATTGTTAAAATTAATGAGGGAATTGGAGGAGTGTTTACTTAGTCACTAAGGATCTCTCATTAAAAATAAGTTTAGCTTAATGCACCTCAAAATTTTATTTTATTTTTCATAAGGGACACTCAGCTTTGATATTGATTTTACATAAGGCCCCATTCAGAGGGAGAAAAAAGGGATTAAACGTATGGCATAATAACTCAATTGTGCAATAGTAAGTTATGACTTATGAATGACTTTGAGTTATTGCTTACATTATTTTTAAATACTAATTGAATTGGTTTTAGCATTTTTTATTCCTTTAGTAAACTAAAATTATGGTTAATCATGTGTGCTCTGGCAAGTCCAATAAAAGCCAGCATTTTATCACAAAAAAACAAAAGGCAGCATTTTCTGGTACACTTTCAAAATTCATAAGATGAATTTAGCTAAAATCATAATTAAATCTGTGTTTGGATAAGTTAAATTCTGGCTTACTTTGACAGCCAATTAATGTATAAATTTTTTTTTTTCAAAATACTTACCATTGTTTTTTCATTTAAACCATAAAACGAATCCATTGCTATTGAAAATAAAGATGATTCTTTTCCTAAAATGGTATGATACATGTCTATTTGTGAATTTTGCGTAACTAAAGCAAATAAACAAATATATCTTGAATGAATTGAAATTAAAAAGAAAATTTATCCCAAAGAAATGTAAGAAAGTACACATTAGTTTAGTTTTAAGGATGGGAAAGAAAAGTTCGGATTTTGGTGAAATTATACTCACTTAAGCTGCGTGTATCTAGGCACCAAATAATGCTATAAATACCCAAAAAAATAAAAATAAATTTTTTAATCAAATTAAGTTGATAAATTTTTATTAATTTTGATCTAAATTTTACTTATGACCAACAATTTCTCGGTCAAAGAGTTATAAAATTAGTTACGTCCAGGTAATCAGGTCAAATCTCCTTGAAGTCATGAATTACAAAAGCGCGTAAATACGTTATGTGTTATATGATCACAAAAATTCAAACTTTTCGTTAGCCAAATTACGTGTTGCTCTCTAATACTAATACTAATTCCCCTAGAATTCAAACGCGTTTTAATAAAATCCATTCTACACCCCTATTAATAACCAAAAAGAAAAAGAAAAAATTGAAAAAGAAAAAGAAAGGAAACAAAGAACAGACAAAGAAAACTATTCATTCCTTTACCATACCAGCGGTTTCACCAATGGGACTTTTTCCGTATAAAAGAAAACTCGGAGAGAGAGAGAGAGAGAAGTAAAAGACAGAAAGGGACAGTTCAGAGTTAAGAGAGCCTCTTTAGGAGAGTGAAAATCCCATATAAATACGCAATAAATTTCTCTCTCTTTGAAAGAGAAAAAAAAAAAACCTCAAAGTCCCCACTTTTCTCTCTCTCTGTATCTTTCACAGGGAAAGCAAAACCGCGTATTGATTTTTTGTTAGGGAATGTACATCAAAGAAGAAGAAGCAGAAAGAAATTTATTATAGCCTCAGACTTCACTATACCCAATCTCCAAAACCCATCTCTTTCTTCTTCTTCTTCTTCTTCAAGAACCCAAAAAGAAAACAAATACCCAGAAACCCCAGTAATGCTTCCTTCCAGATTAAGCGTCGTCGTTTTGTTTCTTCTCGTGTCGCTTCTTCTGCCGCCGTTTTGTCTATGTATACGGTCGTTTCGCGGAGATGGGCTTGGGCTTGATGGGTTGTCGCGGTTTTCTGAAGCGCCGGACTACCGTAACGGGAAAGAGTGCCCGCAGATGAAGAACAAAGAGTCCTACGTGTCCTCGTGCGACGCGTCGTTTATCCACATAGCGATGACGCTGGACTCGGAGTACCTACGTGGGTCCATGGCGGCCGTTCACTCGGTCCTGCGACACGCGTCGTGTCCCGAGCACGTGTTCTTCCACTTCGTGTCGGCAGAGTTCGACCCGGCGAGTCCCCGGGTCCTGACCCAACTCGTCCGATCCACGTTCCCTTCCCTCAACTTCAAGGTCTACATCTTCCGCGAAGACACGGTGATAAACCTAATCTCCTCCTCGATCCGACAGGCTCTCGAGAACCCGCTGAACTACGCCCGGAACTACCTCGGAGACATTCTCGATTCCTGCGTTGACCGCGTGATTTACCTCGACTCCGACGTGGTCGTGGTCGACGACATCGTCAAGCTCTGGGAGACCAACCTGACCTCGACGCGTGTCATCGGTGCCCCCGAATACTGCCACGCGAATTTCACCAAGTATTTCACTGACCCGTTCTGGTCCGACCCGGTTCTTTCCCGGGTATTCTCGACCCGAAACCCGTGCTACTTCAACACCGGGGTTATGGTCATGGATTTGGTGAAGTGGAGAGAAGGGAACTACAGGAAGAGAATTGAGAACTGGATGGAAGTGCAGAGAAAGAAGAGGATCTACGAGTTGGGTTCGTTGCCACCGTTTTTGTTGGTCTTCGCGGGACACGTGGAGCCAATACACCATAGGTGGAACCAACATGGGCTCGGTGGCGACAATGTACGAGGTAGTTGTAGGTCGTTGCATCCCGGTCCGGTCAGTTTGTTACATTGGAGTGGGAAAGGGAAGCCATGGGTGAGACTCGATAACAAGAAGCCCTGCGAGGTTGACAGGCTTTGGGAGCCGTACGATCTTTTCATTCACGGTAAAGATCGTCAAAGACTCGGGTCTGGGTCTGGGTCTGGGTCATCTACTACTACGACGTTGGCTGGGTATTCGGGTTATTTTTTATGATTATTCTTTGTTTCTATTTTTTGTTACATTGTTGAAAGATTCTTTCATACTTTGTACATAGATTGATTTTTAATAGAGACGGGTTTGGTGGGGGGTTTTTCTTGGGTGTAATTCTTGATTTTAATTCATGGGGGTTCCAATTCTTTGGAACAATTTTTGGTGGATTGATTTTCTTTCAATGTGTTGTAATGGACTATTATCAGTATTATGGGACTGTGGAAAGATTATAGAGGAGAAGAAAAATTGAGAATTGAGAGTCAGATTTTGTTCTTTTTTATTTGTTGTTTTGTTGTATCATTCAAGTTTTTCAATTATGTGTTACATTTACTGTGATGGTTGAATGGTTCTGAACTTTTGTGATATTTTTTGTTTGCCCAATGACGTATGGACAATGCTTTGAGTTGCTGTGTTGTTTACTTTTCCCTCTTTTACTTAAAAGACAAAAGAGGAGAGTAAAGGAAAAGCTGGATCAATCACTTTTACAGGTTATGATTGAATTTGATCACAGATTCGCAGTGATTCAAGGTAAAAAACATAATGGTAAAGTTTTTTTTTTTTTTGGTTAACAGGCATGATATTCAACAAAAAAAAAACAAGGGGGGCTACAAGCTGGCCACAGAGTCCAAAGTATTGGCAACCTGCCTATTAACAGTACAGACCATAATGGTAAAGTTGAGCAGGAGAAATGAGAAGCAATTGAATTATGCTAGCTAAAAACTAGTCCTGCAAGGTGTGTGTGTTTGTTTCATGGGGCCCAGAGAGCCTGACACGTAGCTCTTCTTTGTATTTTTAATTTATTTTTTGAACAACCTTGGATTCTTCCAGGGCTTTAATGCTTTTGCGAAACTTTCTTTGTTTTTTTCCAGGTCAATTAAGTCTATGACGTTTTTTTCTTTGAATTTTGGTAGGTAATTCCATGTTTGTTCCTTTCAAGTTCCCAATGAGTGACAACTCTGTCTTAATACGTGTCATGCCATATGGTAAAAATTGAAGCTGATGTGGTCAGGTTTCATTTTCAACCTTTTTTTTTATTACCTTTAATATGAAGAAAAAACTAAAGAAAACAGAAGAGAAATATTCCTGTCATATTCATAGGTGCTCATAGAATTCTAGCTAGTCGACAAAGGTTTTAAGCATTCATGTTTAATTTTGCTTTACCAACTTTCCAAGTGGACGAGTTCAATTCAATATCCCCTTATTACCTTTTCAAAATGTCACTGTTTTAGAGAGATTAATATAAGATAAAACAACATTTGGTGCAATAGTAAGTCTGCCCATCTTGAGGGTTAATGTTTATATTATTATTATTATTATTATTTTTAATTTGGTCGCTTACTCACATGGGATTTACCTGATCAAGTTTTTAATGGGGCCATTTGCCATTGGTCACATGCCCAACAGTTCATTTAACCAAACATTACTAAAAAAATAAAATAAAATAATAGGCAAGAGTGCAAGACCCGTATAACAAGATCTGGAAATTTATGATTAAGATTTACCAGATTTTTTTTTTTTTTTTTTTCTAGTTGAAGATTTACCAGAATTTATTATGAAGATTGCGTTCTTTGAAATGTGGAGAGACCTTTCAATTTTATAAACTACGCCAAGTGTTTGGTGAAATTACTCGGTCTATAGATGATGCTTTGCTTTCTAGACACATCTCCTTTGCCAGCAAAACCAAAACCCAAGAGCCCTCACTGCCATGATTTTTTTGCTACAAAATGCAATGCATTCAATTCCATCCATTTTGACTTCATTTATTGTCATACTTTCATATTCATGAATCATGAAAGTATTACTTAAAAAATAGGATCACAAATTCACAGTTTGTCAATATGGTTCCAGCAAAAAAAATGAAAGGATCACAATATGGTCGTTGAGTAGTCTATTTTACATGGAAAAAAGAGAGGTTATCAATGCCACCAGCACAAGCAAGCATACATTCCAAGAATAAATAATTGTGAGCAAACCCTTTATTCCAAAAAGTAAGTATAATCACCCTCCAAGGTTTCTTCGAATCCTGCTGACATCTTGATTGGTAATTTTGAACGCATTCTCCAATACCTCTTCAGGAATATCAGGAATTGATTTGAATGCGGCTATTGATGCAATTTGAGTCCCTGGTTTTTGGCTACTGAACCCAGACACCAATAGGACCGGGACCCTTGTGTCTAGATTGTAGAGAAAATGGAGCAGACCCTTTGGGAACACAAACGAGTCACCGGGCCGCAATGTTTGTTGATAGAGACGATTAGAGGTGTCCACAAAGCCCACAAGAAGTTGGCCTTTGAGGCAAATGGTTACTTCCGAGGCCCGTGGGTGTGAATGTGGTGGGACGGAGCCTTTCGGCACTATGTCGATTCGGGACATGGTCATGTCCAAGGTGTTGAGCCCAGGTAAATCGACGGTGTTGATCACTCTGACAGTGAACCCAAATTGGCTGGTGTTAGTGCTAGCGGGCTTGGACAGAACTGATGTGGTGAAATGGGGAGGTTTTGCTTTGTTTGGGTCAATGCATGGTACACCATTGATGAAGAGTGGGCTTTGGTTATCTGCAATGCAATAATCTTGAAGCGGATCAGGATCGGGTGTGGCCTGGCCCAATAAAAGAGCTAGGCAGAAGAATATTTGGAGCAAAAGGGACCAATTGGTTTCCATTGAAATGAAACAAGAAAACATTCAGCTTTGGGGATATGATTTTTAACCAGCACAAGAGTGTTAAGCCATATATATACACCAGATGTTGAAGAGTGATGTTTAGTGAAAAGTTTATGGTAGGGAAATGTTTGAGTAGCTTAGGAGCATTAGAGAAGAAAAATGCAAGGCAAGTTAAGAGTATGTGATTAAGTAAGTAAAAGCCCACTCAAGTTGATGATGTTGATTGGTTAAGGATAATTCATGGAAACATGGTATTGTTTTATTAATTTTTATATGTTGTGGTCTAATTCGCTTCTATAACTCCAATTAGCTGCTTGGGCTAGGCCCATATGATTGCGACCCTTCCACCAATGCCCAAGGATCTTGGTTAGCGTAATCTTTTATATTGGTCATCTTTTGAGTCCATTTTGGTGGGGAGGAAAAGTGGGTTGAAGAAAAAATGGAAGAATTTGGACGAGGTTTGGTTGGGACAAGCTAAAACATGCATGGAATGGAATCGAGGCTATCGAGCACGTTGTTTTTGCTTACCAACAGATTGATATTTTCTTTAATTTGTGGCCTATGTAGGACTTGACTTGGGTCTAATGCATTGGATCCATTAGGCTGAAGACACATGACTAAAAGTAAACACATTGAGATAGATTCTATGTATAATTGTAACTAATTCAATGCAAGAAATACTGGACCCAAGTTTTTCCAAAAAAAGTAATGATTATCTTCTATCTAAGCCACCATTTTTAATGTATCTAAAATGAAATGAAAAGAATAAAGAAAATATACTGTATAGGCGATTTGACAATTTTATTCATTAATTTTGTTCTAAAATATTTAAATACAAAAATTTATTAAGAATTTACTACATGAAACTTTTTTTTTTGGTATGTAATTATGTATGTCTTCTGTAAAACTCTTACAATACAAAATATTAATATCTTCTACTTCTGTTTTTTTTTTTTAAAAAAAAAAAAAAATTTTAAATCTCATATTTTGTTCTCCATTATTTTTCTTCTTCCTATCAAATAGTAAGGCCTTTATGCAGTGACTAGGTTGGAGCTCATCCACAAGTAATACAATGTCGTTTTTCTTCAGTTAGGATATCTTTTTTACAACAATATTGACATGTCGTTTTGTCTAAATATTTCAATAGTAGGGGTCCAGACAGGGCCTTAGTAGGCTTGATAATTTATTTGAGAGACATGTAACTTTTACACACACCCACAAACACTCTCTAGGACACTGCTTTTTCTAAAGTGGGCCTTCCATACCATCTAATTATTATCTATTTTTAAACTATTTTCATGGCTGGTCTGATAAATGTCTAGTGGTTACTCAAAGTCAAGTCTCTCTCTGAAGCCCTAAAAATAAGAAATCTGAAGTGTATGAAGGAAGGTTGGTTACATAGAAAATTGTTAAAAAAATGGTTGTGATGTCTTAGTTTATTCAATGCTTCAACTTTTGATTGGTTGAACCACCATTATTGACCCAACTAAATCTTAATGTCCTCATTAAAAGATTTGGTAGTGTAAAGTGTAAACACCATCTTTTCTCCTTTTGTTACCAAAAGGTTTAACTTTTCATCTAAACTAGAAATAGTACCTTATTACTATTAATCTTGATTTTATTAATGTTCACCTAAAAAGGAAATCTAGTAGTACCAGTTTTCAGTTTAGATAAGTTTCAAATGCTTATCCTTAAAAACAATCAAAAATAAAAAATCTGCAACAAGTATCATCATAATGGGTTATCTGAAACTTTGATCTCTATCTCTTTTTTTCATACAGTTTGGTTGTTGTTGTTGATTGGATCTATCATTTAGGACCTTCCAGAAGTCCCAGAAGCAGACAAGGTTGTCATTACTGGAAAAGGTGGTAGTGATAATTGTGTCATTGAAAAAATAGAATAAAAAAACCAGAAATCTAGGACACAACACATGGACACGTCATCTTTTCTTTGTTACACTTCACTGCTCACAGTTTTTTACAGAGTCTTCTTTTTTTTGTCTCCATAGTCCATGAGTCCATAGTGATTTTGCTTACTCTTTGGTTTTTCAGCGAGATCTAGTGAATAGATTGAAAGTCACAAGCTATGGTATATACAGTTTTGTGCTTTTGTGTGGTAGCTCATTGGTAATTCAACCCCGACACTGAGATGGGTGAATCAATAGCAGATGTTTCTAGGGTTGAAGATAAGGTAGTAGACTAGTAGTACACCTAATTTGTCTTTAAATCTCTAAGAAGTGACCCATCTGTTTTAATTTAATGTTCTTTACCTATTTGTTTTATTTGTTTTTATGGCTTATTGATTGGTTAACTATCTGTAATTAGCTAAATTTCCCAATTTTTTGTTGTTGTTTTGAGTTGTCATTGTGTGCTTTAGCTCGGAAATATGATTGGGTTTTGGTGTTTTTTTCTGTTTTATGCACAGATGGGAGAGACAATCACAGCTACCTCAAAACCTGGAATGGATGTGTCTGTTTCTTTTGGTAGGTTTGATAATGATTCACTGTCTTGGGAGAAATGGTCAGCTTTCTCCTCCAATAAGTACTTAGAAGAAGTTGAGAAGTGTGCAACACCTGGATCAGTAGCTAAAAAAGCAGCCTACTTCGATGCCCATTACAAGAAGATTGCTGCTCGCAAAGCTGAGGTAATGGATCAAGATAACCGGATTGAAAATGATCAGTTGAGGCCAGAGAATCTAAATGTTGGAGATCTGACTAGTAATGATAGTGGTGCTGGTTCTGAATTCAATGCATCTAATAGCCACGGTACCACAGAAGAAGTTGTTAAGCAAGAAACCAACCTGGTCAGTGAGGTGATTAGGGCCCATGCGGATGATCTGAAGGGGGACACTCCAATCAGAATAGAAGATCAAAGATCATTAGCTGAGGGAGTGAAAGAAGAAAATGGTGGCTCAGTAGATAGCCCCAGGTCAAGCAAACCAGAATTGACCCATTTAGTAAAAGAAGAAGAAGAAGAAGAAGAAGAAGAAGACACTGCTGTGGTTGAATTTCAAGACATAAAGGAAGTTTCTGTTGCTGTTGTGGTAAAAGAAGAAGAAGAAGAAAAAGAAGCTGATTTGCTTGAATCTAGAGACATAAAGGAAGTTCTGCACAATTTGAATGCTAAGATAGGAAATGATCCAAAAGTTAAGGAGCAAAAGGCGAAGTTGGGCCATCCAAAGGAATCTAAGAAGGTGAAATGATTTATTTCTTTAACCAATTGATCTTTATTGGCAAACTTTAGATGCTTATAAACTTTGGTTTTTGTTTTGTATCTGGTGGCTCATAGTTTTCTTGATTTCGCTTGTACAGGTTACTCCATTGAATAAGGAGAGAAATGTGGCAAGGCTAAATAAGAAACCATCATCACCTGTAACTAAAGTGGCATCACCTGTAACTAAAGCATCACATATTAGCACTCCTAAAGTGTCAAAGGCTGCATCAACTTCCACAGCATTATCTGCATCAAGATCTTCAACAAAGAAGGGAAATGATTCATCTTTACCAACGAGGAAAAATCCTTCTATTGTTGAAAGTAAGAAAGTTGCTCCTAAAACCCTGCACATTTCCTTTAGCTTGGGTGCTACAAATTCTGATCAAGCTTCGCTTACAACAAATCGAAAATCCTTAATTATGGAGGAAATGGGGGAGAAGGACATTGTCAAACGAGCATTCAAGTCATTTCAAAAGAATTACAACCAACCGAAATCTTCTGGTGATGAGAGATCTCCAGTACCTAAACAGGTTTATCACATTACAACCATTGCCTAAAAGAAGAAACCTTTTTACTTACCATAAAAAGAAGAAACCTTTAAGCAACTACTCTTGTCTTTACTGATAAAAAGTTGAAATTGGCTTATGTAGAATCAGGTTTTCATTTTGTGGAACTTTCTTTTTTTGAATAGGTGGCTACAAAGGGGACAGAACCAATGGTTTCCACTTCTATGACTCCACAAAAAGAGAATGGAGGGTAATGTTTTGGCTCCACACCATTTGCCATTGCATACTGCTGTGCATGTAATCATGTATTGTAGTTTATTTTGGCTTAAATCCATGTGATACTTGAATTTTAACACTGTTTGGTTCTATATGTTTACCATCACTATGTCATAGTTAATTAGTTTTTGATTTGAACCGATTATTTTATCTAATCTAAACAAAAACAGAACAAGGAGGGTAGTGCAGGTGGAATAGGGGTTGAGATCTGAAGAGTTTCTCATATTTTATATTTGATTGTTAGTGTCCAATTATATTGATTGTCCAGTCTTAACTGTAGGTGCCACCATTTCCTCACCAAAACAAGGAGATTCAATTCTATCCATTTTTGTCTTTTAATTCAATTATCTCAATGTCTTCACTCTAATTATCTCCTTTCTATTAAAATTTTGTTTCTTGTCTGTCCAACATTGATCTACGTGTGGCACGGCTTTTGTTCATATCAATGTACATAAATTTCCTTTTAACAAAGGTCTAAAGAATTAAGCATAATGTGAAAAATAATTCATCAGATTGACCAATCCATTCCAATTCAATAAAGAAACAATTCTGAAAGAATGCTTTTGAATGCCTCTAACCTGCTGTTATGCAAATCACCAAATTATAGTTCCCTGATTTGTTTTGCATTAATGAAATTTATTAGGGCTGCTCAGTTAATTTTTAAAACCTTTGATCCACTATTATGGAAAGTTCAATATTGCATTGCTGTGTTGGAGTAGGTCACTCAAAGCAGGCGGTGCAGATAAAAGAAGTGTTAAGGCGGCCCCTTCTTCTTTTGGCTTGAAAAGTGATGAAAGGGCAGGAAAAAGAAATCAGGTACCCATTATAACCAACATGATCCCCCCCCTGCCCCCCAAAGAAAATCTCTATTATGCAGGCACATAATTTCTTTTGATATCTTGATGAAGTTTCAATGTTGTCTTCTACTGACCTCATATTTGGTTATTTTTAGTTTTTAAAGAAAGTGGAGGAAAAGTCTAACGCTAAAGAGGTAGAGAAGACACGCCTTCAATCAAAATCAAAGGTACACTTACTTTAATAGTTCTCTTTAAAAAGGGCATGTCATTCCCTTTCCATCATAGTTTGTTCTATAGCTGCACATTCTCATAATGAATAATACAGTTTCAAAGATGTCCTCAAACAATACCGTCTTTAGTTCATCAGAAGATTACTTTATTCAGTCTACACAAATGGCATGTCTGAACTCCCTATGCTTGACACAGGAGCAAAAAGAGGCAGAAATCAGAAAGTTAAGACAGAGTCTTAACTTCAAAGCTACACCCATGCCAGGCTTTTATCAGGGACCAAAAATGTCAAAAGGCATTTCAGATAAGGTATATCACATCCTTGTTCAATTGCAATCTGTTAGAAAGAATGATCTAAATAGGGGATACCATGTATAGTTACATAATGTATAACTTAACTCTTAACTCTTAAGGCAGCTTACACAATATGTTTTGCTGAGACTGAAGTGGTGAGGTCCATGGCTGTCCTGCTTTGCTGTTAAAATTATTCTGTCAAGCTGGCATCACATTAAGTGGGCCACAATCACCGTGATGATTTCTCACTGTTTGTGACAACTTTTTGCATTATTTTGTCTAAAAGATTGGTGCATTTGTTAAGGGGTCTAGAGGCATGGGAGTATATATGGGTTGATAACCCTGTCAATCCTTAGGCAGCATCACCCATCTGGCCCTCTTAGAAGTGTTCCTTGATTCTTAGTAGCAGCATTCATAGAACCATTGAAGAATTGCTTCTACCTTCCACTTAAAATTTTGCTTTTGGCTACGTTATTAATATTCAAGATCGAAATAAGTTCCATTTTCCCCCCTTCTAAACTCAAAACAAGTGACATTTGAGACAAGATAAGGCCCCATGTTTTGTCTTCCCCATTTTGGGAGAGGCCAAAATGGTTCATTTGGAAGATAATTTTTATGTTAGGAGCCCAAAGCACTGTTGTTTTAGCCTTTTCACCCCCTTTGTTATTCCTACAGGAAATGCACAACTTATTGTCTTTTACTGAATGAGTTCCCAAGCCTAATCAACCGGCTTTTGGTTCCCTGGCTTTTAGATCAACAAGTCAAGAGTTTTCCATATTTTCAGTTAATTAAGGACAAGGTTATAGTAATACCGAAGAGCTTCATAAATCATTAACTATAAGAGGGGGTTTGAGAGGGTTTTTATTTTGTGTTTGGGGGAAGACAAAATTGCATATGCACCATGAGAACTTCTCTCTGTTTAATGAGTTAAGGCTACATACGTGAAGTTATTAATGGTGTAGTTAATTTTTCCTCCAATGGAATTTAATTCTGTAGTAATATAAATCCAATTATGCAGGAAGTTTCCAAGAATGAGACTCATCGGTGAACCATGTTCTTTGTTCGGGACTCATGCATCATCTTGTAAGAAACATAGCTGGTTTGGAAGATAATCCTTTTGTGGAAGAGGAAGATACACATGAAGGAATTGCTTCTCCACGGGACTTGTGCCATAATACATTATTCAGCCAAAAGCAAACGGTCACTGATGAGGCGCAGACTGCATATCTGAAGGGCTAGAAGAGAACCCATATTAGTAATGTGTAGGAGATATGGAAGAGGTTGGGGCTCTGCTAGATTACATGGCAAATTGTTACCCTTAGTCTCAAACCAAATATAGATAAAGCAAACAAAAAGGTATATAAATTGTTGGATAGTTAGAATTAATTTAATTCTTGTGGTTGTTTGCCATTCTATATTTGTTCTGGCACTTGGTTATTTTGTTGAAAGCTGAAAGTTGAAATTATGATGTCTGTTCCTAATAATAATCTGGCCTAGGTGAACCATTATGGTTTGATTAAGATTTTATATTGTGGAGTGACCAAACCTTCTATTGAATTTCTCAATGTCATTTTATTTTTCGTCTTTAGAATAAAATTTTCATTTTAGCGGGAATCAAAGGCATAAGCAATTGATTTATTCAAATTCCTATAGACGAAGAAATTTTAATAAAGAAAAGAAATTTACAAGTTTTTGATGCTTAGTTGGGAAGCACAAAAAGTAAGAATATAATGAATTAACTCCCTTGAGCAGAGATTGTCCATTCCAACTTCCATCATGCCCTCAAATTCTATCACATTAGCTCCCACAGCCCAGGAGGGTTTAATGTTTGTTTGCAAGTTTCCTAAACATTATCCATGGAAGTTTTGTACCCGCCACAGATTTCCATACTTGTGAATGATTGCAGGAGCCTACTTTCTAGAGCATGGCGAGCTAAGGTTCGCCATATACATCAGGAAGCTAACTCTTGCACAGAGTGATTGGCAACCAAAGGCAGAGAGACCTATCAAAGTCCAAGTGTGTTTGTTTAGATCCTCCCACCTTTTTGTGTGCTTAACTTTTGTAAGATGTCATACAGTGGACATCCATGTATTATGTATAAACTTTTGATGTACTGTATTAATATGTGAATTTTAATATAGCTTAAAAGAAAAAGAAAAAGACAGAGAAAAAAAAAAGAGTTAAGCACAGGGCCAGCCAGTGAAATTTTTTTCATAAAAATCCCACTATTTCCCTCTCTTTAATGGTTTAACAGGTTTCTTGCTTGTATCTATATTATAAGCACAGCGGCGTTAATAGTGTTAGTGTATTATGAATACAAATCTTCTGTCACACTTTTTGTTATAAATATCACATTTAGCAAATGTGCTAAATGTTGATATTCTTGATTAACTAACAAATCAAAAGAATATTTATTGTGTTTCTATTTTAGTCCAATCATTGATTCCTATAAGTCAACTTTAGTGTGTTTGTACTGTCACACTTTTTTGTATTCTTATTATGAATATCACATTTAGTAAATGTTGATGTACTTGATTAACTAAAATCAAAAGAATATCTATTGTCTTTCCATTTTAGTCCAATCAAGTGATTCTCATAAGTCAATATTAGGATATGTTCGTAACAAAGGAAGATGAGAATAGAGGGGAAAGTAGTTGGAATTAGTAGTTACAAAAATAGGGCAATAGTCTGTAAAACAATAATCACTAAAGAACTTTCTGTTGTGGATGTAAGCTATCAAGCCAAACCACATAAATCCTTGATTCTACTCTATTTTTCTTTCCAAATCATTTCATTTTCTTCCATTTATTTTAAATGACAACTTGATGTAGAGTTTCCTGTTATTTTCTTTCTAACGTATATAGGCACATGGAGATTAATTTACCTGGTGCTCCTAATGGATTTGAGCTGTAGATGGCTCTTTGATATGGACTCTTGCATGACTCAATCTCTGCACAGATGTCATTGCTTCTCAATGACCACCAATGTCATTGAAATAAAATACTTGTTGGAATTTGGAAACCCAGGGAATGTGGGAAGTGGTAGGTTTATTTATTTATTTTTTTGGGGGTCAGTTCAAAGATCAATGGGTTGAAGGTGTTTTTTATATCAGTGGAGTTGGCTACCAATGTAGTTGCTGAGAAATGGACGGTTGTGATTGGCCTCTAGTTAGCCTTAAATTTTTGGTTACTGAATTTTAAAAGTTGAGCTGGATGAAGAGATAGTCCGTTTGTTAAAGAAATCCCAACTCATCCAACAGTCTTTTTTTGGCTTTTGAACATCCAAAGAGTCCTTTGAGTCTCATTCTTTGGTGATTGTAGGTTGTTGATTAGTTAACTCAATCAAGTTTCATTATTCCTTCCAAGAGTCTAAATGTTATACATAGGATACTTTTGGGAAATTCATTATAAAAATAGTATTATTCCTGGGAATGTTATGAACCAACCATAACTTATGGAATCTAATGGGAATGTGACTAATGAATCAAATTCTGTAATTTTATAATTCTAGGACGTGATTTCATGGATCAAAGATTCTAGAAATTAAGATCCTACAAACGACCCTTAGAACCGTTTGTTGTTAATTCTTAGCTTTTAATGAATGACACTTTTACCAAATAAGTAAATAACAACAGCAAGAAAGTGTACAATCTATCTATATTGTATGTAAGTACTGCATTTTCAGTCAAGTGGTACAAAGAGAAACTAGGCTTACACTAGCGCTATACAACCATAGGTTCTGTAAAATTATCTCCAAGCAACTCTGCTTGTTTCCTAATTTGCTCTTTTAGTACACATTACACTTTTAGTAGTCTTTATAGTTTCCCTGATCTTTATTACATCTCTAAATGTTTTGAGTTCATAAAACCTCTAGCCTTCCAGTGACTGAAGGATTTGGAAAACAATTTGATGCAGTAAAAGATGAATAAGTTCTACTGAAAAAATAAAAAGAATCAGGCTATTCATTTCAGAGTTCATATCTTGTGATTTGAATTACATCTATATACAACGAAATCCTGCTACTATACCTATACCCAAAAAAAAAAAAATTGAAAAAAAAAAAAATCCTTTACTGATAAAGGCCTAATTTAAAAATCATCTAATTCACTAGAACTGCCTCTTGACTTCTCAGACATGAAATTTTCAGGCAAGTTTGGGAACCTCACAGAGATCCTTGAATGTGGTGATGATGGTCCCACAGTAGTTGCTGACTTCTTCTTCTGCAGGTTTCTAGCAATTTCAATGCATGCCTTATCAACCATATCAAGAAAATTTTTAACTATAACGAATAGTTGAAGTGGGGGTGCTCCTTTGTCCTTTGAAGCTCCTGATTGATAATATTCTGTTGTTTTCTGTACAAGCTGCATTACCATTGTTTGTTCCTCTCTCACTACCTTTAGTTCTTCCTCAGCTGCTTCAAGAAAACCTTTCATCTCTCTCACAAACCCTCCTCCACTTCTATCATTGCCACATTGGGACAAAAGTGCTTTAATTTCTGCTGTATGGGCTGTTAGAGCCGAGATTGTGCCAGCAAAGGTGTCGTAATCTATACTGGCTGCTTTCTTTACATTAGAGAACTCGGAACTGAGGCCTCCTACCATTGGTAATCCCAGAATTTTAAATTCCTTCTCTCTTTCCTCCTTCGTTGTTAAACTCTCAGAATTTGAGCTGGTACTGCTGGTGCTGCTATGGCTGCTACTACGACTCATGTTACGACCCATGCTACGATCCCTATTCAGAACACACCGTTTTCCCTCAGACCGGATTACTTCTTCCACAACAAAATGGAGTAAAGTAGTTTTTCCATCTATGCTTTTAACATCGGAGAGCTTCCGAAGAGCATTAAGGTTGAAGGCTTCAGCATTCCCTCGGGTAGTACCTGCATTCATACGATTGCCAGCCTTGAGGATTGCCTCTAGAAGTTTCATAAATAGCCCTCGTGTTCTAAGTTCCTTGCAACCCAATTCAAGTGTTTGTATAGATTCCTTCAGGTTTAGAATCTCTGAGTCATAATTCAATCTGAAAAGCATAGCATTAAGACGAATAAAACTTGATGGAACAGCTTTCAGGAGGCGGTAAAGGAAGGATTCAGCAGCAGCCAGTCTTCTGGGGTCTCCATCAAATTCTAGAATTTTTGATTGTTCTTCCTCAGTTGGGGCAACTCTGGCCAGCTTTTCAATAGCATCTGCATTTAGGCCTTGGCCCTCAATAAGCGCATCAAGAAATTCTTCTTGAGAAATGGCCAGAGATTTCACAACAATTGCAATGTTTTGAGACTTTTTAGGATCTAGGATAACAACTTGTGAGCTTCCATCCATTGAATTATTGTTTCGTTGAGGCGAGTTCCGGCTGGTGGCAACATAGCCAAAGAGGGCTTCCATAAGATCTCCATCAAACCTGAAAGTTCCAAATCGAAACCATTAAAAATCAGCAAAAAAACCAACCAAAGATTATTGTGTGTTGTGTATATATATAACATAACTCATCTGAAATCCAGAAATGCAAATTAAAATTACCTAAAAGAACCACCATCAATTTTGTCCCACACCATGGAATGATCTGTGTTGGTGTTCACCTTATCCCAATGCAAAGGCTTCATTTTGACATGACCATTTCCTGTCCCAGATGAAGACTCTCCTGATTTATTGTAACCCGCCGGCTTGGCATTAGGAGCCGGGGGCACGTTAGATGATGATTTCAAACCACCTGCCTTAAGTGGTGGCGGTGGTGGTGGTGGTGTTAAAAGATTCTTATTCGCTGGGACTGGTGGAGGAGGCGGAGGAGGAGGCCGTGCAGGGCTTTTTGCATCTAGGGGAAGCGGTTTAGGTGAGGATGGTGGGGAAGGAGATGGGGGTGGAGTTGATATTTGAATCAAATCTTCTGGCTTTTCATCATCCTTGATTCCAAACACAACAGGACGAGGATAAGAAGGACTAATTTGATCTGAATCATCATCCGAATCGTTTACTTCTTCTACAAGTATGACCTGGGAAGTTGAAGACTTTCCTCGGAGAAGAGGAACTTCTTGTATAGGTTCAGACTTTCTTCGTCGACGTTCATTTATTTCTATCCCTTCTTGTTGTTCTTCATTCCTTGAATCATGTAATGCCTCTTTCTTGAAACCTTTCTTAGAGCTTTTCCCTTCAAGTTTCCTCCAATAAAGCACATCCAAACCATCTTCATCCACAATGTAACCTTTAAGACTCCCGTCAAAATCTTTCACTTCATTGCCTGCCCCTGCTGCAGGCTGCTGACCATGATCCGATTTAGCACTAATATCTTCCTCTCTTTCGCGCTTTGCGGCGACACGCCTATGGATTATAAAGAAGAGAAGCACAGACAGAACCAGAGTCCCGGCTGCCGTGATAGCTACAGCCCTTACAATCTTATTTCTTGTGGATGATGATGAGCTTTGTGGTGGCGGCGCCGGTGATGTCGGAAGTGGTGGCAATGGAGGAACGCTTGATGGGGTGGTGGGAAAACTTGGTTGTGGGGAAGGAGCTAGATCATATGGAAAGAAAGTTTCAATGTTTTGTGGAGAACCGTATTGGCAATGAGAGAATGGAATGAACAAAAAAACGCAGAAGAAAACTAGGATTGAAAATGGCTGAAGAAATATCACAGCCATGAAGTTAATTGATAGAATTGGAAGAGATTCATAGAACTGAAAGTCGTTCTATTTTTCTGTATTTGGAGCTTTATCATTTGTCGTGTACAATTTTTTTTTATTTTATATATTTATGTTTTGATATATTACTACTTTGGTTGAGGCTGACAATTTCAAAGAAAGAATGGGTTGTGTTAGTTATATTTGTTCCATTCCGGGTTTTCTTTTCCCGGGCTTTTGTATTTGACAATGACCAAAATAACACTTTGTGCTAAGAATAAGATAATATATACTATATACTATATACTATATATATATATGTGCACTTTGGTTTTCACTAAAAAAAATTATTATCTAATTTATGTAAGACAAAGGAGGTGGGTTGGTTGGTTTATACTTTGTCAAACATATGATGGTACCTAAGTGTTGAAGTGTACATCATAACATTTGATAATGTAAATTATGTAATGTTGCTTTGTCAAGAAGAAATTATTAGCATAAAAAAACAAAATAATGCCACCTATGCAATTGTGTGAATCGGCTTCTTAATTAACATAAGAAAACAAAGTAATAAATCACCAAGTGATGTCACATTTGCATGAATGCCAGCATTTTATTGATTGGAAGGATCAATGAGGACCACTTCTACAATCCTCCGTGGACCTAATAATTTTTTGTTAAGAAGATAAGAGAAATCATATATTTTTGGTGGATAAGTTAAATTAATTAAACCAAACTTTTTGGAAACTTTTTGATGTAATAAGTTGAGATTTGTGAATAATTACCTTTATATAGATCAACTATTAGTGTCATTTACCATTACACCATTTGGACGAGTTGGTGCCAGACTTGAGGGAGCAAGGGAGGGAATGAATTCCAGCTGTGGTATAATATATTTAGTATAACTATGTGGGCATTTCTATTCATATATTTAGTATTACTACGTGCTTATTTTTATTCATCTAGAAAGAAAAAAAATTATTTTTTCTCAAAAAAAAAAAAAACTAATATCACTTTTATTTTTTATCAACTGACAGCGTGTCACCTAATAAGTTGTGAAAAAAAAAAAAGTTGTATATTGTAGTCGTGTGTCTAGATTTAACTTTTTATTATATTTTTCTTTGTTCATTTTTTTTCAAAATTGATGTTAAACAAAAACAATCCAAATCCATCTTAATAAGAAATATGATGTAGTTCTTGTTTTTTGGTCATGTTAATTGGTACCCTTAGGACAAATGTTAATAAACCAATTTAGAAAAGTCTTGATACTACTTTTATAAAAGAAAGAAAAAGCTATCAAAATATTAATTATTTTCTTTAATTTTTTATAAAAACTTTCCTAAAATAGCTCCTAAATCAATGATCTCAGGATATTCATTATCATTTATCATAGTTTATAGGGTTGGCTCACCTCCAACATTTTTTTAATCGAACATCTATTTTTTTATATGAGAAATTACCATCACCCACTAACTAAATAAAATATGAAAATTAAAACTTACAATCACTTACCAATGTATATTTAAAATAACGAGAGATATCCAGTTAAAAAAGTACTGAAAACTCTAACTTATAAATACATTTCTTAACTTTTTCCATTCTTTATAAGCAAAAGTCAAAGGAAGACCTCCTCCAAATTTTCACACCCGAATAAGAATCCCTGTATGTGAAGTAGTTCTTCTTTCATAAGCAAAAGTCAGAAGGAAGACTTCCTCAAAATTTTTCACACCTTAACAAGAATCCCTGTATGTGAAGTCGTCATTCTTTCATAAATGCAAAAGTCAGAACGAAGACTTCATCAATTTAGTTTTTTAGGTAATGATTAGTTGAAAGTTCTTCTCCTTTACATGGTCTTATCAAATGAGACAATGGATGCGCAAAATAATCCATCAAAAATCCACTTTCTTGTCGGCGCCCATAAGTCTTTACCAAAAAATGGACATCTGTTCTTCTGGAGCTCTAAAATTTATAAGTCGTTATTCTTTATTTAATGCCATAAAGAATGGTTGCTCACCAAATTTGTTTTGTAAATAAGTTTAGGCTAAACAGACAAATTTCTGTATATTTGGATATCACTTATTTAATTTTTTGCTTAAAATTTCTTGTTAAAATTGTATTAAAGTATACTAAAACTAAACAATTTTAGTTTTTTATTGAAAACTTTTTGTTTAATATACTTGTATTTTGAAAAAATAAGAATTTTTTTTTAAAAATTTTAAAAAACTATACATAAAAACTAAGAACTAAAATACTATATTATATACTAACGGGTCAATTCTCTTATACATTTATGGTTGCCAAACCTATAATGAGAACTGCAAAGCAAGACTCCATCAAACAGTGATGCAGTGGTTGACAGAAACTTCTCTCAGATCAGGTCATGGTTTGTGGCCCCTTCACATAAATAACTTGGTCAAATAGTGTGTTTATGTTGTGCACTTTGCCTGGTAAATCTTGGTGGCTGAGAACTTTCTATTGCAATGCCACCTTCATGTTTGTCTGTTGTTTACTTCATTGTCAGTCGGTGGATGGAAGGGGACATCCCACTTTCCCAGTTTCCCACTGGCTATTTCCTTATTTTTTTCACCTGGGCGATTCACGCGTGATGTGAAATGCTAAATGCATATATGATATATCTGTTGCGTAATATACTTTGTCATATGTTAGACGCAAATTGATATATAATTTTAATTTCACATAAGATAGCACATAGGATTTTAAAAAGTTTTCAACTATCACTAATTCAAAGGAATAAATGTATTATATGTAATCGCTATTTTTCTGATTGTTGTGTAAATATCATATATCATATATAATATTGTAATTTAAAAAATAGATATTGTAAGTGTGCGTTTGCATGTAAATTATTTTGCGTTTGCATTTTTGGTTGGATCCCACGGCACTGTTCACAACCCAGCCAAAAACGAAAAAATGTGCATAACCATATATTTATGGGTCCCATCGGCACTGTTCATTGTTTAAAAATTATTTTGTTACAGTGTAATAAGTTTTTAGTTTTCAACAAAATAAGCAGTATTCAAACAGACTTTAAATTGTAGTTATATCAAGTAGCTATATTCTTTTTGCATCACATGATTTTACCTTTTATTTTTCCTTTTTGTTACTAGTAAATATGGCTTTCAGGAGGTTTTTGATCACATAGTGTGCAGTCCCCTATCTATACACAGCAGGTAATTACTAAGAAGAAAACCCTTTGACTCCAAGATATTGACTAATGAGATATTATTATATTCTCATTGCATCAAGTAACTACCATTTATTAAATATTTGTGTAAATTACATAATTCCCTGAGCATTATTTATATTATATTTTTTATGACCAATTTTTTTCTATTAAAAAATAATGCTAGATTATTAAGAATATATAATATAAATAAAAAATTGGTCATTTTGCCTATACCAAGTGACTGCCATTTTTTTAATAATCTAGCTTTATTTTTTAATAGGAAAAAATTAGGTCATTATGCTTATACCATGCAACTCAATAAAACTATTAACAAATAGTATGGCATAATTTTAGCCATACATGATACAACGCAATATAAGTACATAAAAATTATTGATATAATTTACTTTAAGAGTAAAAATCAATTATCAAATCTAGCATTATTTTTTAATTTTTTTTATTGAAAAAAAATTAGGCCATTATGATTACACCATGCAGCTAAATATAACTATTATAGTTAGTATGGCAATATGGCATAATTTTAGCCATACAACGCATTATAAGTACATAAAAATTATTAACGTAATTTACTTTATTGTTTTGTTTGTTTTAACAATAATTTTTTTTTAGAAAATGATACATTTTTCAAAAAGTATTTTTTATAAAACTATTTCATTTTCCTATGTTTGGTAGCAACCTTAGATGAGTTGAAAAATAATATTCTAACTTCTCTTATTTAGCTTGCTGTAAGATAGAGTTGTTTTCAAAAAAAAAAAATTTTAAAAAAATTTCTAAAAATAAGCTATATTTTTCTATTGATCAAAGATAATTTCCATTTGACTTTTTTTTTTTTTTTATGCTACCAAATACTAAAAAATATGGAAACTTATTTTTACACAAAATTTTCTACCCAAACAAAAAGAACGTAAGTGAAATTCAATTATCAAAGTTAAAAAAATATTAAAAACTTATTCAATTTAAACACAATTATCAAAAAGTTTCATGAAATTTTAAAAGAGTTTCACTATTTATTTTAAATTATTTCGTAATCTACTTAGTTTAATAAAAATTTGATCTTATACAATATATTTTTCACCTTGTAACTTGAAAGTCATTTTACTTTTTAGTTTTATTATCTATTTCTTATATAATTTCAATTGTATATTATTGAAATATTATTTGAACTTGTTTAATTAACATGTGCATTAATTACAGAGTCATAGTATTGGTATAATAACTAAAGAGCAACCAAGTAGATAGGTCAAGGAGGGTGTATGTTGACTATTTTCTGAAATGTTGACGGAATACTATCATTTATGAAAATTTCAAAGATGATAGTATAAATTTTTTTTTAAATGCAAAATATTAAAAATCATAGTTGACTTTTTTTCCCCCCTTCTGTGACATTGACCTTTGATAGGTCATGTACACATGTCACATGTTCCAAACTCCAAAGTCCTCCACAATGTAAATCTCCACCACATTAGCCCGAAATTCTTAGGAGCCCAACCCACTCAAAGCTTAAAAGATATGGGCCTATTTGACGATTGTCCACACATGCTCAGTCTCATCCATAGTCCATACCATATTTATAGTAAAATATGGTATCTGTATCATACAGAAAATATATTGACATATATAATTTGGTATTTTCAAGAAAAATATGTTTTGAATAATCAGCAGAAAAATACAAGAATGGAAAAAATAATGGTACTCTTGTACAAATACAATAAGTTTATTTATTTTTTTTAAATGCACCATTTACGAATTCATTTGTCATATACTTTATTTATTTTTTAGATATATATACAATAATCATTGTGTTATGTTTAATTGAAGATTCTCAACCATTTAGATTGAAATGAAATAATATACTTAATAAAATAAATAAATTCAATAGTCATTAATAAAAGGGTAAGTGGACTGTGCAAAATAACGATTTCAATACAAAAATTTTGCGTGTGTAAAATTGTGTCAAACAGGGAGTGAGAAATAAACAGTGTCTTCTTTGTAATTATAATAAAAAGGAGGATGGTAATTGTTGGCAGCTTTTGTGTTTAACATATATAACTTTCCAAAAAAAAAAAAAAACATTTTTACAATTGAATATAATAATATTTGATGGCTATAGCCTATAGGCAGCGAGGTTTTGGCAGCTTATTTTATTTTATTATAGTTTTTTTTTTTAGTATGCTATCGTTATTATTATCACTTATCAGATATGTTCTTTTTTTGAGAATGATCACATATGTTCAATCTGTTATGGATGCATGGCTACTACATTAATGGATTAACATGACTTCGGCCGATTATTTTAGACCGCAAATGGATTGACATCACTTATCAACTTTATTTAAATTTTTATCTTATTGTTTTATATTTGTATTTGATACACGATTGTTACGTTAGCTTTTTTTTCTTTTTTTTTTTCTTTTTTAGAAAGAAACAAACTACCTATAAAAAAAAAAAAAAATGAAAGAAACAAACTAAGCTCAAACACACACTTTTTTTTTTTTTAGAGACAAAAAAAAGAGGACTTGCGTGTGGCAGTCATTGTCCCATGCCCCACGGTATAGTTGGGTAAGCCCATGGGTACCACCAGCTCGAACTGGAGCTTGAAAACTCCGAACCCACACACACCCCAGGCTCTATTGGTTTCTGGGACTTCCAGAAATTGCAATTGCAGTTCTCATGAGAACTCGAACCTGGGATGTGATGAAACCTCAGCAGTCACCTACCAATTGTACCACACCTGCTGGTGGTAGCTCAAACACACACTTAATTACACTTTCACTAAATTCAAACACATTACGTGAGCTAAATATCACGACAATTAAACTTTCAAACAAAAAAAAATGCATTTATTCCCATATCTTTGGAAACCAAACGAGAAACTATAGTCCCCTTATTTGTTATGTATGTAAGCAAAATATTATTGTAACATACGTGTATAAACTAACTACTGTATATACCCACTTTTTTTTTTTGGGAGAGGGTTAAAAGAGCATAAATTAAAGATAAAATAGAAATAACACAAAATCTAGAATACATAATACCTAAAGAAAATGGGCAAATGCCCTTTTCAAAAAAAAAAAAATCTAGCATTTTCTCCTATTTCCCAAATTAATTAGGGAAATGCCCATCTTTTGAAACTCGATTTACTCAAAATCGAGTTAAGCCCTATAGTGGTATTTTTAAGGAGTCTATAGTGACATTTTAAAGACCTATAGTGGCATTTTGAAACTTGAGCTTCATGAACTCGAGTTATAGGTAAAAAAAAGAAAAAAAAATTGCATGTAACTCGAGTTACAAAACACTACTATAGATCCTTAAAACGTTACTATAGGCTTCTTAAAGACGCTACTATAGGGCTCCATAATTTTTTTTAAAAAAACTTGATTTTGAGAAAATCGAGTTTTAAAAGAGGAGTATTTCCCTAATTAGTTTAGGAAATAGGGTAAAATGCTGGATTGTTTTTTTAAAAAGGGCAAAGGCCAATTTTGTCCCATAATACCCCAAGCTCAGCTAAGAGTTGTAACAAATTATAGGAAGTAGGATTTGAATACATAAAAAAACTCAAAAAGGGTCACTAATAAAATTTCCTTCTTTGGCCAAAAGGTTTGCGCAATGACTCCCTTCGTAGTGAGTGTGTTGGATTTGGATAAGAGCTTCATCAAAAAGCTAGAGGAGGGACCTGCAATTAAAAATAAGAACACTACAAGAGTGAGAAGTTTCAATAAGGGCATTGTGATAACATTTAATGTCGACAACAACTCTAGCATCAATCTTTACAATGAGCTTTTGAATATTTAGACTAATATCTTATTTTTTGGGGAGGTTTTTGAAACATGCACTTTTAGACTAATTGATGCAGATTGATTAAGGAAGAATAAAATATTTTAATATTTTATATTGTTTTCTTTTTTCCTTATTGAATTAGGATTTATTTACTCTAGTACTTTGAATCAAAATCATTTTCCTAGTTGAATTAGGATTTTAATTTTTTTTCTTTTCCTAGTTAAATTGTTTTTAATTTCTCAAGTAGAAGTAGGTTTATTATTTCTTTTCCTAAAAGGAGTAGGAGAAATTCTATTCCTATAAATACTCTTTATAGAGAGGTTATTTATTATTATGTGTTGATTAATAAAAGTTTGTTAGAGATGTTTTCTCTATTATTTTGCCTGCTAGCCTAGTGTTCTTGTAGAACTTAGGTTTCGTGGAAGAGTTGTAGTAATTGTGTGTTACAGATTCTGCTTCTACACACCCACGCTGCATCAGTTGGTATCAGAGCCAGGCTAGGTTCCTACTATGGCACAAAGAGGAGTACGTGGGGAAAAACCTATTGCCATAGATGACGTGTATGAATGCGATGAGGTTGCACGCGATGCGCAATTAGAGGCGTTCTTTCAACGAATAGAGGAGTGGTTTGATGCGCTTTCAAAGCAGCTCACCGCCTTAGCCGTTGGAAATCAACCTCAAAACTACCATCTAAATCCATGTTTTGTGGAGGAGGAGGAGGATCTTGATATTGAGCAGGAGGGCTGTGATATCAAAGAGGATGATGAATATATTGAAAGAGTTTGTCTAGTAGATTGAGATTCTCTACCAATTTATGATGACTATCCTGAAGATTTTAGTCAAGGAGAAAAGATTGAACTTGATAAAAATAAAGTTATACACATACGAGATGAGCCCATAACTCACATCGTTGATGAGACTTTCGACATTCAGAAACAAAAGGTTATTGATCCATTTTGGGAGGATTTTATTGAACAAGAATTGATAAAGGTCAACAAAAGGCGTGAACGAGTGATTTTAAGTAATCTTTGTTAAGGAGGAAATATGAAGTTTATGGATGTGTGCATGGATTCTTTTTTAGTACTTGCTTCATATATCCCGCCGTGGCAAAAGAAGTCAAGAATAAAAATTCGTACATCAAGATTTATTATGAGTAAGAAAAGATTGATAAGTAGCATACTGATTTGTCTTGTCTTGCACAGAAGAATAGGATGGAGAGGATTATTCGGGGTTCCAATTGATCGTGGAAGACTGCCACAAAACTCGAGGACGAGTTTTCCCCAACCCCGAGAGAATGATGCAGATTGATTAAGGAAGAATAAAATATTTTAATATTTTATGTTGTTTTCTTTTTTCCTTATTGAATTAAGATTTATTTACTCTAGTACTTTGAATCAAAATCCTTTTCCTAGTTGAATTAGGATTTTAATTGTTTTTCTTTTCCTAGTTAAATTGTTTTTCCTTTCTCAAGTAGAAGTAGGTTTATTATTTCTTTTCCTAAAAGGTGTAGGAGAAATTCTATTCCTATAAATACTCTTTATAGAGAGGTTATTTATTATTATGTGTTGATTAATAAAAGTTTGTTAGAGATGTTTTCTCTATTATTTTGCCTGCTAGCCTAGTGTTCTTGTAGAACTTAGGTTTCGTGGAAGAGTTGTAGTAATTGTGTGTTACAGATTCTGCTTCTACAACACGCCCACGCTGCATCACTAATCCACACCTCTACATGCTTGGGTATGTCTGGAAGATCAGATTTTGTTAAGAGGATACACCATGCATTATAATCCAGTCTGTATTGAATATTGATGCACACTATAATGTGTGTGTGTGTGTGTTTTTTTTTTTAAAATTTTAAATAGTACTGAAATGAAGACATTGGTTTTTCCCTTCAAAAAAAAAAAAAAAAAAAAAATCTACACCATATAAGGTTTTACATTACCGCTGGCACTTCCAAGTTCCAACCTAACCTATGACTAAGAGGCTATGACACCGACAATAAAATTGCATCCTTTCTCGAAATTGATATGCCTTTAGAACTCAGTTACTGGCCATACTAAGGTACAATATTCGATTCTCCCAAAAAAAAAAAAAAAAAAAAAAGAAGAAGAAGAAGAAGAAGAAGAAGAAGAAGGAAGGTGCAATATTCTAAAGAGGGTTATGTTAATAAGTGTCTTTAGAGCAATTGTAAATAGATTATATTAAAAAGTTTTAACACTATTTTTATAAAAAAATAAACAAAACTTGTCAAACAAATTAATTATTTTATCATTTTTTATAAAACATTTCTAAAAATAGTTTTTAAATCAAGGCTTCTAGAGCATTTATTAACAACTTAACATTTCCCTTTCTAATAAATAGTGAAACTCTCTTCAAAAGGTTTCTTTTTTTCTTTTGTTTTTTTGCTGAACTTCAAAAGGTTTCTTTCGTAATATAGCATTTCCATCTTTTAATGTAACAAGAAAGATAATATTATAATGATAGTATGAATTTGATTGGAGGGTGTAAACTTTCAGGCCTATGGTCTTATCATTTGAAAAATATTGGGCGTAAACCCATTGGTTTAAAAGGGCATACTAACCTGAGGCCCAATTTAGGTACCCTATTATCATGAATAAGAGTCTAGAATTGCTTATCAGCCTCTCGCCTCAATGATAAGAATTGATCCCTCCCAACCCACAACATGTTAGTTACCAAAGGACGTCTAAGTAACCTCTTTGAGTAACTTCCACGACCATGGAGGTCAGTTAAAGTGATCTTCCTCTTTGAGAAAATTCTAACCTATTTGAATGCTAACATAAGACTTTGTAGTTTGTACAACATACGTTAGCCATTCATCAATTACATCGCATTTAATGTTACTTGACATGTGATTTGCTCTGTGAGCTAGAGGGAGGAGAGGGATGCCGACTTTCGGATCAGGATCAAATGAAATACCCTTCCAGTGCAATAACCCCTTCCTCACTCACAAATGCTTTTTACCATCTTCACTTTTTAATTTTCACATTTTTACCTTTTATCACTTATTTATTTATTTATTTAATAGTTGAGATTTAAAGTTGTTTTTTTCAACTCTCAATCTCATCTTTTGATAGCTACTACATCAGGTGCAATACCTGAAATCTTTCACCCGTTCCAACTTAGGCTCCCCGAGGAGTGTGAGTTGTCAAATCTAACCTCCAAATTTAAAGGATGGAGAATTTCTTATAACGCTCTCAAGATATAACTTATAAATGCCATTAAGAGTCCACCCTTAGCTAGGTATTTACTTGTGACTTCTAGTGTAAGTTATGGTTTTTGACATTGACAGTTATGACATAACAAGAAAGATAAGGATGCATTAAAAATAAGCTGTGAAAAAAATTATGTGAAAAAAAATATTTATTTGAAGTCACAGGGATTATTATTATTATTGACAATAATATTAATCCATTTGAATTCAAATTCTTCTTCTTCTTCTTCTTCTTCTTCTTCTTCTTCTTATTATTATTATATTAAGACATGTGCTAAGGGGGAAGAAAAAGATTTTGCGTTGCAGTTAATGGTAAAGCAAAAATTGCTACAAACGAAGAGAAAGTGTTGATATATATATAGACACACACACTCATATACACACACACATTAGTATTATACCTGTGCGATGCACAGTTTAATTAAAAATCATATGTAATTTAATTAAGTAAAAAATATATATTGTAAATTAATAAAAAAATATTCTAAACATAGAATCAAATGTAAAGTTACAAACGACACATTTAGGCATCCATGCCCACTATTATCAACATACAGTCACCTAACATATACTAAATTTGCAAAAAAATTAATGACAAATTCAAATCCATGTGAGTTTGAAGCATACCTTACACATTTTGTTTCATGATATTGGCAATATATATATATAAAGAGTAAATCATCTTATGCATTCTAAAAAAAACATATTTATTGCACTCTTTTAATAAGTTGTTGTTATTAAAAGATGAAAGGATTAGGGTTCAAAGAGTCCAACACAATGAATTTGTAGAGAGTGGGCTTGAAACTAGACTTCAATGAGTTGGACAACGATCAAACTAGGTTAGAGATGACAAGAAAACCAAAATAAACAAGTTTTGCGCAAAGAAAACCTTCCTTGGCAATGTTCAAGAATAGTAGTTCTTGTACATATCTCTCTTAGACTTGATTACAATTACAATTCTTAGTGTTACAATGTTTTTTCTATAGATTCTTAGATGATCCTCTTGTAATGGGGTCTTTCTTCCTTATATTCTCCTGTTTTGCTTCATCTCCACCCTCCACATGTGGGTCAAGTTGCCTGTCTTGATTCTTATTCTATCAGCACATTCTTGAAGTCTTTGGGGGTAGCTGTAAGGCTGAATATCATTGTTCAGTTATCACCTCTATATTAATATGGCCAGAGAGTTAGCTACAAAGCATTTAATGCGATGGTAGCAATTTTCTCTTAGATATTTCTTAGCTTCCCTTTGTCCTATTCTCTCCTGATGTTTACCCTTACCAGTAGAATTGCCCTGAGGGTTGCTCTCGATGGTAGGTCAACTCTTTTTACCTCTACTCTGTTAAGCCGATGAGGCATTTGTCCTTGGACTACCTTTCCCAAACCCTCACGGCCAAAATCCTATCATAACTCATTGATTTGTACTTCTTCGCTAGCGTCTACCTATCCTCGGACTACTAAATGTCCTCGGATAAGGCCCACAGCCCAATATACATTCCTGGGCTTTTCATCCCTACAATAGCCCCTTGAAATTCTCCTCTTTTGCTCCTTGGGAAAAAAAGGAAGATTTCAATGTTATAACAATTACCCTGTTCTTCTCACACATCATCTTTGTTTGTGCAGGTGTCTTTTCAATTGCCCAAAACCATGCTCCTGACGTTTCGGCCTCCGGGGCGCATTTGCATTTAATTTCTGCAGCTCCATGTTCCCCACGATCTATGGCACAATGAAGATCCAACGGTGGGAGATTTTATGGGGACTTGGGCGAGAATTCTCCCACTCGCTTTTCCCTCTCATACATATATTGCTTGAAGACTTCATTTGCTTCATTTTTTGCATTCTCAAATCTCAAGAACTAGTCCGAGGAGCCCTTCTTCCCTTTCGTAAGTCGTTTTCAGTATATTTCTTTTTTCTTCTCATCTTCTAAACTATTTTTCTTTATTTAGAGCCCTTTCTTCCTCGACCCCTCTAACTTCATCTCGCCTCCTAACCACCTTTAACCTTTCTGTCACATGGATAGATTTGAATCCCACCAAGAGTCTCTATTAGATATTGCAAACAGGGGGAATGGTACACTCAGATGCAGGATGGAGAAGTGGTAATCCCGATGATCGCCTTTATAGAGGGTGGGAAGAGAATCCCTATGGGTAGAGTAACTAAGGATTACTTGATTGCCCCACAAACTCACCTCCAAGTGTGCCCCCAATATGTTTAGGATTCTAGGTAGCGTAGATGCCCTCAATGAGAAGATGGGCGTGAACCTCACCCATCATGACGTTAATTGGATTTACAATCGTCATAAACTAATAGGGCAGGGGTATTACCTAAAAACTAGAGTTCTTGCGGTTAAGGCTCATGTCGTGTCTCCCTGAGTTTAACAAAAGTATGAATTAGGATTTTCTAATCGTCTCAGGGGAGTGGCAAGATGGGCTTCACTGTCCGACCAAAGAAGGGACACCAGGTGGGGTACTTTAGGTCTAGGTTTATGATTCTAACAATACCCTTTTTTCTTACTAACATTTTCCTTGCTCAATCTTTCTATTTGTACTTGTAATTTACTTTTTCTTTTATATGTGCTATTTTCTAACAACATTTTTGCTTCTAATAAACCTGCAGATAAGTACTCTGCTATCCCAAACTTCAGCCTTGTCAACGAGCCAGACCTGACCAACATACTCAAGGCCGAGATCTTGGTCCATAAAGACGAACAACTCAGAGCAACCCACCTCATCCTCGGCCACAACCCCATCTTATCCAATTTCCAGGCGCCTAAGTACGTGATTAAAGCGAAAGACCACTGCCTTCACTTGATCAATATCGCCATACCAGGCTTTCTTAACCTAGACCTTGCTCTAGAAGGCGTTCAGCAAGTAGAATTACCCTTCTGATACATAGCCAAGGAAGAAGAAGACGAAGTGGTTGAAGTCTTAGACTCCAAGGACGACTTTGAGGTCTTTAACCAGCCCCAATCCCCAGAAGTTCCAAATGGTGACTTCAGCCGTCTTCCCCTAACCTAAGTAAGCCACACCTAGGAAGCTTCCATTGTCCCTAACGCTATGGTGCTACAACGTAAAACCAGATCAAGTCTCCTGGATCTGTTGAAGTCTCACGCTGGAGGTAACGCGCCCGAAAAAGCAATCCAGACCAAGCCTCTCACCCCTTCTTCTACTCAGGCTTCCTAACCTGACCCTACCGATAAGAAGAGGAAGAGGGACTAGAAGGGGAAGGAGGTGGTGGAGGAAGGGAAAGGCCTTCCTTCCAAGGAAGGTGAGCCCCAAAAGGGAGCCAAAGCAGCCAAAACCACTCACATAGGGTCCTCAAGCGAAGGATCTATGATGGAGAGGGGGAATGATCGCTAGGTTAAGATTCCAGCCTAGAACTCTGCCTTGGTGTTGGACAGAGCTCCTCTTCTAACTAATACCTCCATAAAGGACTTCCAACAAGGGAAGGCCGGGTATGTAGCCAATGCCGTGGATCAGCTGCCCAAGGATATAGTCGATCTTAGGTCCATGAAGAGGCATGAAGTGTTCCTTAGTATAAAGAGGGACATTGCCCTGGTAAGCCTTTTAATATTTTTTTTTTTTTTTTTTTTCACTTAAGGTTATGATTGCTTTTTCTAACCATTATGTTTTTTCCTTGAAAGGTTGTTCAAGCTGCATATAGGGTTGAGGAGTTGGTGAACAGCTCCCATAGGCAGATGAAAGATGAGGATGGGAGGCACAGTGCAGTTGTGGACGCATTTAACGTAGCCGAGAAGAGGATTCAAGAGCTAAAAAATAAACTAATTGAGGCTGACAGAGATAAGAAAAGCGCTGAGGTTGCCCTGCAAGGAGTTGAAAGGCAGGCGAAGAATCATCGTAAACAACTCCGCCAGACCAAGGACCATCTAACTACAGCCAAAGAGCAGATTGGGGTCCTAAAGAAAAGGCTGGAAAAGGCTAAGAAGGCCATAGACAAAGTTGAATAGGATGACTATGAAGTGGGGGTAATAGAGATCGAGGAGGCACTCAGGGTTGAAGTCTCGGGGGTGTGTAGAACATACTGCCTCCAAATGTAGAATGAGACCCTCAACTAGGCTGGGGTTGAGGCCTCCTCTACCCTTATGAGAGCAGAGAATGTCTACTATCCCCCTGCAATCCAAGCATTAGGCCCTCTAAGCTCTAGAGTTGAAGTTGCTTATGAGGAGACAGATCCTAACCAGGGCAGTCCTACGAAGGCCCTCCCTTCTTCCAACAGTCCTTCCAAAGAGGTAGGATAGACTAAGATAGCTGAAAAAGAGAAAGACATAAGTAAAGGGGTGGTCCCTTATGCCATTGAGCCTCCAACTACGCCTAAGGATTCCTCTAAGGGTAAGGAAACATCTCAAAGCCTAGAGATTGTCCTAGCTACCCTTCCATTCTTGCCATGGAAGACCCCAAGGGCAAAGGTCCAACCTCCACAGCTACTGAAACTGCCAAGTCCACTAAGGCCACAGGAAAAGACAACCCTCCACTAAAGATCAAATAGGGCTTAGGCTAAAGTCTATAGACTTTTTTGTTATCATGTAATTGTAATTTATATCTTAAAGTTGTGCTTCTTTTGCCCTTTTTCAAGGCTTTATCTAATGATAAGTGTAACACCCCGACCCAACTTTATAATTAAACTATGTGTTTAAGTGGTTAAGTATTATTATTATTTTTAAGCCACTTACTTTCTAAAATTAATATAAGAGTTTTTAATAAGCATATTATCTTATATGCCATTGAATAAGAATTTCAAAGATTATAAATAATTGAATGGCTATTTGTATTTTATATATATATATATATATATTAAGTATGTACAAAATTATATTAAGTTGTTAAGTTATGATATATATATATATATATATATAGTTGTTGGTGTTTTAACTATGCATGATGCATGAGATATTATAGTGGAAGTTTCACTCACATGCAACCAATTGAAATCCAACACATGCAAAGCCAAAGAACCATGCATGTTGATAAGTCCCAAAGACCAAGACTTGGACATACAATCACCAAGCTCCACCTCACCTCTTCCTTGACTTTCTCAAACAAATAGAACATTCAAGAACCTCTCATTTCCCACGGGTCCATGCAAAAAATCTGAATTCTCACTTCACTTTTGTCTCTTTTTCTCTTAAGGAAGGTGCTAGGAAGCTCCCTTGAGTCTTCCCTCAAGTCCACCGGTTCACACACCCAAAAGAAAGACAAAACTCCACCCAAAAGTCTTCCCCTTATCTCATTTTCTTGGCTGCCCAGACAGAAAGTCCAGCAGCAAGAAGGAAGCCTCTTTCAACTCTCTCAAGCTCTCTACCTCTCATACTTTCTGTTCCAGCCACTAGGAAAGGGAATCCTTTCATGTAAGTCTACATATATATATATATATATATATATATGCTGTTTTAAGAAGCTTTGAAGTTGTGTTGGTGATTTGTTGAAGGTAGATTAGGGTTTTTCCTAATTAATGATTCTATATGATTAAGGAAGTAAGAAAAAGTTAGGATGAGTACTTTTGATGTTACTGCTGGGATTTTTGTTGTGTGTATTTTTGCTCTAAATGGTTAAATGACTATATGTAAGTGTTGTATAACATGTCTAATGAGTGTATAAAAATCCCCATATGAAAATACCATCGTTTGATAATTGTTTGTGAATTTACAAGAAAACGTTACAAAGCTGTCACTGTGACAGATTCTGTGTTCATGCATGATAAATTATGTATTAAATTGCATATAGTGAATTTGGAAGCTAGGGATATTTCCTGTGGAGTCTAAGATACATATGGTTGTTATGGAAGTGGTCTCACAGCATTTGGATTAATATAAAAATAATGGGTTAATTTATAAGTTGCATGAAACTCTGTCGGGACAGATTTGAGTATGCCGTCTTGCGTGATTTTTAGTAAATCATGGGTTTATGCTTTGACTCCGAAATTTTTATGGTAGATACTGGACATACAGGGGAGTAGTTCTGTAAAATTTCATGACAATTGGATTTGTGTGGACAGCCCGTTTGTATTTTACAAATGGGGAGTATGCTGCTGGAATGTGCAGTGAACCACATATGCTACACCTGACTTTGTGGATTTAATTCACAAGTTAGGGTGAATGTTTTGAGCTATAATTTAATATGCTCATCCGTTGGTATGTTAGGATTATATATAAATTTTATGAATTGGTTTCTCTTTGATTTAGGTGCAGAATGTATTTGATGATTGTATTATGTGTTTTGGGGAACTTTAAGTGATGGGCATAGGATTTTCTTGGTTCTAAGATATAGGTTTTGAGATGAATGTGTAAGTTTATGATAAGGAGTAATGGATAGTGATAAGTTTTGATATTTGGTTTAGGTGTTACCAGTTCCTCAGGTCTAAGCTCTTTCGACTGTAGGCTCTCGATTCCTCTGCTTTCAGGTAAGGGATAAGTTATATGGGCATTTGGTAAGTCATGAGGTTATTTTAAAGTATATGATGCATTAAAAGGTTTTTGATTAGAGATAAAGCATATAATCATTATTCTGACAAAGATATGTTCGTGAGTTCTCGAAACCCTATGTATATAATTTAAGCATATTGATGCTATTACTGATTCCACGAACATGATGTTTAAAGAAAAGAATGAAAATGCTATTATTATGAAATGCTATGCAAAATAAGAAATTTCAGTATAATGTAAAGTATGAAATGTTTTCGGGTTATGTCCTCTGGTGATCTGAACTCTGTCAGTAGGGGTTAATTACTGACTTTCCATGGAAAATGTTATATGATTGGCCATTAAGTGGGACTGGCTCTGCTGTACCCGCCCCTTGTTGGTTACGGCCAACTTGTGGGGGAAGTCAACCTACCCCCATGGTTGAAAGATATGTATTATGATGTGATCCCGGGAATACCTAGCATTGTGGGGAATGCTGGATGCCTAGCACCGTGGTGCTAGAAGCCTCCCAAATAAGTACAGACTTATCAGATATGGACTAACCAATAAGTTATTTATGAACAGCTATATTATGTTATTAATCATGAGAGAATGATTTTGTTTAAATGCATTATGAAAAGTTAAAAGCTCTCATGAAAAGAAGTTTATGATGAAAAGAAAAGCTGTTCCTTAAAGGTAAGAGTTTCTGAAGTTTTGTTACGTTTTAAAGATAAAGCTTCTGATGAAAGTACAAGTTTATGTTTAAAAGTTATCAAATATCTGTTCTTATGAAACGCTAAGTTTTATGACAATGAAAGTTATAATATTTTACGAGAAGAAGTTTATGAAGAAAAGTTTTGTTATTCTTGAAGATTTTTCTAGCTAAGACAGTGTTACCAATTATCCGATTTAAATAAAAACGATTATTTCGTAGTAAGAATATATGTATATATATATATATATATATATGTATGTGTATATATATATATATATATATATTTATGTATGTATGTATGCGATTCTATATAATCAATATCATAATTGGTGACTTTGTAAGAAATGAAAGAAGTTCGATCCGAAAGGTTTTGGGTAATATGATTCTGATAAGAAAAGGGAGAACAATTATTTTCCTATGAAAAACGTATAAGTATTATTATGAATAGTATAAAATACTATGCATGAAAAGTTGTTCTCCTATTCAAATGTTCATAGAATGAAATAATCTGATTTACATGCATCCTTATTAAATTCTCATATATCTTACCTTTACTGAGCTGTGTAGCTCACCCCTTCCACTCTTTCAGTTAGCAGGTTGTATTTTGGAGCAGAGGGAGCCTTAGTCGAGTTTGGAAGGAGCTGGTTTTAGTTTTATATGTATAGATCTTAAATTAGCAACTTGATGTTTAGATTTGTAGTATGGTGTGTTTTAGGATATAATGAAAGTGTGTACCTTAAAGTATTAAGAGATGTATTATGTGAAATTTAGAATTTGAGTAACTAGTGAATTATGTTATTCTTTGGAGTACAATGTAGATGCTCTGAATGTCAAGTGAAAGGATCATTTAAGTAAAGAAACAAGAATGAAAAGAAAGAGAAAAGCTTCCGTAAAAGTTTTGTTAAAAGTTAAGTTGGTTCTTGTTAATATTAGGTTTAGGCTTGATATTAGCATGCCGGTCATGGTCACAAATCCGGGTATCGGGTTTGGGGCGTGACAATAAGTGTTAACTTTCTTTTATGCTTCATTATAATTGTGCAATGCCAAACCTAATTTTTGTCCTACTCTACACTTAATCAATATAAGTATGATCTATAACCCCTTTCAATTCATGATATACTCTCATTCTGGACTTTAACAATTGCTTACTAAAGTAATAATATAAATACCACAGTCTATGAAGTCAATAACATAATAAGTTAAGTCTTTCAGACCTACAACCTTTAACAGAATGTACTCTTGACTTCAAAAACGTACCTTATACATCTGAAACAAGTAATTCACTTGACTATATGTGCTATAGGCTTTTCTTTTAAACCTTAAATAATGGTAAACCAGGTACTTACTTATAGTTTCACCTGCTCATCCACTTGACAGCATATCAAAACAGTGATAGGTGTTAATTTACCCATAACATATGGTCCGAGGAACCAAACATGACTAAGGTTCTGTTTAACACATAGGGAGATACTGAATAGTGTTAATTTACCCAAAGTATTTGGTCTGAGGAGCCTAATATGACCAAGGCTCTGTTTAATGCTTGAATATTTGCTTAGGAGGTATTAATTTACCCAAGGTATGTGGTCTGAAAAATTAGGCATGACCATGGTTCTATTTAGTACTTAAAAAAATAATAAGAAATATCAATTTACCTAAGGTATGCGGTCCGAGGAGCCAAGCATGACCAAGGTTTTGTTTAGTACTTAAACAAATAATAAGGAGTATTAATTTAATTAAGGTATGTGATTTGAGGAGCCAGACATGACCAATGTTCTATTTAAAACTTAAACGAATAATAAGAAGGAGTATTAATTTACCCAAGGTACGTGGTCCGAGGAGCCAGGCATGACCAATGTTTAGTTTAATACTCCAATAAACAATCAAGAATATTAATTTATTCAAAGAATGTGGTCCGAGGAACCAGGCATGACCGAGGCTCTGTTTAATATTCAAACAAGTAACAAACACAACACATAATATCAAAGATAAAAACGTGACAAAGCTGCCTTTTATTAATAATAGTACCTTCGTAGATTATTTACATTCCAAGGATGTGGTATGATATCTTCATCTGAATCTTCCAGGAAATAAGCCTCTATACTAGCTATCAAGGTGATACGGTATGGTCTTTCCCAATTGGACCCTAACTTCCCCCATGCCGGGTTTTTTGCAGTACCCACAACATTTCTTAATACCAAGTCTCCAGGTGCTAACGGTCTTAACCTCACACTTGAGTCATACCCCTGTTTGAGTTTCTATTGATAATATGCTAACTGAACCATGACATTTTCTCTCCGCTTTTCAATCAAATCCAAGCTCTTTTCTATTAGGCTATCATTGTTGTTTGGAGTAACCAAGCTTGTCCTTAGCGTAGGGAATCCATTTTCTAGAGGAATCACAGTCTCGGCCCCATAAGTCATTGAAAAAGGTATTTCCCTTGTTTACCTACGAGGGGTAGTTCGATATGTTCAGAGAACATGTGGTAGCTCTTCCACCTATTTGCTCTTTGCATCATCCAACCTCTTCTTGAGGCCATTCACTATGACCTTGTTGACAGCTTCAGCTTGTCCGTTCCTCTGTGGATAAGCCGGAGTTGAATACCTATTCTTGATGCCCAATTCACAACAGTACCTCTTGAAAGCTTTAATATCAAACTGAAACCCATTATCCGAAATGAGGGTATGAGGAATTCCAAATCGAGTGACAATATTTTTCCACACAAACCTCTTGGCATCCACATCCCTAATATTTGCTAGTGGTTCAGTTTCAACCCATTTGGTGAAGTAGTCAATATCTTCTATTTCCTGCTACCTTAGGGAAAGACATACAATATCCAAGCCCCATTGAGCAAAAGGCCAGGGACTAGACAAAGGATTAAGGACACCCCTCTGGTTGATGAATGTTTGGAGCAAATCTCTGACATTGGTCACACTTCTTCACGTATTCTTGTACTTCCTTTTGCATACTTGGCCACCAATACTCTTGAGTGAGGGCCCTATGAGACAGTGATTTGCCTCCTATATAACTTCCACAAATCCCTTCGTGTAATTATTCTAAGAGTGGCTCTACTGTCTCAAGATGAACATATAGCAAATACGGCCTAGAAAAAAAAAAGGCGCTTATATAACTTTTGATCATCGGACAACCAAAAATAATGGGCTTTTCTTCGCACTTTATCAGCCTCTCCCTTCTCCTCGGGCAAAATGTCATCCTTAATGAACAGAATTATGGGGTCCATCCAACTAGGTCATACTCTAATTTGATAAATCTGGGCCTTCTCTCTTCTTATCTCAGTAGGCTTACCTAAATCCTCAACCAGGATAACCCAAGGTAAGCTTTGTGCTGAGGAGGTTGCGAGAGAGGCAAGAGAATCAACATGCATATTTCTGCTTCTAGGGATTTACTATAAAGTGAAAGACTCAAATCCTAATTTCAAGTGCCTAACCTGGTTCAAATACTCCTGCATTCTCAAATTCTTAGCCTCCAACTCTCCCTTCACTTGGCCTACAACCAATCTTGAATCTAAGAATACCTCCATTGCTCTTCCTCCTATTTTTTGAACCATGGCCATCCCTACCAACAAAGTTTCATACTCAGCCTCATTATTTGTGGCCGAGAAGTCCAACCTCAAGGATTTCTCAATAGTGATTCCCTCAAGAGATATCATAATTATCCCCATTCCAGATCCTCTTTGATTAGCTGTTCCATCAACGCATACCCTCCAAGATAAACGTCCTTGTAAGAAAACCATCCCAACTGATTTTTCATCCATGTTCTATTTTAACCTGTCATCTTCTAGTGGAGACTCAGTAAACTCAGCCACGAAATCTACAAGGACTTGGCCTTTAATAGAGGTGCGGGACATATACTTAATATCAAAAGCCCCTAAGATCGTTCCCCATTTGGTGATTCTCCCAGTGTAATCAGCTCTCCACAGTAGTGATTGAAGAGGAAGTTGGGTTAGAACTACAACTATGTGAGCTTAAAAGTAATAATGAAGGTTTCATGTAGTGTGCACCACTACCAAGATGGCCTTCTCTAGTGGTAGATAACAAACTTCTACTTCATGCAACAATTTGCTCACATAATAAACTGGTCTTGGCACTCCATTATCAACTCGTATCAGTACTAAGCTTATCGCATGAAAGGCTACAACAATGTAAACAAATAGAACCTCCTCCTCCTCAGGCTTGGACATAATAGATGGCCGAGAAAGATACTCCTTCAGCTACTGGAAGGCCGAGACACACTCTTCGGTCTATTCAAATCCTTTTCACTTATGCAACAACTAGAAGAAAGGCCTACATCTCTCTGCTGATCGAGAGATGAACCAGTTTAGAGTAGCAATCATTCCTGTTAATTTCTGGATTTCTTTGGGATTTCGAGGAGGTTGCAAATTGTTAATTGCCTTAATCTGGTCAAGGTTGACCTTAATTCCACGGTGAGTGACCACATAACTTAGAAATTTTCCTGAGCTAACGCCAAAAGAACTTTTAGAAGCGTTAAGGTGTAGATTGTGCTTTCTCAGTATTTCAAAAGTATTCCCGAGGTCATCCACATGTTTGGACTTTATTTTGCTCTTCACCACCATGTCATCTATACAAACTTCCATATTTTGCCAAGGTGAGGCTCGAACATCTTAGTCATCATTCTCTGATAAGTAGATCCTACATTTTTTAACCCAAAGGGCATCACCTTGTAGTGGTAATTTCCAGTAGGCGTAATAAAAGCTGTTTTCTCCTAATTGTCCAAAGCTAATGGTATTTGATGGTACCGTTGAAAGACATCTAAAAAGCTTATCCGAGGATGGCCTACAGTTGCATTCACCAATTAACCTATTCGAGGCATGGGGAAGGAGTCCTTTGGGCTAGCTTTATTTGAATTTGTGAAGTCTACACATACTCGTCACTTCCCATTTTTTTCTTCACCACTACTATATTGGCTAACCATTGAGGGTAAAATACTTCTTTTATTGCCCCCACCCACTTAAGCTTAACCACTTCCTCATTTACAACATCAGAATGTTTTTTAGAGGATGCCGATGTGGTTGTTTTTTTGGAATAACAGATGAATTGACATTTAAATGATGGCAAATAAAATCTGGATCCACTCTAAAAGCCTTGTAAGCACTCAATGCAAACACATCAACATTCTTCCTGAGAAATATCATTAGCTTTTCCTTCTCCTGAGGAGGCATCTGAACTCTAATCTGGAAAAACTTCTCCTCATCATCACCAATAATAACTTTTTCTAATTCCTCACACTTTGCCCTTTCTATCACTACATCCGTAGACAATACTGACATCCTTGATTGCTATAAACCATTTTCGGCAAAGGCCGACGACTCACCTCCAGTCTGATGTCTAATTGTAGCCACCAAGCACTGCCTAGCCATAGACTGGCTCCCAACCAAATCCTCAACCCGATCCCCAGGCGGATACTTCACCTTCAAATGTAAGGTGGAAGAAACGGTTTCCATGGCATGAAGTTAGGGTCTTGCCACAATGGCAGTGTAGGAGGAGTAGGCATTTACAACAATGAAGTCTACCTTCACCACTTCTGACCTTGCTTGCACGAGTAGTCTAATTTGGTCCCTTAGGAACACCTTGCATAACAAGGTCTCATTCTTTAAGTGAATAGTCATTCTCTGATTGAAGTGGCTAACATGCTCCACTGGGTCTGTTCTGCCATTGTACATAGTGAATGTTGGCTGAGTAAACTGTCAAGGAAGTTTTTCTCCTTCAATCCTACGTGTAAAAGGTAACTTAGAAATCTGATTCAAAGCCCTACTTATAGCATCATTACCTAGACCTTTACGAGATAGACTCTTCCTTCTCTGCCCATAATGGTGATCCTCATCGCATGAAAATGATTCACTGGGAGGAGTTCTTGACCTGGGTCGGTAGCTATTATCCCTGTCATCGTCAGAAGAAGGATTAGAACTTGAAGGAGTTCCTCCACGTCGCTCATGGTGTAACCTCCTCCGCAAATGGTCAATCTCCAGTTGCATGCTCCTAGTATTCTCTTTATGAGAGACGTGACTCCCACTTCAAGATTGGCTTCTACTAGTATGTGTGCTATGCATACTAATCTCCTGGTCCCTCTTTCGTTCAAGATTGAGAAACTTATCTTGACGTTGGGAACCAACAAACTCTTCTTGGTTTGGCCCTGAACCTACCATAGCTAAACGTTGATTTCACTAAAACTTGAGTTTCCTACAGACCGCGCCAATTGTAAGGCCTTGTTTTGGATCCTAAGCCCAAAATATGAAAGGATTGAGGCCCAAAGAGCCCAACATAATGAATTTGTAGAGAGTAAGCTTGAAACTAGACTTCAATGAGTTGGACAACGATCAGATTAGGTTAGAGATGACAAGAAAACCAAAATAAACAAGTTTTGCGCAAAGAAAACCTTCTTCGGCAAGGTCCGAGGCGAGTAGTTCTTGTATATATCTCTCTTAGACTTGATTACAATTACAATTCTTAGTGCTACAGTGTTTTTTCTACAGATTCTCAGATGATCCTTTTGTAATGGGGTCTTTTTTCCTTATATTCTCTTGTTTTGCTTCATCTCCTCCCTCCACATGTAGGTCAAGTTGCTTGTCTTGATCCTTGTTCCATCAGCACCTTCTTGAAATCTTTGGGGGTAGTTGTAAGGCTGAATATCACTGTTTAGGTATCACATCCACATTAATGCGGTAAGAGAGTTAGCTACATAGCATTTAATGCGTAGTAGCAGTTTTCTCTTAGATATTTCTTAGCTTCCCTTTGTCCTATTCCCTCCTGATGTTTATCCTTACTAGTAGAATTACCCTTAGGGTTACTCTTAATGGCAGGTCAACCCTTCTGACCTCTACTCTGTTAAGTCGAGGAGGCATTTCTCCTCGAACTACCTTTCCCAAACTCTCACGACTAGAATCCTATCATAACTCATTGATTTGTACTTCTTCGCTAATGTCTACCTATCCTCGGACAAGGCCCCCGACCCAATATAAATTCCTAGACTTTTCATCCCTACAATTATTATTATTATTATTTTGGTTAAAAAAAGAACAAAAGAACACCCTACAATTATTATTATTATTATTATATAATGGTAAATATGTTTTTTTTAATAATAAAAAAACAATCATAAGTATCTTAACCCAATAAAAAAATTATTAAGTTTACTCGTTCAAAGGGTGTACCCTAAAATTTCTCTTTAATTTCTCTTGATATTATTTTATAAAATGTAATGCTTATTGTAGTTACTTATCATGATCATCTCCTTCTCTCTCACATTTATCTTTCGGAAAAACATAATTTATCTCTTTATTTACGTTTAGTTATTTATTCGTATAAGATAATATCTTCTAAATTCGTGTAATAGTTTAAAATTTTAATTTCTATAATTCCATCAACTTTGTAAACATTTGACTTGTTTTGTCTATAGCTTAATAAGATTGTCATAGTTTTTAATAGTAAAAGAAGTATATATCAATTAAGAACCTTATTAGATATAGCATTTAGGGTCATAGAAGTCTAATTTTATAAGAAGAGCCCGTAAAAAAAATAAAAAATAAAAAAGAGAGGTAAAAGAAGCACCCTTAAAAAGAGGCTTTAGGTGTAAACAGGTACTTCATGAGTTCCCTCTCCTTTAAAAAAGTTTTTCCAAATTTTTCTATTTCATGAGTTTCCTCACCTTTGGAGTAAAGTAATAATGTCTTTTGATAGTTCCAATTAAAAAAAGGGGTCCTTTTATAGTATTGTGATCAGAAACGTTATTTAAAGTTTTTTATTCATAACCTTTTTATTTATATTCATGGAAGAATATATGTTACTAATTAACACCCTTAAAAAACATGTTGATAATCATAGTGAAATGCGAAATACCAAACCCTCAAAAAACAAATAGCTAAGAAAATTAAATATATAATAATGTTAATTCAAGAACTTGTGTTCAAATTATTGGGAAGACAACTTTTAGCCGTATGTGTACATCGTTTAAATCTCTAGCAATTTAATTGGTGTACATTGTTTACACATTTCTAGCAAATCTAACTGGTACATGTGTTGCCTCAAGAACATGGGTTCAAATCCTATTACCCAAAAAAAAAAAAAAAGATATTAAAGCAATGTCATTTTTCGCGTAAAGAAAAAGGAGAGTGAAAGATTAAACCAGACTGCTTAATTATCCAGGAAGAAAAATTGAGAGGAGGAAGTCTAAGACATGTGCAATGTTAGCAAAATGTGTGAAAGAAAAAACAAAAGATATTAACAACTAAGGGCTCGTCTGGTACGTGTGTTTAAACAATAGTTTTTAGTTTTTTTGAAATATGTATAGGTAAAAAAGTGCGTGAAAATATGTATAATGTTGTTTAAAAACTGAAAATATGTGTTTAAACTCGCGTATCAAATGGGGCCTAAGTTTTTGTATTTATCTAAAACATTGATAGAGATGTATAGAAAAAGTTGATAAGAACAATTATGTTTTTGTGTCTATCTAAAACACTGCTGTAATTTGGTCAGCCACTTTGTGCAATCACGACTTTTAAGCCCAACTCTATTTAAAATACTACTGCAATTTGGTGCAGTAGTATTAAGAAACTTCTTGTAAAAAATAAATTAATAACAAATGATTAGATGAAGAAGAAGATGAAGAATTTGAATTGTAATCAAATTAGGATTTTTATCAACTTAGATATCTTAGAAGATGAAGATAAGAACAAATAAGCATGTTGTTTTTATCTAAAATATTGCTACAATTTGGTGTAGCCTTTTGACGCAAGTCACGCAACCATAGTATATAACTATATATGATTCCCAATAAGAAGAAAATGTTGCATTTTATTTTGCTAGTAGAACATATATGTTGGGGGGACCACAATTTGACTCTCTACAACCACTTTAAAAACAAGCTGTAAGGCGTGATATTAAATGCCATAAAAGATTTGAATGTGTCTTCCTTATCACCAATTGGTTTTGAAATTGAATGACACAACTCATAATATGACAAATAGTATCAGAGCCAAGGTCATGGATTCAAATCGTAGGAGTGTCATTGTGAGAAAGGATTGTTGGGGGACCACAATTCGACTCCCTACAATCACTCGTAAAAATAAGCTTGCAGGGCATGATATCGAAACTCACCATCCGACAATATAATATGTGCTATCTTTTTCAAAAGTCAATTAAATCAATTATATAATTCGACCAATACGCTACCATTAAATTTTAAATTAAGGAATCTAAGATACAACATCCAACTAACTATAATACTAAGTTTTGTCCTTATTTTGCATCTTAATTTACAATAAATCCAGTTACCTCACTTTCTAAGCATGGGTTATCACGATTCCTTGTAAAAGCATTAAAATCAGAGGACAAGGTTTGAAAAAGAAATGACGAATGCATGAATTCCACTTCAATAATGATTTTTTGTCCTGAATAAAACCTACACCCGCTAGTTGTTGAGGCCCAAATATCCCATGGTAGCAGCACCAAACAAAGCATCGGACATTTGTTAAGCAAAACAAAACAACACAAAAGATTTCTAGCCACTAGCACATAACCTTGCCAGCAATGTAGATTCCAAATTAGTTTTCGTAAATGATCAAACACCGTTTCATAGTGACAGATTAGGCACGGCATTATTGGGCTCCCTTTCAGCAAAAATGGCCGAAAGAAATAACAAAGAGAGCTAACAGAAATACCCTCTTGTCTATTCATTTCATGCATGTTTTTTTGGGGGGTCATAGGGCCCTATAACACCATATCATATATGCCCAGCCCACATCAAGAAAGGCAACCTTCAAATTCATATTAGAATGAAGGAGTGCTACCTTCAATTCATCAATTTGCCACTTTATATTGGGTTTTAGTAAAATAAAATCTTAGGTTCAAATCTCATCTACACCTTAATCGTAAAAAATAATTATCATGCATCGAATGCCAAAAGTTTCAAATCTTACCGTACATATAAACAAAACAATGGGCATATGAGAATGAGATGCAAATTTAGTAGTAGTGCCTATTAAATGATAATTGTGAGAGGCCTATAATTGAAGTCTATGCCAGCCTAGATAGAAAGGCAAATTTGTTCGCTTGTTTAGAACCAAACAAAAACCAATTGCTAAAGATGATAAAACTAAACCGACTTTCAAACACATCAAACCTATAGTCTCTATCCCAAGTTGAAGTAGGGTCTGATTGATTTATTTGGAAACAGAAGCCAGGCCTAAAGATTGTGGGGTTTGATTGGGCCTTTTAACCTAAGCTCTTGGCCAGAGGGGCATTTGCTAGCATGCCACTCTGAAAGAGACAACTAGACAAAACATTTACAGTACATCTTAGCCCCACACCACCCAGCCTCTATGAAAGGGAACATTTTAAACATGTCCAATTCACATCCCCATTCCAAATATTCTTTCTAGCAGACAAGATCTTGCATACCTATTCTCCCAATCCCAACCAAATCAAAGCAATCCTAACCCCAACAAATCTGCACACCTCATTCCAATCCCACATTTCACACTTTCCTTTTCATTGCTTTTTACTGCTCAATTTGAACGCGTGGCTTGACCTTACAAGTTTCTTTTAATTATCACAACCATTCAAACCAATAAAGAAAGAAAAGTATACCCACTTTAAAATTAGCTTCATAAATACCCTTTAACACAAAAAGGTTATTAATAATGCCATATTAGGTGTCGAATTACACCCACCGTTAATAAAGAATCGAACAAATTAAGTTTCTTATCATTTGCCTATACCAAAACCAATTTATGTTTTGGTTTAATGATAAATAACAATTATTTAGAGCGGATACTATAAGTTAAAATTAAGGTAAACTATATATTTGGTCCCTATCCTTTACATCATATTTTAATATGATCTATAACATTTTAATTGTGTCAATTTAGTCCCTAATGTTTGAATGTCCTGTCAATTTAGTTTTTATTATATCTTGGATGAAAATTATTGACATAGAAAACGGCCAAAACAAAATTTTAGTTTATTCTCACATCAGCGAAAACTAATTTGTTATTTTGGCTATTAGAGCACTCAATTCAGAGGAGGGATAATGTTATATTGCTAAAATTTAGCTCTATAAACACAAAAAACACGTTGCAATAGTGGAGGCAAAAACTAAAATTTTAGATGATTTGCTAGAGTGCACATCTTTATATAGATGTGCATGTAGCTGAGAGCAAAAAAAAAAAAAAAAATATATATATATATATTTTATTCGGTTGGTTGATTAAAATAATACACCTTCCTTTCTTTCTTTTTTTTTCATTCTTTCATGCCTCTCTCTCTCATTTAGTCTCATCTTTCAAGCTCACTCTCTCAACTCCGGTCTCACTCTCTCAACTCCAGTCACCGATCCACGAAGCTCGACTCAAGCTCAATCTCTCAACTCCGATCTCACTCTCTCAACTCCGACACTGACCCACGAAGCTCGACTCAAGCTCAATCTCTCAACTCCGGTCTCACTCTCTCAACTCTGACACCGACCCACGAAGCTCGCCGCCAATCGAAGTGCCTAACTGGGAAACCCATGGAGCTCGCCGCTGATCGGAGTGCTTGCTTGTGGATATTGGTTCTTTCACGCTACCAATGGTTGTATCACGCCGCCGATCGGAGATTTGGGCTTTTTTATTTTATTTTATTTTTTCCTGCTTTGGACTGTTGGTGGTGGTGTTGTTGATGGAGGTTGTGGTTGTGGTTGTGAGGAAGAAGATTTGAGATTTGGGTTTTTTTTTTCTTTTTTTTCTGTTGTGGACTGGTGGTGGTGGTGGTGGTGGTGGTGGTTGTGACTGTGGTTGTGGTTGTATCTGATAGTGGGATATATTATTTTATTGTAATGATTATATTATTTTATTGTGATATTTATATTATTTTATTATGTTAAAAGCTAAAATAGATCTACTGTTGTAGCATGTGTGTAGGTAAAATAGATAAAGTGACTTTTTGTATAACTAAATAGCTAAAATTTTACATCCACTGCTGTGGATGCTCTTAGTCACTTCATTAATTTTCATCCAAAAGATATCGAATGAACTAAATTGACACGATATTAAAAGATTAGGAACCTAATTGACACAATTGAAAGGTTAATGATTAAATTGAAATATTGTGTATAAGATAAGGACCAAAAACGTAATTTTCCCTTAAACTATCTCTAAAAAATATCAAAAATGTCTTACTACATCAAAAAAATAGTTTAATAGAGTTACTCCACTCTTTAGCCCATTTTGAAATTGATTCCATTGACACAGAAGTTGATCGATTGCAATAATAAATAAAAAAAATTTAACATTAAGCAATGTATATCAACACAACCCAACATAAAATATCAATTAAAAGGGCTGATATTGTTCTTAATATAGTAATGTAAATGAGTAAAATCATCATATCAGTATTAGTAAAAACAGAAGTCACCCCTTATATGCACAAACAAAACAAATAACGCCCACCCAAAAAGAGGAAAAAAAACGGTAATGCAACAAAAACCGTTACAGATAACGGACAATTGCAGTTTTGACCAAAAGGGATTTAAAATTTTTTTTTCTTAAAAAAAAAAAAGGAGTAATTGCAGAGATTGCAGGATATCCCACTATTATACTCATTCAGTGGGGGTCATTTTCAGCCGTCTGATTGGAGAATCTAATGGTGTAGGAGAAGACGGAGCTGATGAAGATATAGGAGCCCGTAAAGGAGATTCCGATGATGATGATGATGATGATGAAGAAGATGATGAAGAAGAAATGGACGGTTCTGATTCAGTTAGATCACAGCAACTCTTTCTCTTGTTCATGTTGCTCTCACTCTCAATCCTAACCTCTCTCATCATGTAATCCTTTAATCTCTTCACATCTGCTAACTTCACCGGCTTCACTATGAAATCCTCTGCCCCTTCCTCCAAACATCTTTTATAAAAAAAACAAAGTCAATTATATGTTTTTGTTTTTGTTTTCCGAGGTGAAAACTTCGGAAACAGTAAAATAGAATTGAGAAAAAGAATACATGTAACCGAGTCTATACCTGTCGATACGGGTTAAGATGTTCTCAGAGGACATAATCACCACTGGAATCTCTCTGAAAATAGACGATTCCTGTTTACATTTTCAAACAAGAATTACACACTGTCTTTTTATATATATAAATAAATAAAATTGAATTAAATGAATTATGTGAAATTTTTCTGACCTTGATTTTCTTAAGCAATTCGTAGCCAGTCATTCCAGGCATACAGTAATCTGTGATAATCAGATCCACCTTCAAGCCCTGAAAAAGTAAAACAGAGCCAAACAAAAATTAAGAAACTCATATACACATGAAATAAACACTGAATTGTTTGAAAATATAATTCATTCTCACATCAAAACCAACAGAGGAGGTTTTCTCTTCATCCAAACCAAGAAATTGCAAGGCTCTTCTTCCACTATCCACAGCAGTCACTGCACATTTCACACGGTTGAAAAAATCAGTATATACACGACCAAAAATAGAAACAAAAAAAAAGGAATGTGAAATTCAAAATTTTTTGGTTACCTTTGAAAGAAGAAATTTTGAGTAACCGTTCAATGACTTTCCGATCAACGAGACTGTCATCAACGGCCAGAACGTGAGCTTCTTCAGAATCAGCCGGCAAAACATCGAAACCATCAATCTTGGCCGCCGTCGCCGCCGTAGTGTCCGTCTTCCTCCGCCGCGAAACGACAACGTTCCTCTCCATCTATGAACTATTTTATAAAATTAAAAAAACAAAAATATTTGATTCTGTTTTTGTAAAAGCTTTTGTGGCTCTACGTTTTTTTTATACGCTGTAATGTGTAAAATGTCACACACACACAACACAACACAAAACGCTCGCTACTATATTAGTAGTCACTTTCTCAAATCAAATCTTTCTCTCTCTAAGAAATCTCAAATCTACTTTTTTATTTTATTTTATTAGGTTTATTTTATATATATATATATTTTTTAAATTATAAGCCATAAACTCTGAGATTCTGATATCCACTTTGGTGTGATCCAAATCACAGTCACCGATATATCTCGTATTTTGACGCGATCGTATCGTATCGCGAGTGAGAATATAAATCAATATATATTTTTGATTGATTGAGATTGAGATTGAGATTGTCCCGAGATTTTGGTCAATCATGGATATGTGTGACACAGTGATTGGTCGAGGATCGAGGACGAGGTGGTAAAAGAAAACAAAGAGTTGAACACAGGTCAATGGAGCGACGCGCCGTCAATTCCGTAGGTGAAAACACAAAAAACACAAAAAGTAAAAGTAAAAAATATATATATAAAATATAAAAATTTTACTGCTTTAACAAATGGCGGCATTGAAAAAGAGGGAAATGTTTTCTCTTTCTTTTCTTTTTCTTTTTCTTTTTTTACCACTTTTTGGCGGTGAAATTTACTGTAAAGTTCGTACAATTTTTATTTATTTATTTTTGAGTGAGAGAGTATTTTGTTTCTTTCTCCGATTTCCAAATCTTTTCGTTTTTTCTCTTTTTCTTTTGCAATAATAAAGATAGAAAGAAACATCAATATCTTTGCCAATCTTTGTGAACGTGGCTATACCACCGCCAATCTCTTACACGTGATATATCATACTTTTTTTCTTTTGAATTTTTTTTATATTATATAATTATTTTGAGTATCTTTTTTTTTTTTTTTTTATGCGATTATTTTGAGTATCCATATAGGTCACGAATGGCTACACAAATTATATGTAAAGAAACTAGTATGATTTTTAGGAATAAGATATTGGCTAATTAGAAAACCTTTCTAATTTTAGTTAAAAACAAAATAAAGAAAAAATATATTGATTTCTCAGTATAGTAGTAGTTGTATACTTCATAGGTTAAAACTTTGTTATTATTGTGATAAATTAAGAAGATTGTAAAATCATCTTATTTGACTTTTTTTTTATAGCATCTTTTGGATATGATATTGTTATGATTAGAATGATTTATTTTAAATATTTTGATTTGAAACTTTTATTTTTTTCATTCAAATCATTTTAATAAATCTCCTAATTATTAAATATATCATGTGACAACAAAAAATGTGTGAATACTTGTTTAAAGCACCACGTCGTTGTTACCTCTAACCTACTTCAAAGGAAATCGTTTTGATTTAATCTTTATTTATATACATAGAAATTTTGAAGATTAAAACACTTGGAAAATGTATGGTTATGATCATAAGCTCATAACAGGTCCATCAAATTTTCTTTTATGGACAAAATTTAGGTACAATATTTAGGTGTTGTTTTCTTCTTAACATTCAGCCATGTGCATTTTTTCATGAGATAAAAGTGTATTTTTAGTTTAAGTACAACCATATGATTGAATCTTAAGAAAAAAATTCAAGAAATAAAACTTAAGTATTGTACCTAAATTTTGTCATTCTTTTATTATATAATACACATGATAAATTATTTATTTTTAAATGAAGTGTAAGGAATGATACAATTCTAATAATTACAATCCATTAAATATTTCAATTGATCCACAAAAAACTGCCTGAAGAGTTTAACGTTTTTTTAAATGAGAAAAATAAAATCTAGAGTAATTACCATACAAATGGAAAAAAGGCAGGTTAGGGTCAGATTGGCGATGCCTATCCCCGTCTCATCCTCTCTCTGGACAAAAGTGAGGTAGGTCGAGAATGAATTAATCTTGACGTATTTTGCTATTTCTAATGAGGTGACTTTAATGTTAATGAGATGTCTTATAAGGGGGTTGCATAGTGGTGTACATTCTAAAAAGGAGAGAAAAAAAACACCGCAATAGATCATTTGTGTCTATAATGACTTTTTTTGGTTTTTTGTGATGTTTTACAAATGCTGCATAAACTCAGTTTTTTTGTAGTGCCTATTTAAGGGAGGAAAAATTTAGGTGAGGTAGAATGAGAGTAGAATTTTTTTTTCCATCCCTAAGTAAACCTATTATAAAGATTATATGAATAATAATTTAGTAGTTGGAAAATGATAGATTTGAATTGTGAATGTTTCTATTGATTATATAAAGAGTGCCAATTGATTGATTTAATAATATAAAAGTTATATTATTATTAGTTATAAATTTGAACTTAATTGTTTATACTTGTTTTCTTTCGAGTTTTAGAATGATTTAAATTATAGTATAGATTAAACTTTGTACTTCTTTGTTTAAAGAATAAATGTTATTAAATTACAAAGTTATTAATTGTTAATAAGGAGATTCTCCGTGATAATTTGTGCTAATATGTTTTGAAAAAAAAAAATACTAATAATAATAATTAAAAAGAAAAGCTCCTTGACTACTTTTATTTTTTTAATGAACCTTGACTGCATTTTTTTTAATGGGACCTTGGCTATGTTAGGCCCCTTTTTTGTTTGCAGCAAAACATGTACAGTCTCCTTAGCTCAATAAATTTTCATTTAAACACGTTATGGTAATGTGGGTCTCTCATCTTACATTCAAAAGATGAATTCATAACCAAAATAAATTTATTAAAAGATGACCAAAGAGTCAGGGGAATTGGCCACTTGTGGAGCTGTTCTAGAGGACATTTGTGTACTAATTTCAGGCTTCCAGATGGTAGAATTTCAGCATGTTCCTCGTAATTGTAATGCAGTAGCTGATGCTCTAGCAAAGAAAGCGAGCTCAGTACTAGGACTGCAGGTTTGGTTAGAGGATATTCCCACAGACATTGCCCCTCTTGTGTTAAGGGATGTCCATTAATTTGTATTGGTTGTTTTTTATTTTTTTTGAATAAAGTCCCAGGCTTTTGGTCTGGTTTCTCAATAAAAGAAAAGAAAAAAAAGAGATGAACATACCCTTGAGTTATTAGCTCAATAACCAAATTAACGTACCCTTGATTTTTTTTTTTTTTTAGAGTTTCAGCATATGACGTTCGTTGATGATAATTATTTTATCATCATACTAAAACACCAATTAGTTTTTGATATAAGTGAAGATTGAACTTAGATTTTTTATTCAACCATAAAAAACTTTACTAATTGAGTTAATTAAAACCTACAACATACCCTTGAATTTTTTTTTGAGAGAATTTTAATTTATGACATTCGCTCCTGATGATAGCTCTTTATCATCAGACCAAAACACCAATCAGTTTTTGGTGTAGGTGAAGATTGAATCTCAAATCTCTTATACAACCATCAGAGACTTTACCAGTTGAGTTAACTAGAACCCACCAACATACCCTTGAATTTGATTGTATTCTTTTTAATTAAATAATATGAATACCAACCATATCATTAACAACCTTAATGATAAAGGTGATGGAAGAACTTTCCATGAGGTTTTTTCTTAAACTTTATAGTCAAATCCTATTTAGTGATGTACTATTGGGTTTTTCCACTTTTATCTTAGGACGGTTGGATTCGGCAAAAGGACGTCTAGGATGGTAGTTTTTTTCGGTGCAGTACAATGTATGCTACACATTTTTCTAGTAATAATGATGGAGTAGCTTTATGAGCATAAATTATTTTACAATTTTTTTATTACAACCTATCAAACGATTAAGTAATTAACAATCAATTTTGCATATATTTAAAATTTTTTTTTTGTCAATCATATTTTACCACATTACAATTATAATAAGAAGTTGTGAAAAAATTTATAGTCTTATACCTTTTAATAATATTGAAATTAAATTTTGGCAGAGACCAGCAAGACATATGAGAGAGAGAGAGAGAATTGAGGAGATTTGGGAGTCCCAAAGAAATCTAGAGGTGGGACCTTCACTCTATTCCATTTCTAAGCTTGGACTTTTGCTACCAAAAGTTCAAAATATTCAGACACTGCTGATCAAATCTTGGATATTACTACTCAAATTGTCTTTCCAAGATTGATTGATTTTTTTTTTTCATCTCGTAGTCAGATCACCCAAATCGCCGATTTAAAGGTGATTAGTTTGGAGATAGAGAGTAAGTGCTAATCTCACAAGGGATTTGATGGTTTTCCATCACAGTCACATCCGCCGCCGTCCGATTCGTTTCCATTTTGATTCACTTGAATGCATCATGCATGGGCTTCATGCTAGTAGATATAAGGCCTACGCGGTGCTTTGCTTGCCTACAATGCTTTTGCCCGAAGGTAAACGGCACGAATCCATTATTATTATTATTTTTTTAATTTTAATTTATTTTTTGATAATTCCTATGAGATAGGAAGGTTCAATGTAGTAGGCCTTAGCACATCTGGATGTAAAATTCATTTTGCCAAAAAAAAAAAAAAATCAATTTTATACACTTATTTTTACAAAACATCCATATGATATTAGTTTGTTTATTCTACCATTTATTTTATTTAAATAATATTCTCCTCACTTTTTTTTATTTTTTTATTATTTATCAACTCTCCATTTTTAATCCATCTGAAACTCTCTCTCTACATTCACATCGCTGCCTCTATAATTAAACTTGCCTCTCCCTCTCCTTCTCTCGGTTGAAATTGCCTCTCCCTTTCTCCCTGACAATCGCAAGCAACGATCCACAAGCATCGATCCACGATCCACAAGCACTATTCCAATCGACCCAAACACCAATCCATAGCCACAAGTTCACAAAAATACTCTCTTTGTCTCTGTTGGTGTGTCCGTGTGTGGGTTTGTTTTATTTTGGTTGATTTTGCAGTGTGTTCGTGTTGAGGTGGTGGTGATAGGCGGTGCTAGGTTGCGGTGGTGGTGGTTGGCGGTGCTGAGTTGCGATGGTGGGTCTATTTGTGGTGGTGGGTCTGTGTGTGGTTGGTAGTGTTGAGTTGTAGTGGTTGGTCTGTTTGCGGTGGTTGGTCTATGTGTGGTTGGCGGTGTTGGGTTATTAGTTGTAGAGATTATGGGTTGAAGAGAGAGTCAAGGGAAGAGAGAGAATGTGAGGGGAGAGAAAAAAAATATTAAAATAATATATAGAAAGCTATAGTAACCATGCATATATGCACAGTCACTGTAGCACTTTTGGATATATACACACTTTTTGCAAGCACTGATGTAGGTGTTTTTTTTTGGTTAAAATGAGTAAAATTAACCATTTTTTCTATTTTGCAATCTCTAATGCGATTGCTCTTAGGCCACCAAATATAAAAGACTCTAAAATATTAACCAATAAAAGTGTATCTTTATTTGTAAGAGTATTATCATTTGGTTTCTACAAATTATCCTATTTTACAATTTTAAAAGTTACTTTATTTATTATATTATACCATTTTACAACACACCAAACGTTCTAAAGACTATTTTTTTGCCATTTTATTTAAATATTAATTATTATTATTTTTACTATTTCTCTCTCTCTTTCCCTTCCTCTTCCTCTCTTTCTCCCTTTTTCCTACTACAACCAACAACCACAACTGATTAGCAACACCAAAAAAAACCTAACCACACCTACACTCATCAAACCCACCACCACCAGACACCACCATGGCAACACCCATCGGAACCTACCCAAAATCAAACCCATTCCAAAAATCCAACCCAAACCCATCAAAACCTAGCTACAACCACATTTACCTAGCCATCATGGCCACCATCATCCAGCATCGAAACCCACACCACCACCATCGTTACCTAGCCGTAACCACGACCCCACCCACCCTCCACGACCAAAACCCCCATGCCATCCCAACCCATAACCCTACAACCCACCACACCACCCCCATCCATCGACCTAAAAACTCACTCCCACACAAATCAAAACCCCACACCCACACCACCGAACCACATCATAGACCACCTAACAACTGAGATCAACCCACAACCACGCTTACCCATGATTTTAAAAATTGGATCGGAATAGTTGGTCCAATCGGTGAACTGGGAAATGGATGCTAGTCTGGTCCCGAAAAAGGCCAAAAACTGGGTAAAAACCGGTCAAACTTGGGAAAAACCAGTCAAAAATTGAGAATCAGAAACAAATCTGGTTTTGCCCTCAGTCTATTTTTTAAAACCATGCGCTTACCTCTGTCGCTACCACCACCACACGAATTACGAGTTTGAGAGAAAGGGGGTTTCGGGTTTAAGGAGAGAAGAGAGCAAAACAAGAACAAGAATGAGAGAGAAGGGAAGGAAGACGAAGAGAAATGAAAGAAAGATAGAAAAAAAGTAATACATATATATATATATATATATATATATAGAGAGAGAGAGAGAGAGAGAGAGAGAGAGAGAGAGAGAGAGAGAGAATAAAATATAATAAAAAATTATCAAAGCTTGCTACAGTACCGTCATATATTGAGGATGGTATTGTAGCACAATTGTAGAATTTTTTACCATTGGAAGATCTGGTAATGAGCTTTTTTTGTGTTTTGATGCTAAAATATACCATATTATACCATATAGCATGCTGGGTACTGATGCTCTAAGGGTATTAATTAAGCTCCCATTAGTTAATGAGAAATGCTATGTATACAGTACTTTCACAACAAATCATAAGTTATAGGTTGTTACAAATTTAATTAGTAGTTGTGCATCTAAACAAGCAAGTAGAATAGATTTTATATAAAAAAAATTATTATTTAATTGATATTTAAATATATAAAAGGCCTCTATTTAATTCTCACTTTAGGCCCTAACATACATGGAGCCAACCTTGTACAACAGAAGGGGGAATTTGAATTTTGAACATCTTAAAAAAAAAAAAAAAAAAGATGTGCTAACTAGTTGAGCTACAACCTACGCACTCTTGGCATGAATCCTTTAATTTTAGTATTAGTATTATTTAAATTTTTTATTTTTTGCCAACAGTTCTTGAAATTAACCATAGAACTTTAATGTGGGTTTTGGTTTGTTTAACTGGTAAAGTCTATTGTTGTCGAACAAGAACAGATGATTGAATCATCCCTATACCAAAAATCAACTGATGTCTTAGCCCAATAATAAAAAGCAATTATCATAGAGTTGACAATATAAATTAAAATTCAATCGTATCTATCAAAAAACATAGAACTTCAATGTTTAACTATCAAGAAAATGATAACTATGGTCAAACAAAGAAAAATAAATGTTTTGAGTGAGACTAAAATTTCGTTATTATGACTCAAATTCATCCAAGTGAGTGTTTACATATATCTCATTTGAGATTCCTTGCAAGTTTGTTTAGACCCAGGGACATAGCTACCTTTGGATTGGGGGGAATTTTTTTTTAAAATATATTATTATATATATGTGTACTAATTTTAGCAATTTTGTTCTATAAAATTAAATTTTTTTCTCTAAAACAATATAATTGATTCTTTTAAGAGTAATGCTATACTCACAAACTTTTTTACAAACTATTTTGATAGCAAATTCTTATTAGTTTGCACATGGACCCACCATTCACATTATTTTTTTTACTTACTAGTAACCACTTATTACATCGATAATTTATAAAAAAGTTTGTAGCGTTAGTATTTTCCTCATTTAATGACTATAAAAAAATTTATAGATTTAAAATCTAAAACAAAATATACAAGCCAAAAAAAAAATAGCTCAACAACAAAAATTACAAATAGTAAAACTAGAAATGTAAAAAATTAAGCTCAATTAACCAATTTTATTTAAAATAAACAACCCTACCCTTTGAAAAGTTCTAAACAAAAATAATTTTGTTCTTACCAAAAAAAAAAAAAACTTAGCAGCTAAGTAGTAATAGAGTTAAAGGTTTAAATTGCTACACATAGCCAACAATAAAACCACCCCCATTAACTCAAATTTTTGGCTCAGTCCCTGTCTAGACCCCTCCAGTTCATATTTCCCATAAAATATGGTGTTAATAGGTCTTATCTAGGTAGAGTAGTCATAGTTAGTTGTTTCCTTCGTTTTGCACCATAAAAAAGAAGAAGAAAAAAAAAAAAAAAAAAGAAACTTTGTGGTTTTAGATCATTAGACTAAGAGCATTCATTCTAATCAACAAACTAGCATTACAACAACACACACACAATGCTATACTCCATTAAAACCCATCAGCTTAACAAATTGCTTCAAAAAAAATGTATCTATGAACAATACCTCAATATATTTTTTGAGGTATTGTTCATCAACACATCAAATAAAAATATATTTTTTTATACTCTCCAGTCCTTCGGCAACAAGAACCTTGTTGTTAAGTTATGGTTTTTCACATAACATTTATATTGGCTTATTTCATGGCAAAAAGTGTTCTAATTGCATTAATTTATTTCCTTGTATTTTGTGGGATTTTATTGTATTGGGTTTAGTATTAAGTCGGTGAAGATTGCTCAAGAAGTTGATCTTGTGGCTCAGCTCACGAGTGGTGCAACCCATGAAAGTCTCATGAGAATCACATGCTGGAAGTTGAAGAGTCAAGTGTCAGCTTGTATTTCATGAGTCACTTCGTGACTCAGGCCGAGTCGTGAGTAACCCGTGAAACTCTCTGCCTGGAGGATTTTAAGTGTGACTTTTATACCTGTCACCCATACTATATATACCCTTATCACCCACAAAAAGTGAAATGAGGCTATTCAGAGAAAACCCTAGAGAGGTTTCTACAATACACCCACCTTTTAGAGAAAGAGCCATTCATCTTTTAGTGAGAAATCATTGTAGTTTCTTATCTTTCCCTCTCTCATTGTTATACCTTGAGAGGAGATTTGTATCCAAATACAACTCATATCTATTCAGAGTGTAGAGAGTGTTTTGGAGTTTGGGAAGCATTTGAGATTTGCCAAAAGAAGCCGGTGAGGCTTGGTGGATGCAATCAGGTAGTATTGCGGGAACCAAATAACTAGTGAAGACAAGACTCCGAAAAGTTCATTGGTAGTTGGAGCTTGAAGGGCTCGAGTACTTTAGGTAGATTAGGCTTGGAGGGTCTTTTTGATATCCTCGTACTCTAACTTATTCACTAATGGATTGATTTCGACTTGGATGGTTAGTGTTATATTGTGTTTGCATATTTTTTCCTTTACTCTTTAAGCTTTATATTTATTGTTGCTTGCTTGTGGTTATGGCTTAGAGAGTAGTTCTAGTTATTGCGCATCATTTACTCTTATTCCGCACTTAGATAAGTTAGAGTAAAAACAATTAAGTTGTGTTTTTATAATTGGGGGTCTAAACAAGCTATAATGTTTTATACTACTCGAGTTTTCACTTGCCATGAGATCAATGAGGTTTGTCACAAATCAAAGAGAAGTTGATTACGTGGTCCTTCCGCGATGAGTAGTTGCCTTTTCATGAGATTGATGAGACTCGTCACAGATTTGATGAAGTTCTTAGAGTTGGGACATAGATTGATGGAGCTCAAAGTTAGGATGCAGATTAGAGCAGAGCTAAAACCCAAATGTTTGATTTGGGTTGGTGGTTAGGTGCGATGGAAGAAAAAGAGCCACACTAGGACCCAAGGGTTTGGTGGCTAAAACTCAAATGTTTAATAAAATGTAGCATGCTTATATTTTTAGGGTTTGGCTTCTCTACGATGCTTTTGTGCATTGGAAGTGATACAAGATTGCCACGAGTCCTACAATAACCACGAGTTAGTCCTCTGCCTTGTATAATTAGTACTTTATAACCAATGTTTGCTTCTCTCCTATAATAGTAAATTCTTCTCATTAAATTTATATAAATTTATAGTGAGATTTATTATTTATGTACAAAGATGGATTTTTTTTTGGAAATATTGAATAATTTTCCTTGGTTGACGCCATAAGAACGGGCTTTCACAAAAGTTGGGACTTGTTGGAACCATGCAATGGGCCATTCTATTTCCATTTCTAGACATGTGCATGCATTACCTCCCAGTTTCCGAAGAATTATGGATGTGTTTGATCCCATCCCACACTCTAAGGATTTGGTTATGTCATATGTGGGCTCAAACAAGTGTCACTGCCTCCCCTTCCAATTGAATATCTTGCACCTTGTTCTAATGCTAGAGCTTCAAAGTTCAAACCTTTTATTATTTGAAAATGAAGTTGTTGTGGGTTTTAATTAGCGCAGTTAGTAAATTTTATTGTTATTAAATAAGATCTTGCCTATACCAAAAAATTAGTTGATGACTAATGCCATATACTCAAATTTATGGTTTCTATTAAAAAAATAAGAAGGAAAATCTGACTTTGCTTATTCAATTTCCCTTCCTGAATTGCTTCTTTAATGTTCAATAATTTAATGTTTATTTTTTATAATTTGATAATTGGAGAAGGAGAGTTGAATCCTATATTTTTGTTAGAAATATTAGAGGTACCAACTACCAACCAATTGAAGTACAAATACAAAACTTATAGTACAACTTAATATTTTATATGATGGTATCATATAAAACAATGAAAACTCCCTCACATATGTACTATTATTAATTCGGACACAACAGGTATCCATGATATCCTCTACTTTCCTTCCCATTTGTTGTGGCTTCACATTATTTACTTCTTCTTTTCTTTCTTATAAATTGGCAGATCATGAGATGAGTTCTCCAGTAAATTTGACAGTTTATATTTTATTTTATTTTTCACAAACTTCATTTCACAATCATTTCACTAAATTTAATGTTGGACTGTTAATTTTAACTGCAGTGGCGAGTGACATAAAGTACAGAAATCAAACTTTGGAAAATAAAAATGAGAACAGGATACAGTAATTCAAATTTGATTAAAAGCCTTGTAATTTAATTGACACATTTTTATACATAAAGACATAAATGACCCGTTTAGTACATGTGTTTAAAAACTGAAAATTATTGTTGGAAAATATTTGTGGAAATACGTGTGGGTGAAAAAGTACGTTAAAATGCGTAAAATATTGTTTAAAAACTGAAAATGGTTGTTTAAAATCACAAACCAAACACCCTCAAAGTGTTTGAAGACTTATAACTATCTAAAACAAATCAACACCAAAATAGTGAAACTCTAAACCTCCATTTTTGATGTGGTCCTGTGGATAACCACTATTGTGCTGTTATGCCATCCACAACTTTGTTTGTTAAAAGATTCCATGAGGACAATTTTAAGTTCTAAAAATATAGTCCATCTCTGAATTTCATCATACTCTATATTGAAGTCACATAGCTGAATATTTTAACCTAAATTTAATTGAGGTTTAGGACCTTAGGTTTCCACTTTGAGAGAAGTCGAAGTATTATTAGACTATAATTTTAGTAATACCTTTTCATGGTTTGATACTCATCTAAAGACACTTTTTAACGATAGTGATATATTCTTAAACCTTAAAACATAATTGACTTAAAAAAAAAACTTACAATTAAGGGATGCATGATTGATGTAGATGACTGAGTAGAACGTCTTTATTGCATCAATATGCTTAAATGCTTAATATTAATGCATTATATAGAACACCCTAATCACTTTTGTTTATGTTTCCAAATCTTCTAAAAACTAACATTCGTATACAAAATAGCTACACTACATAGTATTCGAAAAGTGTATTAATTAAACTACATAGTATTCGAAAAATGTATTAATTAAGAATTGGTTGACTTTATTAATCATGAAAAAGCAAAGCTAAACAAGAACACAAACAAGGAGAGGTCTAAAATCTAAATAAAATAACAACCAATTTCACTTTAGTCAAACAAAATCTCAATTTGGGGTATATCAAGACCCCACAATTTTAATTTATATTTGCGCCGTTCACCTTTTCATGATTATCAAAAGACCATTTTGATAATAAATGTGGGGTCGTAATATTCAATTCGGGTTTATAAATATTATTTTCCATTACTTGGTTGTTGGGTATGGTTGATATATATGTGTGTAATGTGTTCATCAATAACATTCATATTCACATTATGGCCGACCAATTGAACTTAACTGTATGGATCAGTCCGATCATGAATTGAAGGTTCAATGAGAATCATAGACCCCCACAAAGCTAAAATAAAACATCAAAATCATCTTTCTTTTTTCAATGACTTTAAAAGGTTTTTTAAAAAGGAGCAACGACCGTTTGATGATCCCCCTTTCTTTTTCTCATAAGATATGGCATCTCCTTTTACAAAATTGAGTGTGATTTGGAGCATCTTTTTCTTGCTGTTTATTGTACTAGCAAGATGAACAGGAGCTTTGGATCTCTCTTTACCAGACAGGTAATCAGAACATTTTCCAAATTTTCAAACACTACCCAATTCAAGACTTGAGGATATATCGAAGGTACAACTAAGGATATGCTATAATATTATGGGGAATAATAATATTGGTTAAGATTATGAACAAAATGATGGCTTTAAAGTTTAATGGCCTTGAAAGATGATACTAGTTTATTATATTCTATTTGATTAATGTCAAGGACAGGACTATTACACAATATTTTTTATAATTTGAAAAAGTAATAAATTGTGATTGGAATAATATTTATTTTTACAATATTCTATCATTGATATCATTTTTATTATAGGCTAATAAGAACAAATTATGTTAATAATTGTGAAATTTCTTGTAAGGTTTTATTAACGAATGCCTTTAAGACATCCATTAATAAACCATTTAAAACAATTTTTTAATATAAAAAATGTAAAAGTTTTCTAAAATTGATAATTAATGTATACCCACTTTTTATTTTTTTATTTTTTATTTTTTTATGCTTAAACTTATTATTATGTTTAGAGTCATGATTATATTTGACCGTATATTCTAACATGTGGTGGAGTTGCATTGGTTGAAAACTCGAAATGATAATTTAGGCATAGCAGCACAACACATTGACCTATTTAACTGATGCATGTACCCACATATGAAGCTCATTATGGCATGCATCTTATGCATGCATTTGCTGAGGTAGCTATACTTAACTCATTAATATTAGGTTAGGTTTGATTATTGAAAAAGTGGTAAAACTCAGCGTAAAAATCTTGCGACAGAAACTCTAGACCTAACTCTGATCATGGTCATCATTTTCTACCATCCTCTCAACAATAATAGGAAAGCATCCGAAAGATTGGGTTTCTGTGCATACCCAGTCACCTTCCATTTTAAGGTTGCCATGAAAAAGACTTGTATTGAAATTGAGAGTGTATCCTCTAACCAAACAGACTACTACTTGAGAGTCTTGGAAAAACTACTTTAATTTTAATGTCCTTTAAGGTTTACATGAAATTAATTACACTCTTAAAAGGCTCAATTCTCAAATAATATTACTGGTTTATACACCAAAAAACACAACCAAGAAGAAAGACATTTCCCCCCTAAGAAGAATTGTGTTATTGGACACTTTATATTTATCCAATATTTAATAAAGAATTAAGAAAAATTACACCAATTTCAACAAAATTTATAGAATGATTATCTCTTACTTGAGTTTTGTGATAAGCATTACAGAATTGATGCAATATCCATTTTTCCTTGATTTATTATATTTTTTGTGGATCTCACCTTTTGTTAAGTGACATTTCTAATTTGTCCTTGATTTATCATTAAAATCACTACTTTACCCCTTAAGTTACTTAATTTATCAACAATAAAAGATGCTTAATCAAATAACTCAATGGTTAAATAGAAAATCCCATGAAACTTTTGCTCAAGTGGAATTTTTGGGGAGGAGCTCCTCAGCAACTTGCATCCCATATACTTTGTGAAGCTCGAAGCATAGCTGACTTGAACATACTCATGGTACAACCATAGAAGTTTGAAGTAGAGTCATTGGGATTGACCGAGCTATGATCAACATTTTCTCGGGTTGAATTCTGAATGTAAAGTTAATTGTTCATCCAAATTTATTGTTGTCACCTATTGACAACCACCCAACATTAAATACTAAATGATTGATCTGAACAGTGAGAAAGGTAGGATTAGACCTACAATCGTCCTTTCATCTTGGTAGCGTTGGGGAGATTGGATTGGAACCAACTCTCAATCCCCTAATTTTGGGGGTAAGAGCTTAAAACCCACCGATAAATCCCCCCATCGGGCCCATCCACACCAGACTTGAGAGAGAACACTTTCTAAGAAGACAATCAATGGTTGAGCTTCAGACTTGAGAAGTACCAATAGCCTTTTAGTAAACAAGGTGTGAAATATGAGTGATTTGACTATATTATAATGAGATTGTTGTTTTCAAGTTATATACGTAGTTCTCTTGTCGATGAACAAAAATGGGTAGACCTTTTTTTTTTTTAAGTTCTCTTATCACATGCCAAATTTATTGTGTTGAGTAAATTTTTATCCACTATAATGCTTATGTAAAATTTAAAGATACTATTATTTATACAAATTTTGAAAAAAATTTCCTTCTCTATACGTGAAGGGGGGATAATTTTTCCTGAAAAATATATTCTTTATCATAATGTTTTTCAGTTTAGAAGAGTTTGATAAATCTAATCCATTTTTTAAGGCAAGTATGACATTAGACCTAATTTTTTTTTTTTTTTTTTTTTTTTTTTTTTTTTATGATTCAATAATATAACAGAGGTAGGCGATTTATAGCTGGATATATATCTCAAATAGAAATACCAAGAGGTGCAAGTTGGAGCACATTATAGTTTTCTATATTTTTCTTTTGGGTCATTCACCTTTAGACCTATACATTTTTTTGGGCCTCAATTCTATTCCCTAAAACGTATAAATGGGCTGGGCTATATTTTGGAGCTTGATGAATGTAGATCGAATTTGGGCCTCAAGTTGTCCATCTGGGCTCTGTTCCATTTAAGCGAACTAACAGAACAAGGAAGCCCATCAAAAAAAAAAAAAAAACAGAACAAGGAAGCGACAAAGCTGTGAAGGTAGTGACACAAGAAGAGGAACCAACAACAACAACAATGGAGTGCGCCGGAAAAGGCAGGGGAACTCGTTGTTTGGGCCCACCCAGAAAACGCTGTCACCGTTGCGGAGCCGTTGCTTATTGCTCAGCCTCTCACCAGGTATAAGTTTTTTTTTTTTTTTTTTTTAATATATATTTTTTTAACTTTAGATTTTACATGTGCCTTTGTAATCATAACCTTGGTCCGAATTTGATTGTTCTAAAGAACACCCAATTTGGATATGGTGTTGTACTGTAGCATCCTAGTTCTTACTTTTGTTTGTGTTAAGTGTTTTTGACCTTTTGGGGAACCAAGTCATGTGTAAGGACTTTAATGAATTCAACCTAGTATTAATGTATGCAACAACAATTGGGTTTGTCTTAGTTTGAACAGAATTGGTGTGTGCTTGCCAGCTTGGAAAAAAAGAAAACTTGGCTTCTAATTGTCATTTGAATTAGTTCATGCCTACAAAAGAAGTTAGTTTAAATTACATGTGGTGTAACTCTTTGTTAATGCTGCAGAGTTCGTTGGCCACAAATGATTATTATTGCAATTTACGGCTAATTAGCTTATGCCTGTAACAGAATTATATTGATGTGTATTTGTAAGGCTTGTGAAAAATGTAGTTCTTGATGACTATAGACTAGTGTCTCAACTTGGCCTTTCAAAACAAGTCTAGTTGCATTTAGGTCATTCTTTGTGGAATTTTGGTAATGCTCATGATTTAATTCTCTTGGCTTATTTTCCTACGAGTTTTGGAATGTGAGACTGAGACGGCTGGTTGAGACACTTATGCTGGTTATTGAGTGCTTATTACATATATCAATTTGTTAACTATGGGATTAAAATTTTCTATGATTCGTCTACACAAAAGATACAATCAATGATGTTGAGAGCCTAAAAGGAAATTAACTATATTAAATGTTGCCTACATTTCTCACTGCTGAGTCTAGATTTTATCGGGGGTGAAAGGTTACTTCGGTATTAGTTCATCCATGAATGTAGTTTAATTGCAGCATTAACATCTTTGGAGATAGAGATTATTCATGGTACAAGATTATGCATTTGTATTCAATGACTGCCCTGAAGTGCCCAGAAGCTGCTGTCAGTACTTCTTCTTCTTGTTTTTATTTTTTATTTTTTTATGGGACAAGTTTTTGTTTCTTTCCACCACTGTTCAATGATCTTTACTTGGGCTAATATCCAGCATTTTACCTTACAAATCTATCATATGGCTGTCATGTTTTTTGTGTGCGTGTGCGTGTTAAAGCCCCTTTTTTTCCTTTGGCTGAAAGCTATCATTCAACTTTTGCCTTTAGATTTTGCACTGGAGTGATCACAAAGAAGAGTGCAAAAGATTAGCACAACAAATGAAAAGTGTTGATGTCTTGAATGACTTTCCTTTCACGTTTTCTCAAGAAGCTACACTTATGGTAATTACCTTATACTGTCTACGTATTTTTTTTGACATTATTGATATAATTCTGGTCAAATCTGTTAGGTCCATGAAAAGAAAGAGACTAGGTGTTCATTCTTGAGCAAAAGGGGCATCCATCAAGTGGGAATGTGGCTGTATGAATGTTGTTGTGGCTCATCAGTTACTTCCTCTGACTGTTTTAGGTAATTATCTTTTTAAATCTTTTCTATCTATATGGTGCATAAAGGATTTTCTTTGTTATGATGTCATACTTGTTTTCTTAATTTTGGTTAGCTATATTTTTTCCTTCTTATTGGCAGGTCAAATGATGGTTGGCACCTTCCAAGAATCTTATGCCCATGTAATGGTATTATCTTTTGCTTGTGGCTCATTGTTTTGGAGTAGAAGTTGATGTATTTGAATTCACAATATAAACATGCAGAGCCTGTAGCTCCAATACCAAAGCAGTTAAGTAGTTGGAAGGACTACTATGAGTGGAGGTGCATTCCACTTCATTCACCAGTGGCTTTGCTTCTTCACTGGGTATGTATGTTGCATTTAAGTCGTTAGTTGAGAGTTGGAATTTATGAACTACTTCTTATTACTTTTAAAAGATTAATCTACAATATTTCTTATGTGGCCAAGATTGAGGCATGTAGGAAGAATCAACACCTTAGCATTTTAGCTACAATCTCCTTTTCTGGAATGCATATTTTTTGAGGCTGCTTATGGTTACTATGATTCTTTTTGGAATATGATTTTTAAAATCTGTGTGGTTGGATTCTTAAAAAAAGAAAAAAAACTGTGTGGTTGTATTGTTAGCAGCTTCCCATTTATATTTCAATCCACATTTATGTGAATGGTGTTTTGGCTTCTGCTTTTACTAAGAAGTTGATAATTTGAAAGGTATTTGGAAAGTCAAAGCTCCTAGGCATTTTTCCTTCTTTGTTTGGATTGTAGCTTGGAATAGGATTCTTACGGGTGATAATTTGAGACTTAGGGTGTGTTTGGATACCGCTTATTTTGTTAAAACTGAAAAATTATTGCTGAAAGTATTGTAAATAAAGGTAAAAGTTAATTGAATAGTACAGTGAAGCCTATGAATAGTGCCAAAAAGTGCAGTGAGGCCTATGAATAGTAACAAAAATAAGCTGAATTGTGAAATAATTTTAATTTTTAATCCTAACCCAAAGGCACACTTAGGGGCTTTGATTTTGTTGACCGGTGTATTATGTGCTGTTGTTGTGGGGAGACTATAAATCACTTACTGCTTCATTTTTGCTAGTTGAAATAAAGGTAAAAGTTAATTGAAATAGTACAATGAAGCTTATGAATAGTGCCAAAAAGTGCAGTGAGGCTCATGAATAGTAGCAAAAATAAGCTGAATTGTGAAATAATTTTAATTTTTAATCCTAACCCAAATGCACACTTAGGGGCTTTGATTTTGTTGACCGGTGTATTATGTGCTGTTGTTGTGGGGAGACTATAGATCACTTACTTCTTCATTGTGAGATGGCTTGTCAATTGTGTAATTTTGTTTTCAAAAATTTTGGGATTTCGTGGGTCTTACCTAGTATGGTCCAGATTTGCTCTTTGGTTGGTGGTTGGGGAAACATTCCTCAAAAATCTGGAACTTAGTACCATTGTGTCTATTGTAGTGTATTTGGAGGGAGCGTAATTAGCGAACCTTTGAGGACTTAGATAGTTCTGGAGAGCAGCTACTTTGTTCTTTTAGTGGATCTTTCTTTGACTGGTCTCAGGCTTGGAGACTCACTTCTAGTGATTCTCTCCCCTATTTCCTAAACTCTCTTTTCCTTTGTAATTAATTTTCTGTTTTGTTTTCTTTCTCTCTGTATTTTTTGTTTGCTTTGTGCTTTTCATGCATAAAGTAGCTTCTTGAATATACATCTTTCTTACTTAAAAAAAAAAAAAAAAAAACTAAGAAGTTGAATTCAAATCCAACACTTCTTTATTTATGAATCCAGATTCAGCTTACTGTTAATTTTGGATATTGTGATTTTAATCAGAAGAATAATGATTTTTTTCCCCATTAATTTCAGCCATTTATGATATATCAAGCCACTCAAGTTGCTGGACTTGGAAGTTCAACTTCTGAAATCAGGGACAAACTGTGCATACACTATCTTGGTATGTTGTTGCAGTTCAATTATTTACTCTGCAAGCAGTAAATTTAACGTTTGATGTCTCTTTTGAACTGTTTTTCTAGTATTATGGTTCTATGCTAATGGATGTGTCTTAGACCAATTTCTTTCCCTTAATATCTTTCTTTTTCTGTAAATTATTTAGAGAAATCCACAGAAAGTAAATATGTTTTCTGAAGTTCATGCTTCACATTTGTTCCTTAAGTCACATAGCAAGCCTTGACATTGTGAATAGTTATTTGACCTAGCCAGTGGGTCTTTTTGGAACTTGATTTTGAGGATGAGTTTTAGAATGAGTAGCATCAATGGATATTTTATGACTGTCCTAGTTTATAAGGTAATTTTTATAATATTTTAGTCCATCCTCTAGCCTGTATTATAGGAGTTGAACTTTGTGCCCAACCTCCCTACAACTGCTACAAGTCTCACGGTAACAAGTGAGACTGATAGCTGTTGGCCTTATTAACTATGTTTGTTAAAGCTGATGCTGACTACATGGTTTGTCAGGGTAGGCAATGTAGAAGCATGGTTTTTTGATAATCATGCTGCTTTATCGTTTACCGTGGAGCCCATTCATCGAGGCGATTGGCTATTATCTTTTACTTGTAAAATAAAAAGATTGTTTTGAATATAGTGTAGTATGAAGTGAATGTATATTGCTGTATTATCGACTGGCACTTGAGTCGGGGTGAAAATGCTCGTACGCAAATAGTATAAAATGATGTTCATCCTATATTAAGCTTAATTTCTACAAAGTGCTGATGTTGTGTCTAGGTAATATCAAAAATAGTTTTATGTGCCTTTTTAGTAATGATAAGTTTGTTGATCATCCATATAATATCACCAATGTATTACTGAAGCTTTTGTTATTGACAGGGCCTGAGAAAGAGCTTTTGCAACTTGCTGTGTTTGCAGAGTTGCATGCACTTTTCCCCGGTGTGCATGTGCATATAGAGCTCATTGGGCCTGCAATTCCACAACATAGGTCAGTTAGTGCACTTCATAATGGATGTTTTATAAGGATTTATTTAGTTGAGTAGTTTTTATTAGAACTTAATTTGCCAATGAGCTCTAGGTGGAGAGTGAGGTTGTGGGGTTCAAGATTCATTGGGTGCACGTGTAACTTAAAATAAAAGAACAAAAAAAGGACTTTATTCCATGAAGATATATTTAGTTAGCAGCAAAAGTGTTTCTTTCTGTTGTAACCATCATGATACTTAAGACATTACTTAGAAATATTATGATACTGAAAACATTATTGCTGACAAATATTTTTTTACTTTCCTGCATTGGGATAAGCAGGGATGGTGAGAGGATTGATCTTGGAAATTATGCTCATTGCCTTGAGACAGATTGCATTTGTAAATCTGCAAGTGAGAATTTGAGCTGGGATGTACAGACTGGAAGAACTTCAAAAGTGACGTTGCAGCTTCGAAGAGGGTTATATCATGACTGCTATCATGAAATAGCAAAGGTTGCTTTCTTTATTGCTGTTGTTATAGACAGACACCCATGCACACACACACACACACACACACACACACACACACACACACAAACTTATTTTAAATTATATATTTTGCACTTAAGTTGTCTTTCCAAAACCTCTCACCTAGGTATGTTAGTTGCTTAATACTACTTTTGGCAGTAATTCGTAACTTCTGGTACATGAACAGGATTTCTCTCCTCATTTGGTGATTGCTCCAAATGCTGGCATTGCTGCATATTCAAGTTGGTTGCCAACAATTGTATGTGTTTTGATACTCTTAACATCTCACTCTCATAGTTTACGTTTGTGTTTATTTGTCACAGAAAAAGAAGCTTTTTCCATTACAAGCAAACAAAGAGCAGAAAGTGCCTGTAATTTTTTTTATTTTTTTTTTATTTTTTTTATTTTTTATAATAATGTTAGTTCTTTTGGTTACTTGGATGAGCGTTTCAGGAGCTAATAAAGGAGACAAATGTCCCAGCAGTTTTTTCTGATTACTGTGAAGAAGCTTGTCATCTTGGAGCTTGTTGCATAAGCACTTTAACTGGCCATCCTCTCATATTTCCTGTGTGTTCACATTGCTTTATTGTTTCTTTGTGTTATTTTTCTCTAAGCTACTGTTCCATTGTGTTCAAAAGCTTTGAATTGTTATGCTTAATTTAATCAGATCCCAAAATTTGCCACTGCCTTGTAGATACAATTAAATCCATTCAGGCAGCCAATGGTGGTTGAAGACAGTGCTCTATTTCTTCCTTGCTACAGTAATTGCTTCCTCTTTGGGATGTGACATGGTCTTCAAGGTCAACTTGAGTACTGTTTATTGACTTCTTAAGATGGATTTCTGAACTTGTCATAGAACTTGAGTACTATTGTTCAATTGGGTTATCAACGCATATAAGGCATGTTTACTGATGAAGCAGTCTTGAGGTTTCCAAGGTGATTATGAAGGTTTGTTGCAAGACATCACCATGTGCGTGCCTTATTCTGGCGAACAAGATCAAGTGGCTTGATGGAATGTTTAGTGTATTCAACTCAGGATTTACCTAAAAAAGAAAGATCCTAGGGAGATCTAGAAGTTTCTTGGCTCTCAAGATGATGCCAGTGGTTCTTTGGCTCTTCTTTACATTATTCACAGAGACAGAAGCTATATGCTATTGCATTACAGGTTTGTTGGTTCAGTGAAGCATTTGCCAACCAAGGTCGCTGCAAGTTTTTGACAGATCAAACCCATTCAAACTTCTTTTCCGCTTCTCCTTTCTCTCTTTTATGCTATACCAAGAGTTTTTCTAACCCATCACGATGCTCTCAATGACCTTTTGACAAGAACATTAGAATTTCATATTTATCTGCCTTGTGGAATGTATTTATTTACTTGTGTTAATGAACTTGCAAATGTTAGATATACTAACTGAGACCTGCATTTCAGAGTTTATTACTCCTAAAGATGGATAGTGAATATCTTCTCATTGTTGATATGTCTAGCTGGACCAAGTAGCAAATTTTTTGATAGTTAATGGGGCCTTGCATGCAACATCCCTCTTACATGAAAGTAAATCTCACACAATATTGCATGCAACATTCCTCTTACATGAAAGTAAATTTCATGTGATATCCCTCTCACATGAGATTGGACCTCATAACTGAAAGGGATGTTGCATGCAGGAAATAATATATCCATTGGAAGAGGGACACAGGACACTATAGTCTCCATCCGATGGAGGTGCACTACAGTCACCCATCACCATTTGTGGGATGAGTTGGTAGCAACTATAAAAAGTGACACTATAAGATGCTTTTGCAATGAAATCATGTTTAGCAAATACTTGATTCAAGTAGTCCAAATTCTGAAAAAACTAGTTAATCAAGCCAAAGGTCACTTTGAGCCTTTTCTATGTAGTTATTGCTACTTCCTATCGGTGAATCAGTACTCTAAAGATTCTAAACTAATATTATGGCAAGTTTTATTTAATATTCAAATTTGTAATACTTTATCATGTCAATTTCAAGCAATGATCCATTTGTAGTGGACAGATCATATTGTGAGTTTTAGTGAAGTGAGAGCAAGCCTCATCCTTTTTTTTAATGATGTTAAGATATCAAACTGAAATAATATCTAAGACTCTTCATCGGTGCAAAATTATTTGCAACCGTTTTTTTAGTTATAAATAAATAAATGATTTTTTTTTTTTTTTTTTTGTATTAACCTCAGATCTCTTATTCAACCATCAGAGAAACTTTACCAGTTGAGTTAATTGGAACTCATATCAAGTTTTAGATTATTGATAGTATAAATAGTAATAATAACTATAGGGATAAGGGCTCAAAAATGGGTATTGGTTCGTAGACCGTGTCTGAGAATATTAAAACGCCCAAGGATAGGTAGACAATAGTGGAGCCATACAAATTAATATTATGTGGAAGAAGTCTGGTCACGAGGGGTTGGGATTGTAGGCTGAGGAGAAGTACCTCATCGGCTAAGTAGAGTAGAGGTCAAAGGTCCGACCTTTTGTTAAGAACAAGGCACCATACGATCACACTAGTAAGGATAGGCATCAAAAGGGGATAAGACGAAGGAAAGCTGAGAAATATCTAAGAGAAAGCCGCTACCACTGCATTGAATACTTTGCAGCTAACTCTCTAGCCGCATTAATATGGAGGTGATATTTGAACAGTAAACTTCAACCTTATACCTACTCACAAAGACTTCAGGAAAGAAAAGTGTTGATTGGACAAGGATCAAAACCAACAATTTGATCTAAATGTGGAGGGCTGAGATAAAGTAAAGAAGTGGAATATAAAGAAGAAAAACTCTATTACAAAGAAAAAGGAGATTAGATAATCTGAAAAAGGGTTTGTATACTAAAGAACTGTAATTGTGCTTAAGTTCAAAAGAAATATGTAAGAATTGCCTTCCTTAAACTTTGCCGAACGAGATTTTCCTTGCATAAAACTGTTTATTCTTACCTTCTAGTATTGTTTAACCTACTATGATTGTTGTCTAACTCATAGGAGCCCAGTTTCTAGCTCATTCTCTACAAATTCATTGTTTTAGACTCTTTGGACCCTTGTCCTTTTCATTTTTGGGTTTGGGAAGCAAAACCTGCCCTTACAATAACTTATAATATACTCCAGTTAAAAAAAGAAAGAAAGAAAGCTTGTATGAATATAGGCTTTTCTAATATATAAAAGAAAAAAAAGAAAACAATAAGAGAACCAACTTTTTCGGTGCGTTAAATATACTTTATACATTAAAAAAAAAAAAAAAAAAACTACATTTGGCTCTTCAATCCAACATTGGATTTTTTTCCCCTATCTACAAAAAATTAAGAGGTCAAACTATCATTTGGTACATTAAACCATGTGCTAAATTTATTATTAATATATATATTTTTTGTTATCATCGTTCGTAAACTATAAACCATGTGCTAAATTTATTATTAATATATATTTTTTGTTATCATCGTTCGCAAACTATTGTTCATATTAAATGATTCAATGATACATTTACTCCACTTACCATTGAAATTGATTGCCACAATTGTTTCGAACAAACTGATAAAAAAAAAGTCACAATCGTACAACTTTTGTTTCCATTGAACTCTTTTGACCTTGCATTAATAACAACAATAATTAATTACAAATTGTGGTGTCAAGATAATATAGAATTTTTTCAATCAATATTAAATAATTGATAGTTCAACTTTGATAATAACCAAAAAAAAAAAAAAAAACTGATTTTTTAACACATGTTTCAAGAACCAAATTCATAAGTTGTCCAAAATTAATACTAAAAAAAAAGCCATTATTCTAAATAAGATTATGTCAACCTTTATCCTTTTCTCTTCGGAATAATGAATTTTTCTATAAAAGTTTTAGTTAAAAATAATTATATGGTTTTGTTGTGGGTTCTAGTTACCTTAATTGTTAAAGTCTTTCAATCTTTGCTTACATTAAAAAAAAAATTATAGTATTACATTAACAATATAATAAATAATTAAAATTTTGAATTAGTTTTTGTTTTTTATTTAAAAAGTTGACACATAAATTTGTAAGACTTGTATAGTAGAATTTATAATGTCCTTAACATTATTATAATTTTTTTTTGAGAGAGTTTCAACATTATTATAAATTAAATGATACATATATATAAATTTAGGTGCAATTTTTTTTTTGGAGGGTCAGGTGCAATTTCTTAAGTGTAGCACATTACACATACATTAGATTTTTCAATTAAATTAAAACACATAATTAATTTGAATTCTTTTTGAAAAAAGATAATATTAATTATATTGTATTGGTCCATAAACAGGTTTAGAGGAATTTTTTTACAATCCATTAGGTGGTGGTTCACAAAATCATCAACTTGTATTACTTAAACAAGTTACATTACTCATAAAATAGGTAATGTGATTAAAACTTTATGCAAATGATTTTGTGAACTTTTTTTGTAGTTAATACAAATATATGCTTGCAATTAATTGAAAATTTTAATATGTTGCATATAATTATTATTTTTTTTGAATTAAAAAGTCACAAATCTTTTTTCTTGACATTATTAGTTTATTATTTTTTTAAAGATAAGATAAAATTCAATCTATAGCATCGTCTCATAATGATTATTCTTTATCATTCTTATCCAAAAAAGATTATTCTTTATCCTTCAGTCAAAACACAATCGATTTTTGGTGTAAAGAATATCCAATCTCTTATTTAAAGACAATAAACTTCACTAGTTGAGCTGGATCACATCATTACTTAAATAGGTTTTTTTTTTTTTTTGAGCAACTTAAATAGTTACATATTGGAAGGATTAATGTTGGGCAAAAGTCTATCCTTTTGGATCATAGCAAGAACCAGAAGAAATGTCCTCATAAACTCACTAAAATGTTGAAGTTTCCACCAAGAAACATTGTAACAAAAAAACAAAGCTAACTAACAAAGTAGCTATGAAAACGAAAACAAAAACAAACGTAGTCCACCACTCCACCCCTAAAAAGTCTAAGTCCTAATAATATAAAGTCCAAAGCCCTCTTTTCCCTTCAATTCCCAATTCCCAATTTCTCATCCCTCAAATTAGGGTTCCTTGCTCTCTTCCCAAATCGATCAGAGCTTGGACCCATGTCTCTGAACTCTCCATTCAAGCACAGACTACTGTCAATAATACTGCTCTGCGTTTTGGGTCTTGGATTCGGGTTCGGGTCGGATGCTCTGAAGTTACCGTTTCGGGTCAACGATGTTCTTCCCGTTTTGCCTCATCAGATTTCGTGGCCGGTGCTGAACAACTTTCACAGCGCCGTTGATTTGTTGCCCGCCTTTGTGGGATCGGTGAGCCCCAACAATGGCACCCTCGAGTGGAAAGGCGCGTGCTTTTATGGCAACGAGGCTCGCCTTGAGTTCACCGAGAGCGATAGGGACGAACCCACTTTGGGTGGCGGTGTTCTTTATCTAAAGGTCACTCTTTTAGTCCCCTTTTTTTTTTTTTGTTGAAGACCCATTTGGAATTTTGATTGTAATTTGTGAAATTGAAAAGGAAAAAATGCTAAAAGCTAGTGATAGTTTTACTATAAAAGGTTTTGAAACTGATGAGACAATGAATGTTATCTGGGTATGAAGGTTTTTAGTGCCACTTTTATCTGATTGGGATTTGTTGCAATTGAAAAGGAAAATGGTAAAGTTGTTATCAATTTAACTATAAAAAATTTAGAAACTGATGTGATCTGGGTATATGAGGTTTTGTTTTGGGAAGTTTTTAAAATTTGTATTGGGCTTTCTGAAAACCTTAATGCTTGATCTAGTTTTAAAGTACCATCTACTTAAGTTTGCTGTTTATAGTATAAGTTTTACTACAAAAGCCTTTCATACTGATAAGATAATGAATGTGATTGGGACAATTGGAACGACATCATCAGTATAATAAATAAAATTTATTAATTTACTTTGTTGTTTCGTGTTTAGAAGTTAACACGTCAATTTGTTAGTCTAATCTTGTAAAATTTGTAGTACCATTAGCATCACTCTAAGTTAAAACTAAAATGGGTTGTGCTATCTATTGGAACTATTTAGCAATAAAAGGAATTTAAAGATCCATGAAGTCAAATGCAGTTCATAGGTGAGGGGAAAAGTGTGTGGTAGATTGGTTATGTATATTTTTGGTCTTGATATTATGGTAAACTTTCTTGGACTGAGTTTCTGCACCCTTTACAGACTTCTGCAGCGCACAGTTGGACCTGCATGGATCTCTATGTATTTGCAACACCCTACAGGATTACATGGGATTACTACTTCTCTGCTCGAGAACATACATTGAAATTTGATTCATGGGAAGAGCCTGCAGAGTTGGAATATGTATGCTTGAGTTCTCTGATGTTTGTTTAGATCTTCTGCTTCTTAACCTCGTTGCGTAAAAGGTGATTTTTTCTTTCATTCATTCTCTTGAGCAGGTTAAGCAGCACGGGGTTTCTGTATTTCTCATGCCATCAGGAATGCTGGGGACCTTGCTTTCTTTAGTAGATGTATTGCCTTTGTTTTCAAATACTGGGTGGGGTCAAAATGCTAACTTAGCTTTTCTGAAGAACCACATGGGTGCCTCATTTGAAAAACGTCCTCAGCCTTGGCTTGCAACTATAAATCCTGATGATGTTCATTCTGGTGATTTCTTAGCCGTATCAAAGATCCGTGGTCGGTGGGGTGGATTTGAGACATTAGAAAAATGGGTAACCGGTGCTTTTGCTGGTCATACTGCTGTCTGCTTGAAGGATGAGATGGGCAATCTTTGGGTTGGTGAATCTGGACATGAGAATGAAAAGGTATGAAATTATTAACATGTTGCACATACACTTGCTCACATCACAATAAGTAGGAGTTTGTAGAATGTATATTTATGTTCATCCCTATATATTAGATTGAGCACATCCTTACATTTAGATGAAATTTGCTTTAGGAGAGTTGTGCAGTAGGTTGATATGAAACTGATATATCATTTCTAAAGCACAGTTGCGTGATCTTTGCAGGGTGAAGAAATTATAGTGGTAATTCCATGGGATGAATGGTGGGAGTTGGCACTGAAGGATAGTTCTAATCCACAAATAGCCTTGCTTCCCTTGCATCCTGACATGCGTGCAAAATTCAACTCCACTGCAGCATGGGAGTATGCTAGGAGCATGGCAGGAAAGCCATATGGTTATCACAACATGATATTTAGTTGGATTGACACTATCTCTGACAACTATCCTCCACCTCTTGATGCTCACTTGGTATGCTTCTTAACTAATTATATTATAAATATGCTTATTGAACTTGCATTTTCAAGGAGGGTATTGTGTGCTATTAAATAATTGGTAAATATCCTCGCTAAACAGCGCTAGAGTTGATTTTCTGAACATCTGCAACAATTGTGTTTGTGTGTGCTTGTCTGCATCCTGTATGTTTGTAGAGGTGAATATATTGGTATGTATGGTACCTTATTGTTATGAGCTTTTGTGAAGAATTTGATCTATGAAGAAGAGCTTTGCATGATTAGATCAACCTATACAACTATTGTCAAGTTTCTTTTTTGTGAATAGTAGGTATTTATTCTTCATCTTCCCCTGCCCCCTCTCCCTCTCCCCCTATTTTCAAATCAGAATATAATTCACCCAGTATGCACCTCTAGTGCCATGAAGAATGTACTATGAAGGATGGTACATGGAGAGTTTCACCAGTAGTAGTATTGAACTGGCCAGCTCTGTCTGCAGGTCATTTCTGTCATGTCTATGTGGACTAGATTGCAGCCAGCATATGCTGCAAATATGTGGAATGAAGCTCTAAACAAGCGGCTAGGGACTGAGGTAGCTCCTTTTCTTTGATATTATTTTTTATACTGTTTATGGCTGTATGGGGATTAATTCAACATTAGTCGGCATTCTGAACTATATTGTTTTGCTCTAATTCCAAATAAAAAGTCAGAAACTTGGATGTGAACTTTTGGGCTTTTTAGAAGTTTTGAAATTTAATGTTAGTTTCTGCTTTAGGGTGTTTCTCTTGTATGCTTCCTATGCACTAGAGTTGTACCCTCTTTTTGCGCTTCTTTTAATGAAATTTATTACCTGTAAAAGAAAAAAATCAGTCAACCTTGGTGACTTGGTGTATGACATGTCATTCAAACTTATCAAAACAATTATTTTAAGAGGAAAAGTGTGTATTGAGGAAAGATGGATAGTGAACAGTTATATTTGTTTCTATTTTATATTTTATTTTTTAATAGCTTGCCTATGCATGGTGACTGATTTCCTTATACTATAAATGATAGAGTTAAGTAAATTTTCCTTGTTGAATGCACTTATAAAAAGGGCTTTTAAAATTTTTTAAAGCTCTTGTTCAAGAGGTTTGAATAAGTTTATATATTTTGGTTTTGTGTATGTGATGTTAAGTACCACAGCAAGTTGGTTGTACCAGTCTGCTTAATTGTGAGAATGATTGGCCAAAGCTATCTGAACTTTCTATTAGTCTCACAAAAAGTGCAACTTTTATTTGGAAAATTTGAGCCTTTATCAGCCATCATGTATAATGTTATTGTCTCACTTAAAGATTTGTTTGTTTTCTTTCAGGATTTGGACTTGCATGATATTCTAGCTGAAACTGAAAAGCGTGGCATATCATTTGATCAATTGCTTACTATTCCAGAACAAGATGATTGGGTGTATAGTGATGGGAAATCAACAACCTGCGTTGCATTTATCCTTGCTATGTATAAAGAGGCTGGAATTTTTGGCCCCGTTTCGAACTCTATTCAAGTAACTGAGTTCACTGTAAGTCGTAACCCAGTCACTATTTTTTTTTTTGGGTGGGTGGGTCATATCCTTGGATTGTTCCGCATCATCCTGACTGTAAATGACATTGGCTATATCACTTGTTGCAGATTCGTGATGCTTATATGCTTAAGATTTATGAGGATAACCAAACACGCCTACCAAGTTGGTGCAATGATGAGGATGGACGGCTCCCATTCTGCCAGATTCTTGGTGAATACTGGATGGAATTGCCTCAGTATAACACCCTAGAGCCATATGCCAACATGAATGAGAACTGTCCCACCTTACCTCCTATTTATGATAGGCCCATTCGATGCTAAGTTAAAATTCAATGTATGTATTTGTATTATTGTTGTTCCTCGAAGATGCATTTAAGCTGCTTTTATACATGTATGACATTTTTACATAGCTGCAAATATGTTTATCCAAATATCCTTAGAATATGTGGGGATAAAACTCACTCACATGAAAAATTCAATAATTGTATATATCTATTACTAGAGTTAAAAAAACATTTTTAGTTAATGTTTGTAATCTGTAAATTGGTTGTTGTGGATTGATATATATATATTTTTTTGGCTTTACAACAAGTGGGGAAGAATTGATTTGAATTCAAATTTCTCTCATCAGAGAACAGGACATTGTCAATAGGCAGAAGGTCCTTTGGCTGAAGGGAAAGTAATTTTTCCATTTAGCTATACAGAGACATTTTATACCATGTATGCTTAAACATGCTTGGATTTAACTTTGAGAAACAGAGACAAGTGACCCATAAGTGACTTCATAGAACACAAGTGTCACTAATAAAGGTGGACATTTTCATTTTGACAACATCAAAGTTCATTGACGGCCATTTCCTGCTGAAAGTGTCAACAGATCTGCGTATTGGACACATATTTTGCCTTAAATCTTATAAAGGAAAACCAATAACAATGGTCTAAACACGCATTTTTTCAAGGGTTGACCCGAAAATCTTAAAAAATTTAAACTTTGTAATTTTATCCACTTACCGTTGAAGAAGATTGTTGGAGCTTTTCTGTAGACTATGTCAACATTGATTCAACATATCTTCTCAAATATATTTAGCAGTAGGTGGATGCAGTGACAAAGTTATTATATTTTGTTTAAATTTGATGACTAAAATCTAAATTTAAGGGGCTAAACACTTTTGAGTCAGAATGTGAAAAATATAATAACTTGTAGTTAACCAGTCATCCACGATCAAGAAACCTTGTAGAGTACAACACAATTCCATGAACAAATCACCTGAAACAAATCACTGACCTGCAACTCCCCAAAACAAGAGAAGATCAAGAGGTGCAAAACGAAAATCGAAAACATATAAACAATCTTGGTTTCATGATTTTTAATAGATCTCATAAGATTTTTTATGATGCTCTTTTGGCTTCCTGCCAAGATTATATCCGTTCCTGTATTTTTACCCATCTCAAATCTCAATAACTCAAAAAAAGAAGGGTCTTGTTATCATAGACAACTGTTAATAAACTATTTTTAAAAAGTTTTGATATTACTTTAATGGAAAATATAAAAAGCTATTAGAAAAATTAATTACTTTTTTCTTTTTGTTGAGTTTTGTAGAGCCTAATTGTGTTTAATTTGGATTATGACATGACCTGATATAAAAGTGCTATGGTTTTTAATAAGATTTTTTTTTCCTCCGAGGCTTAGTTAATGAAGTGGAGGTTTGGGTCAAAATTTTTTTGGCCCATGTTTAGCCCATTGTGAATTCTCAGTGCAAGAGTGAAATATTATGCTTTTCAGATTAGGGTTTTGTGGTAGTTTTGAAAGAAAAAACTATCTGCCACCTCTTGTAATTTTTACTATGAATAGTGAAATTATTGCAACTCCATAAACGATAATAAATTGCCGAATCACGAGAATATTGTTTTGTGTGATTGGTTTTCTTTGGTGCATATTTTTCTCTATTTTTGTATCTCATAGACCTGAGAATTTCATATATATTCCCTTCACTTTTTTCATAAAATGTTTCTAAAAATATATCCTAAACTAATACCTTGGGCATCCATTAAAATTTCCAAAAAAAAAAAAAAAAAAAAGTAACAACAACAATGAGTAATTGACTTGGCTCCAACCAAATTTGTATATAATAACAATGGGTTTCTATCACATAAAACTAGGAAAAAGAAAAAAATAACAAAAGAGATGATAATTATTGAAAGGGTCATATTAACAAGTGTTCTTAAGGCAATTACTAACAAATCATTTTAAAAAAATTTTGACATCAATTTTATGGGAAATAGAAAAAACTGTCAAAATATTAATTATTTTTTTTTTTCTCATAAAAATTTTCTTTAAAATGGTTCACCAACAAATGTTCTTAAAACATCTGTTAACATTCTCCCTGGGTTGAAAACGAGACAAGCATTAGCTAATGCTTTTGAAAAAAAAAAAAAAAAAAAACCTGTCTTATAATTAAGACAGGCTTACAAGACATCCTTCTCATATATGTTGTGAGAGGGAAAAATCTTTTATGCGCGTGGCGCATAAGCCATCTATTTCATGATTCATGAGATTCCTTCTTAGGCTTCTTAGTGGCCTTGTGGTACTTGTCTTTAATCCAACGAATGCACGCATCGGTTGTTTCCTTAGTTAACAATTTCTTCATGCCACCTTGAATCTTTGTTAAATTTGTAGCCTTTGCACCACCTTGGCTCTTCTTGGTCTCAGTAGTCTGGTCTGGGCTGTTGTTCTTGTGGTCCCATTGGTCAGCCCACGGGTTCGACTCCATTAACAAGCTAGCTAACTTTAAATTTTTACCCCAGAAACTAATTTTTTTTATTTATTTTAAAAATGGAGTTTTTTTCTCTAGAAAGAGAGAATGAGAAAACTAATAGCATGAGCGTTCCTTATCCTTGGGTTATGAGAAATTGTGAGTCTATTTATGGATGGTATCTTTTGTCATTTATAGAGCTCTGTCAGACAGAAGCCAAGATATTATTTCTGAGAATATATATTAAAAATGTTTAGCCTGGCTCCACTATGTACCCAAGTGAGAGGAAATTTCCTTAGGCCCCAAATCCAAATATAAAAAGATCTCAAAGTACTTTTTATTTTTTATTTTTTGAGAGTTTCATAATCGCTCATAATGATAGTTCTTTATCATTACATCAAAATATCAAGACACCAATTAATTTTTGGTGTAGGTGGGGATTGAATTCTAAATCTCATATTCAGTCATCGGAGATTTTACCAGTTAAGCTAACTGGAATCCACAGTGACTTAATAATTGATTGCTACTAAAAATGAGTAATGTATATTTATTTGTAGCTACTAACTACTAATAGAAGACGTATTTTTATTTGTAAGAGTATTAAATTATGAGTAATGTTAATTAGTGCTCTTAGAGTCATGATTAACAAATCATATTAGGAGAATTTTAACATTATTTTTATGAGAAATATAAAAAGTTGTTAAAAAAATTAATTGAATTATCATTTTCTCATAAAATATTCCTAAAAATAATTTATAAACTAATGCTCCGGGTATCCGTTAACATTTCACTTAAAGAGTATCAATTAAGTCCTTGTCATTCAATAGAATTCTAAAAAATGAAAATGTTTAAACTATTACAACTTTTATCAACTACCTAATAAATGATTTGGTAATGAATATGATTGATATCCCTTAATAAATGTTTTTTTTTTAAATTTTAATTATGGATTTGTGACAAATATCACTCTTATAAGAGAATACATAGACAAAAAAATTCTCTTCATTTAATGTTGTACGGCACGAGACTCCCAGACCCATTTGGGCCTTGAGCCTTAAACTCCAACTTTATAGTACGGCCCACAGGCCTAGCCCTCTTGTCCAAAGCTGGACTCTAAGCCTGTTGAGGCCATGGGCCCGGGCCTTATGACATTACGCTTGGCCCAAAACCCATTGAGCGAGCCATTGCCATACATGTTCATCATAGTTCATAGCCTGGGAGTTGCCCGGCAAAGTACACCTCGGACGGGAGCATGATTACTTGGAAACACTGTATCCTGGTTACTTGGTACTGCCTTGGGAAGTATTGCTATCGAACATCCCTTTTGAAGTGGGAAGTCAGTTCCAATGCTACTCTCACCACACCCCACTCCCAACTAAACATCCACTTAGTGATAATAATATTGGACCTCTTCTATCACTAACCACAAGAGTAATCATAACTCCCCACTAATTATTAGGCTATAAATATGAGAAGCTAAAGAGAGAGAGTTTTTTTTGGAAGGGTTGATAAAGAAACTGAGGGTAGAAAGAGCAAGAATGTACTAGGCTAGCACAGTAATAATAGGAAGATGGTGAGTAAGATAATTTAGAGGGGAAGACAGTTCCATTGGGTTTCTGTATAAGGAACTACCCAAAGTAGGAAATCCAAAACCCATATCACAAATAGATTGTGAGCCCAAGTGAGGGTTGGTCCATCAACCTCACTTTTGATGCCCACAAATGTATAATTGACGGTTGATTTCCTTTATGTGGGAGTTTTAGAGTGTAGAACTTGTAGTCTTTCACGCTGGAAAGCTAGATAGTCACCCATTCTCTCTTTCTCTCTCAACAAAACAAAATGTTTTAGATCTTTTGCTTCTTAACCTCGTTGCATAAAATGTGATTTTTCTTTCATTCATTCTATTGAGCAGGTTAAGTAGCATGGAGTTTCTGTATTTCTCATGCCATCAGGAATGATGCTGAGGACCTTGCTTTTATATGAACTAGTCGCAACTCCGTATGATGCACGAGAATATCTAATTATTTTGTAACAAAACATAGTATATAATTTATTTTCTAAAATATTCATAAAATAGTATATTAGGATTACTAATTTGTAATAAAGCATTTTTCTCATTAGAGAATTTAATTTTAGATGTATTAAACTGTTAATTAAGAAATGTTTTTATTTTTTTATTAGATGTATATAACTCTTTACCAAACCAACAAAAGGCAAGGATTTGTTTTTTCTAAAATAAACAATGTCATAGTGCTTTCTTTTTTTTTTTTTTTAAATAACAAATTTTGTTCACTAATATATACATTACTTTATTTTTATATTAAAATTTTCATTTACTCATATTATAAGCTAATTTGCTAGGGATAGAATACCAAGGGGAATTAAGTTTTTCCATTGTGGGAGGATGAGAATTTGAGAATATGGATAGTTGGGTCAATGACAATGTCAAGAGTATGGACCTCGAAAAGCACTAACAGTAAATTCTCGGGAAAATATGAGCAACCCCCTGCAAGTACATGGAGACTATAATGCTCGAGGACCCTGAGGATACCGACGTGCCCTTGGGAGGCTGAGAACCAATACTAAGGGCTGTCGTTCACAAATTAAGGATGAGAAGGAAGATTTGTCATCGAGCTAGGAAGGGAAGAAGACAGATAAAGCATCCATTACCTCCGCATTCAATGCTCTACATTCACTTAGTTGGCCACATTAATGAGAAAATGACCCCCTAAACAGTGTCAACACAGCTCGTAGCCTAATGTGGAGGCCTTCTAGTAAGGCCCCAATGAGACAAGTATCAAGAGAATTGAACCTTGACCTTCCAGATGTAGGGCTAAGATAAATCTTAGTTGATTATATAAGGCAAATAAGCCATTGGAGGAAGGAGATTCACTTTTTATAACTTCAAACCAATTGTAATCAATACCTTGGACTAAACCTGAGGAGCTCAATACAGGCCCTTTGAGGCTATTTTTCATCCATACTTGCGCAACTACACTAAAAGATAATTCTATCAACTCCAGTTAATTCTTTCCATTTAATTAAGGGTATTCAAGGTTGATTAAGTATCCCATCTCTTCAAATTAATTGTGTGAGCAAAAGTAGCAAGTTTTGATACGTTGTTGTCTTTTCCTATTTTTGTCCTCCACATCCATCATTAAAATTTTTTTAACTTATCATTAATCCCAAACTAATCTATCTTTTTTGAAGTATACAAAGTAAGATTATGATCTCTCTCTTTTTAAATATAGTGCTTATCTCAATATATTCATAAATTATATGAATCAAAACAAATCTATATGAAGATGCTTAGCAAGCAAACAAAATGCCAAATCAATCGTTGCTTAACAATGATTAATTGGACCAATAAGGAAAACAATTTTTTGTTGATAATCTATTGAGATTATTTTACAAATAAAAAATCATTTGCAAAATCTCCTAATGAATTTTCTATAGGCATCCTTGTATAATAATAATAATAATAATAATAATACAATTGCAAAAATTAAAAATATGTCAATCATCCAATTATTTTTGTTTGACTAATATTTACTTTTGCCTAAAGAATTGGCAATATAAGGTACTTCTAATACAACTATTAAGAGCATTTTCTCTACAAAACTACAAATTTGTCTAGAACTTGTGATCAAGAATTGGACTACCAAAATACATAAATATGCATACAAGTCAATACAAAATTTTCAAAAATAGAAACATGTGTGATGTGACAATTAAATCAATATTAACAAAAAGCACCATTAGCGAAAAAAAAATGTTGATACAATAAAAGAATCCACTAAAAGAGAAACAAAATTGGAGAGAGAGAGAGAGAGAGAGAGAGAGAGAGAGTATTGACCTTTTTTTTCATGACCAACTTAAAAGGAATAAGGGAGAGAGGTGGAAATGAAGTAAAGAGAAATTTATAAGAAAATCAAGATGGAGGAAGGGTTGACGTAGATGAAAAGTTGAAAATTTAAAAAGACAAAAATTGAGAAAAATTAGAAATAGTATAATTTAAGAAGATGGAGAAAATTTAAAAATATATAAAGGAATCACATGAATTTTTTTTTTTTTAAAATAATGATTGGAAGAGATAAAAAATTGAACTAAGAAGACAATGGTTGAAGAAGATGAAAGGCTAAATAAAGTAAAATTGAAAAAAATAAGAAAGGATGTTAATGAAGTGGTGTAAAAAGAAATCAAATCAAACCAATGGGATAAAAAAAAAAACTTGTGATCAAGAATTGGAATACCAAAATACATAATATGCATACAAGTTAGTACAAATTTATCAAAAATAAAAACAAATGTGATGTGAATCAATAATAACCAAAAGGCACCATAAGCGGAAAAAAAAAGGGTTGAAACAATAAAAGAATCTACCAAAAGAGAAAAAAAAATTGTGGAGAGAGAGAGAGAGAGAGAGAGAGAGTATTGACCTTTTTTGTCATGAACAACTTGGAAGGAATAAGGGAGAGGTGGAAATGAAGTAAAGAGAAATTTATAGGAAAATCAAGATGGAGGAAGGGTTGAAGTAGATGAAAAGTTGAAAATTTAAAAAGACGATGATTGAGAAAATTTAGAAACGGTATAATATAAGAAGATGGAGAAAATTTAAAAATATATAAAGGAATCAAATGATTTTATTTTATTTTTTTTAAAAAAAACAATGATTGGAAGAGATGAAAAATTGAGCTAAGAAAACAATGGTTGAAGAAGATGAAAAGTTGAATAAAGTAAAATTGCAAAAAATAAGAAAGGGTGTTAATGAAGTGGTGCAAAAAGAAATCAAATCAAACTAATGGGACTAAAAAAGAAAAGAAAAAAAGAACTTGTGATCAAGAATTGGAATACCAAAATAAATAAATATGCATACAAGTCAATACAAATTTGTCAAAAATAAAAACAAATGTGATATGACAATTAAATCAATAATAACCAAAAAGCACCATAAGTGGGAAAAAAAAGGTTGAAACAATAAAATAATCCACCAACAGAGAAACAAAATTTGGAGAGAGAGAGAGAGAGAGAGTATTGACCTTTTTTTGTCATGAACAACTTGGAAGGAATAGGAGAGAGGTGGAAATGAACTAAAGAAAAATTTATAAGAAAATCAAGATGGAGGAAGGGTTGAAGTAGATGAAAAGTTGAAAATTTAAAAAGAAAATGATTGAGAAAATTTAAAAACGATAGAATTTAAGAAGATGGAGAAAATTTAAAAATATATAAAGGAATCAAATGAATTTTTTTTAAAAACAATGATTGGAAGAGATGAAAAATTGAACTGAGAAGACAATGGTTGTCGAAGATGAAATGATGAATAAAGCACAAATTGTATAAAAAAGAAGAAGAAGAAAGAATGTTAATGATGTGGTGCAAAAATAAATTTAAAATTTACTGCAAAACTTCCATATTATATATACTATATGTATAAACATTCTTTTTGGCTTTTGATTATTCATTGATTTTATTTTTTAGTTATAAACATCTAAATTAAAGTAGATGAATATGTTAAGACAAAATTATATGTAAAGTTAAAACTATCCAAGATGAATGTGTAAAGTCAATCTATTTATATGTTTAATATTGTCAACAAAAAATAGGAATAAAAACTGTAAGGACTCTTTTTGCGGCCCAAGCTCAAAATACGCGGGGGATTGACCCAAAAAGCCCAAGACAATGAATTTATAGAGAGTGGGTTAAAGAACTGTGGCCTAATTAATTGGACAACGGCTAGTGAAAACTTGAAAGACAATTTGAATAAAACAGCAGAAACCAATAGGAATAAATTTACCGCCTGAGGAGGTCATTGTTCATATAAGTCAATTGGAACTGAATACAATTATAATTTAGATTGTTATAATGTTCTTTCTCCTGTTTTTTTTTTTGCCACCCTCCTCAGTGAGTGTCCTTTTCGTTATATAGTCTCTCTTGAACTCTCTTTGCCCTACACTTGTTGATCATTTGGTTGCTACTTAAGTACTTGTCCCATTAGACACCCCCTCTGACCCTTTGTGAGTTGTGATTGTCAATGCAGCACTGTTCAGAGGTCTTATCCACATAAATACGGCCAAAAAAGTAGTTGTAATGCATTTAATGAGGTGGTAGTAGCTTTCCCTTAGATATTTTTCTTGGGGTTTCCTTCTTTCTTGTACATTTCGGGACATGTCCTTGTCATTGAACCTTGCTGGAAGGTTGCCCAGATTACTAAGATTTATCCTTGACCTATTCTTAGCCTGTCTGAGGAGACCCTCATTCTCAGACAACCTTCCCATTCACATTTTATTCACGAAGTATTTACCCCAAACCATCTTGTGCTACTCGCTTGTCTTCGGATTACTTACCTCCTTGGCCAAGGCCCAAGGCCCACTATGTGATTTGAGCTCGTAACCCCACAAAAACTAAATTAGAAAATGAATAATTATATGGCTAATAATGTGGCAGATGACATGATGCAACATGAGTATAATAACAATAAATACTACAAAATTACAAATTTGTCCACCCAAAAAGATTAAAAAATAAATAAAATTTAGTAAAGTCTTATAGTTTATCATCTAAAATTCTAAATGGATTATTAAATAAATCAAATTCTAACTTGTAAAACAACTAATTATTAATCCAAATCAAATCAAACCAATGGGATAAAGAAAAAGAGCTTATGATACGGAATCAGAATACCAAAATACATAAATATGCATAAAAGTTAATACAAATTTGTCAAAAAGAGAAACAAATGTGATGGGATGATTAAATCAATAAAAAAGCACTATTAGTGGGAAAAAAAAATTGAAACAATAAAAGAATCCACCAAAAGAGAAACAAAAATGGAGAAAGAGAGAGAGTATTGATTTTTGGGGTAATTACACTTCCTTCCCTTGAGGTTTAGACAAATGACACTCTAACCCAAACTTGAAAGAAAAAAACACTTTCTCCCCTTAACATCCCATTGACCAAAACTTTATTAAATTAATATTAAAATTTTTTTGTACTAACCTACCCTTTGCCTAAGGCATGTGTCCAAAATTATCTTATTTCATAATTAAAATTCATTATTTGAAATTTTTAATTAAAGTGTAATTTAAAATGATAAGTGTGAATTTTACTTTCTTTCTTTTCTTCTTCTTTTTTTAATGGGTTATGAAGAAATTTTCCGTTGCAAGTGTTTTTTGGTACTTAATAAATTTTGCATTTTATTCTAAATTTATTGGTTATTTTTTTACTAAACATGATTAAATTTTTTTAAAGAGCTTCTTATAAAAATTTAGAATATTTCATTATTAATATAAAAAAGAAGAAGGGAGAGTGTCAATTACTTCAAACTTCAAGGGAGGGGAGTGTTTTTTCCCTTAAAGTTTCGGGTGGAGTGTCATTTTCTCAAATCATAAGGAAGGGTAGTGTAATTACCTCTTAATTTTTTTTGTCATGAACAACTTGGAAAGAATAAGGGAGAAATGTGGAAATGAAGTAAAGAGAAAATGATAAGAAAATCAAGATGGAGGAAGGGTTGAAGTAGATGAAAGGTTGAAAATTTAAAAAGGCAATGATTGAGAAAATTTAGTAACGGTAGAATTTAAGAAGCTGGTGAAAATTTAAAAATATATAGAGGAATCAAATGAAATTTAAAAAAAAAACAATTATTGGAAGAGATGAAAAATTAAACTAAGAAGACAAGGTTGAAGAAGATGAAAGGTTAAATAAGTAAAAATTGCAAAAAAGAAAAAAGGAAAAAAGAAAAAGAAAAGATGTTAACACGTGGTGCAAAAAGAAATTTGTAATTTTTTTGCAAAACACCATATTATATATGCTATAGATAGATATGTATAAACATTATTTTTGGCTTTTGATAATTCATTTATTTTAGTTTTTAGTTATAAACATCTAAATTAAAGTAGATGAATATGTAAAAACAAAATTATATGTCAAGTTAAAACCACCCAAGATGAATGTGTAAAGCCAATCTATTTATATATTTAATATTGTCAACAAAAAATTGGAATAAAAAATAAATTAGAAATGAATAATTATATGGTTAATGATGCGGTAGATGAGGTGGCACAACATGAGTATAAGAACAATAAATACTACGACTCTACTTTTAGATATATGTATATAGAATATGGCTAATGACATGGCAAATGAAGTAACACAATATAAGTATAGTAACAATAAATACTACGCCTTAACTTTTAGATATAAATATATATATATATATATATATATATATATATATATATATATATATATATATATATATATATATATATATATATATATATAGATTAGTAAGTTACTCGTGCGATACACAAATAATGTTGTAATTTTTTTATGTAAGATAGTTTTGGAGAATGTTGTATATGTATTGTAGCATAATTGTTATAGAACTTTATTAGTAACAAGTTCATCATAAAAAACAATAATTATATATTACACACACATATCCATTATAATTATTCAATTGAAGTAATGAGAAATAAAAATAAAAAAACAACTTTGGAGGAGTATTATAGAATAAAAGTTGATTAGAATGTGTTATTCTCTTTCTCCTTAATTCTAAACAGCCACAGTCAATCATATCATTTACAAAACCCAAAAATCCATAACGTCTAACCTTAACATCAAAATCATAATTGCCATTATCACTCAATATAAAATACAAGCCCCCCTTCCTTGGTTGTAGCCAACTCATATGGTTAGGATTAGATGAAACAACAATGTTAAAGCTAGGTAGATGTCGTCAAAAGATTGAAGGTAAATGACATCATTTTTTGTCTTTGTGTATTTGACATATGTTAGGTTTTGAGTTTCTAATGTCGGCAAACCATGACAAAACATGATAAAAACTAAGTCTCATTAGCTTGGAATGGTCTACATTGAAGCCCAAGACAAAAAAACTCAAGTTCGTGATAAAAAAAAAATGAGTTACAAGCTGTTTGGTTCAATTGATACTCGATTGATGCTAGTGATTTTCGATTGATCGAAAATTGCATATCAGCAAATGTAAAAAGGCCATAACCTATCCGTTTGAAGCCCAAATTGCAAGTCGTTTTTTCCAGTATTTAAAGGACATTATAATCTAACCCTAGGTGGGGTTTTGAGAGTTTTTTTGGAGAGATTAGAATGCATCTTGTTCCTCTTTTGTAGATCTAGGGTTTTGTACCCAAAAGCTCTCTTATGTCTTCTACCAGTGTTATTACTTGAACAATCTCAAGATCCAGTGGTGTAGAAGTTGCTGCCTTCTCTAGTCATCAAAGGTGCTGATAATCTAAACCTTTAAGGGTGGTCTTGGAGTCACAAACAAGGGAGTTTGTGTTGCTAAACCTTTGAGTGTGATCTCAAAGTCACAAACGTGGGTGTTTGTGTTTTGCAAAGGCCAAGGAAAGAAGGAGTCCGTGGTCTCGGAGCTTGCACGTGGTCATGTCAATAAGTTTTTACTGGTGGGTAGCAATAGGACGTTAGTGGTCTAAGTCGCTATTGTAAAACTTCGATTCTTTCTAGTAGATTTGCTTTTTACCTTAAGGATAGCTAGGTTAAATCCTCCCCAGGTTTTTTAATGGTTTGGTTTTCTTGGGTTATCATATCATTGTGTTTTTTATTTTCCGTTGCTATACATTGATATGATATATTTGTGTTAACCTAGCTTTGTTAATTTGACTAAGTAATCACTTGGCTAATTACCTAGGTTAATCTGATTGTGGTTTTAAGGGGTCTAAAAACTATCAACATAGGATGACATGAGGGGTATGTGTAGGTATATATAAAGGGGTAGAAGTACAAGAGGTGAAAATGATGAATTAAAATGCAAAGAGTTTTGTGTGTATTTGTGAGGGATGAAAAGTTTTAAAATATTGAACCAAAAGATACAAAGAATATCGATTTTTTAATTAGAAAGTTTTGAAACATTGAACAAAATGAAACAAAAAGTTAATATTTATTTTTTTTCTTATCTCTGATATGGCACTTTAGAATATTTCAATTTTCTTTGCATTGAATGCGCCACTTGACACAACCTCATGCTTTTCCAAATGAGAGAACTGTCCGACCTTACCTCCTATTTATGATAGGCCCTTCGATGCTAAGTTAAAATAACTTAGCAATATCCGTATTTGTATTATTGTTGTTCCCCAAAGATGCATTTAAGCTGCTTTTATACATGTATGACATTTTTACATAGCTGCAAATATGTCTATGCCAATGTCCTTTAAACATGTGGGTTCAACTCACTGACCTGAAAAGCTCAATAATTGTACATCTGTCACTAGACTGAAAACCTTTTTAGTTAATGTTTGTAATTTGTAAAGTGATTGTTGTGGATTGATTTTTTTTTTTTTTTTTGGGGGGGGGGGGGGGGGGGGGCGGCCTTACAACAGGGTGGGGAAGAAGTGATTTGAATGCAGATTTCTCCCATGAGAGAAGAGGGCAGTGTCAATAGTCAGAAGGAAAAGTGATTTTTCTTTCTAGCTATGCAGAAACATTTTTATACCATGTCTGCATAAACATGAAATATACTATTTGGATCGGTTTACCCTACATATTAGTAGGGGAGAGCTCAAGTTTATTGCTTTGACCAGAGAAGAATTGAAGCTTACTGTTTGTTACTTTCAGGATATCTATTATATTATAAACTTACTTAGAAGAGAAAGCAATTATAATATGAAAAAGTAATAAATAAGAGCATTCCCATCAAGTGTGCCTCATGTCAAATATATAACAAATAAGAGCATTCCCATCAAGTGTGCCTCATGTCAAATATTTGACATTTGACACACTAAACACCAAAAAAGCTCCCTCATCGAGTGGTTAGCCAACCATAGACTTAGGGATGTGTGCAGTTTGGTCTGTACAATTTTTTCTCAAATTTATCACCAAACCGATAGAAATCAATTTTCTCATAATTGGAACTGATCCATAGATGAGGAACTTAACGAGTCACATCAAACTAGAAAATTTGCCAATAAAGGTGGGCATTTTCAACCGATTTGTGCATTGGACAAATCTTTTACTCAACATCTTAGAAAGGAAAACCAATAAAAATGAAGTCTAAACACGTTTTTTCAAGGGTTAACTTGAAAATCTTCAAATATTTCAACTTTGCCATTTTATCCACCTACCATTGAAGAAGATTGTTAGAGCTTTTCTTGAGACTATAGCATATGTTCAACATTGATTCGACATATCTTCTCAAATATATTTAGCAGTAGGTGGATGGAGTGACAAAATTATTATATTTTGTTAAATTTTGAGGACCGAAATCTAAATTTTATGGAAAAAACACTTTTTGAGTCAGAATGTGAGAGAAATAAAACTATTCTTTAAAGTTAACCAGTCATCCTCAATCGAAAAATCTCGTGGAGTCCAACACAATTCCATAAACAAATCACCTGATTTGCAGGTCCCCAAAACTAGAAAAGGTCAAGAGGTGCAAAATGAAAATCTGAAACATATATGCAATCTGGTTTCATGATTTTTTAATAGATCTCATACAGTGGCGAAGCCAAGAATCTTGAGTTGGGGGGAGGGCGAACTATATATTCTGTCAAGATAAACTCAAATAAAAAATAGACACTCCCCTAAAAAATCCACATAATATATGTGTATGTGTGTGTAAATGTAAAATATATAAATTGTTTGCAAAACTTCATCCATGTTTGACAAATCAATATCATAATGTTATAACTGAAGTATCATATGAGCTTTTTTATTTCTTGATAAAATCTTGAGAATAGAAAATTTCAACCAAATTGCATATTAATTGGAATTGAAATTGAGCTAAAAATTAGGGATTCCACACTTCCACTATTTACTCACAAAACTTACTACATAACTATTTCATTCTATTGCAATTGTATATCAACTCTAAACTCTCTCTTTTTTAGGAAAAATTACTAAATTATTTGATTAATGCTTTCTTTTGGAGGACCAACTCCTATGTTTTTTCATATAACCTTTAAATATTTATAAAATATACATAAATTGTAAAAAAAGAAAAAATTAAAAATTTTGGAGGGGCCAAGGCCCCCTCCCAAGGATACATGTGGCTCCGCCACTGATCTCATACATATTGTTTATAGTGCTTTATTGGCTTCTTGCTAAGATTATATCTGCTCTTATTTATTAACACATCTCAAAAAGAAAAAAAAGATTGCATATATAAATCTTCTAAGGAGACAAGAGTAATCAACCTGGCTCTAATCAAATTCCTATACAATAACAACGAGTTTCTATTACATAAAACTAAAAAATAAAAATCTTCCAAGGACACGAGTAATCAACCAGGCTCTAATCAATCCTATACAGCAACGAGTTTCTATTACATAAAACTAAGGAAAAAAGGAACAAAAAAAGAAAAAGAAAAAAGAAAGAACATAAAAGATGATCATTATTGAAAAGGAGGCATACACTAGCTAGTGCTTTTGGGGAAAAAAAAAAAAAATCATATACAAGAGTCTTATGTTTTACGATTCACGAGATTCCTTCTTACGCTTCTTCTTACGCTTCTTCTTAGTGGCCTTGTGGAACTTGTTTTTGATCCAACCAATGCACGCATCGGTTGTTTCCTTAATTAATAATTTCTTCAAGCCATCTTGAATCTTTGTTAAATATGTAGCCTTTGCACCACCTTGACTCTTCTTGGTCTCACTAATCTGGTCTGGGCTGTTGTTCTTGTGGTCCCGTTGATCAGCCCACGGGTTCGACTCCATTAACAAGCTAGCTAGCTTTAAATTTTCACTCCAGATAAAAAATTTAAAGAAAAAGATGGAGTTTTTTCTCGGAAAAGAGAGAATGAGAAAACTAATAGTATGAGTGTTCCTTATCCTTTTGGGTTATGAGAAATTGGGAGTCTATTTATGGATGGTATCTTTAGTCGATTATAGAACTCAGTCAAATAGAACCCAAGATATTTCAGATAATATATATTGAAAATGTGATGTTCAGCCCAGCTCTACCATGTAGCCAAGTGAGAGGAAATTTCCTTAGGCCCCAAATCCAAATATAAAAAGACCACAGAGTACAACCTACTAACAGGAGTATTTTTATTAGTAAGAGTATTAAATTATGAGTTATGATAATGGGTGCTTTTAGGGTCATGATTAATAAACAATATTAGGAAAGTTTTGACATTACTCTAATGGGAAAAATAAAAAGTTATTAAAAAAATTAATTGAATTATCATTTTCCCAAAGAATGTTCCCCAGAGTGATTTATAAGCCAATGCTTCTAAGGCATCCATTAATATTTCACTTAAAAACTATTAATTAAGTCCCTATCATTCTCTTCTAAAAAAAAAAAAAAAGTTCCCTATCATTCAATAGATAAAAAATTAATTAAAAAAAAATTAAAATGTTAAAATTATTACAACTTTTTATCAACAACCTAATAAATGATCTGGTAATGAATATTATTGGGTATCCCTTAATAAATGCTTTTTGTTTTTATTTTTTGTGATTTGTGACAAATAATACTCTTATAAAAAACCATAGTAAAAAAAAAAAATTCTTTTTAATATGTAACTGATAGTTGATTTTCTCTACCTGCGAGTTTTAGAGTGTAGAACTTGTTGTCTTCCATGCACAAAAGCTAGAAAGTCACTTTTTCTCTCTCTCTCTCTCTCTCTCAACAAAATAAAACTAAATTTAGTTGGTAAAAAAAAAAAATTCTCAAGCCTCATTTTTGGGTACTTATTGCTGGAAATTTTGTCACTATCTCTATTTAAAGCATAAATTTTTTTGTCACTATCTCCATCTGGAATATGTATGCTTGAGTTCTTTGATGTTTGTTTAGATCTGGTGCTTCTTAACCTCGTTGCATAAAAGGTTATTTTTCTTTCATTCATTCTATTGAGCAGGTTAAGCAGCACTGGGCTTTTGTATTTCTCATGCCATCAAGAATGCTGGGGACCTTTCTTTTACATGAATGAGAATTGTCCCACCTTACCTCCTATCTATGATAGGCCCTTTTTTTTGCGCTCTGTGAATATTTGCGGCACTGGAATCCCAAACTCGTCTTTCTCTCAGAGACAAAATTAAAAAGCAACGTATGGAGAAAGTTAAATACAAGCTGGGTTTTTCAAATGGTTTATTTGTTTCTAGTAGGGGTCGTAGGGGCGGCCTTGCTTTGCTCTGGTCCAGTGATACTATTTTGGATATTAAAAGCTATTCAGACTATCACATTGATGCAGTTATTACCGATTCTGGCAATGGTTTTTTGTGGAGGTTCACCGGGTTTTATGGGCATCCAGAGACTCATCTTAGGGAAGATTCTTGGAAACTCCTTTCTTATCTCAATAGTCAATTTAATCTTCCCTGGTTTTGCTGTGGTGATTTCAATGAAATTCTCTCAATGATTGAAAAAGCTGGTGGTGTCTCCCGTTCTCAATGCCAAATGGACAAATTCCGACAGGTTGTGAATTTATGTGGTTTTAAGGATTTGGGGTATTGTGGCCCTGATTTTACCTGGTGCAATATGAAAGAGGGGAGTGATAGAATTTTGCTGCGTCTAGATAGAGCCTTTGCTACCTCTGAGTGGCTTGATCATTTCAAGGATCAAACTGTGCACCATCTGGTTGAGTCAACATCAGACCATTGTATTCTTATCACCACAGACTCCCCCTGCTCAGTTTATAAAAGAAATCGCCGGTTCCATTTTGAGGCTATGTGGACTAAAAGGGATGATTGCAAGGCTGTCATTGATGCTGCTTGGTGCTCTGGCACCCTTGCCATCACTCCGGAAGGGATTGCCTCCAACCTTTAAAGATGTGCTGATGCTCTCTCTTGTTGGAATCAGAATGTGGTGGGCAATATTCCAAAGAAAATTCAAGAAAAGAAAAGAGCTCTTGCTTCACTTTCCATTGCTGACAGGGGCGACAAGGGGGCTGAAGTTAACAAGCTTAGAGGGGAAATTAATGATCTTTTGGATAGTGAAGAGATCATTTGGAGACAGCGTAGCAAGACACATTGGTATAGAGAAGGGGACCGAAGCACAAAGTTTTTCTATGCTCATGCCTTTGAAAGAAGGAAAAAAAAAACACTATTTTGGGGCTGTGGAATGATGATGGAGTTTGGTGCGAGAATAAAGACAGCATCATTGCCACTGCAATATCCTATTTTGAGAAGATTTTCTCCACTTCCTCCCCAAGTAGAATCAATGAAGTCACATGTGCATTATCAAGATGTGTTACGGATGATATGAATGCGGAGCTCACCAAGACTTTTACAAGAGATGAAGTCATCATTGCACTCAAGCAGCTCCACCCAACCAAAGCCCTCGGCTCGAATGGTATGTCGGCAATCTTTTTTCATAAATATTGGGACATTGTGGGCTTAAATATCACAAACATGGTTTTAAATGTCTTGAACTCTAATGTGCCTATAGCTGAAATTAATAAAACCAATATTGCTCTCATCCCAAAATCCAACCAGCCCTAAAAAATGGTGGATTTTCGCCCAATCAGCCTATGTAACACTACATACAAGCTTATATCAAAAGTCCTTGCCAATAGACTCAAACTTATCCTTCCAAGCATCATTACTGAAAATCAATGTGCTTTTATTCCGGGTCGTCTTATTTCGGACAATGTTCTTGTAGCCTTTGAATTTATGCATTATTTAAATCACAAAAATGAGGGGAAGGAAAGTTACATGTCAAATAAGCTTGATATGAGAGAGCTTTTGATAGAGTTGAATGTAATTTTATCCATGAGGTTATGTCTAAGATGGGCTTTGCTAAAAAATGGGTAGACCTAATTATGAATTGCATTTCTTCTGTGTCCTATTCAGTTATTATTAATGGTGAGGCTTGTGGAAACATCACTCCTACAAGGGGCATAAGGCAGGGGACCCCCTCTCTCCCTACCTTTTCCTTCTTTGTGTTGAAGGTCTTTCAGCACTCATTCACAAAGCCACTCGGGACAAGCAAATAAGTGGTATTTCTATTGGCAGGGGCTGCCCTTTCCTTACTCACCTCTTCTTCGCCGACGATAGCCTCCTTTTTTGCAAAGCAAGTGTCCAAGAATGTCAGAAGCTTGTAGACATCCTCAATTGCTATGAAGCGGTCTTTGGGCAAAAAATCAATACCGACAAGTCTTCTGTCTTCTTTAGCAAGGGAGAAAGGATTACATTTTGAATATCCTTGGTCCAATGCAAGATTCCAGGCACAATAAATACTTGGGGCTCCCCTCTATCATTGGTAAATCCAAGACTCAAGTTTTTGCTGAAGTCAAGGAAAGGGTGCGGAAAAAGCTGGCTGGTTGGAAGGGAAAGCTTCTCTCAATTGGGGGAAGGGAGATCCTTATCAAAGCGGTTGCCCAAGCCGTGCCCATTTACACAATGAGTTGCTTCCAACTCCCTAAGACACTTTGTAAAGATCTTGAAAAAATTACGATAAATTTCTAGTGGGGGCAAAAGAGTTGATGAAAACAAAATTTCTTGGGTTAGTTGGAAGAAGATGTGTAAATCAAAATTTCATGGTGGAATGAGTTTCAGAAACATCCAAGCTTTCAACCTAGCCATGTTGGCCAAGCAAGGTTGGAGAATTCTCACCAATCCAAACTCTTTGTTGGCTCGGGTTTTCAAACTATTTCTAGCTGCGATCTTGGTGGTGATCAGGGGCACATTATTTAGAACATTAAAGATGTCTCTTCCTCCTTTTCCTGGTGTTCTTTTCAACATTTGAAAAGGAGTGGCAACAAGGCTGCCCATGAAGTAGCAAGAGCTGCTTGTTCCTTTGGTGTCTCCCGGGTTTGGTTTGGTTTGTGTCCTAGCTTTGTGAGGCATGTAATTTTAGAGGAATGTGGCTTGTAGCTTCTGTTTGTTTTCTCTTTGCTGCTGTGTCCTCTCAGCTCTTCTCTTTGTTGTAACTCAATTTCAAATGAATGAATTTCATATGTTTCCCTATCAAAAAAAAAAAAAAAGAAAAAAGAAAAAAAGAAAAAGAAAAAAAGATAGGCCCATTCAATGCTAAGTTGAAATTCAATATACGTATTTGTATTATTGTTGTTCCTCAAAGATGCATTTAAGCTACTTTTATACATGTGTTAGAAATACTAAATAAATGTATTGTATTTCTCAAATAATAAAATATACACGAGTGCCTTTATATAGGAGACAGAGTGTGTAGTACAATTATGTCTACTATACAAGTAAACAAGGTGGGCCTAAAGCCCATAGCCTATTACACGTTAACAGCCCCCTTTCAAACTCAAGGTGGGTGTGAGACCAACTTGATGTTGTCAACCAAAGCACGAGGGCATCCCTTTGGATGTGACTTGGTGAAGATATCTACAAGTTGATCTTTAGAGAAGACCAAGCACAGCTTGAAAGCACCATAGACAAAATAATAACGGATAAAATGACAATCGATCTTGATGTGTTTAGTTCGTTCATGGAAGGTATCATTGTGAGCAATATAAATGGCACTCCAGTTGTCACAATAAAGAGGAGTAACAGAGGATGTGGACACACCTAAATCCTTAAGAAGCCATCGTAGCCAAAGGAGTCAGACGTAATATCAACAAGGGTACGATATTATACTTCAGTACTGGAGCGGGTCATAAGGGTCTATTTCTTGCTTCACTAAGAAATCAGAGAAGAACCAAGAAGAAAGCAATAGCCAGTGTTTAATTGTGATTTGTGGGATCTCTTGCCTAATCAACACCAAAGAATGCACGGAGAACAAAAGGAGACTGTGTAGAGTAGAAAAGGCCATGGAAGAAAGTGACTTTCAGGTATTGAAGAATGCGTAGAACAGCAGCATAGTGAGTTGATTATGGAGCAGACGGATACTAACTCACCTGGTGAACAACATAGGAAATGTTTAGACGAGTGATAGTGAGATAAACTAAGTTGCCAACCAAATGTTTGTAAAGAGGGGGGTTAAACAATGGTTTCCTCCCTTGAGGGAGTCAGATGCGTATTAAGTTCAATTGGGGTGTTAACAGTCTTGCTATTAGTAAGTCCAGCTTGAGACAAAAGTTCAAAAGCATACTTGGCTTGAGTAATTAAAGTCCATCTGTAGAATGAGTGATTTCAAGACCCAAGAAGTAGTTGAGTCGTCTAAGATCTTTTATCTCAAACTGCTGATTGAGAAAATTCTTGAGTTCTTGAATACCACTAAGGTCAACACTAGTTATGATTATATCATCCACAAATAGGAGAAGCAAAATAGTGCATTTGTCAGTGTGACGAAAAAATAAGGCTGAATCATAATGATTGGCAATGTAACTCAAGTAAGAGATGGTAAAGCTAAACTTGGCAAACCAACTCGTGGAGCTTGTTTAAGGCAATAAAGTGCACGTCGATGGTAACAAACCTTGTTCAATTTAATAGAGAGACCAGGAAGAGATTGCATATAAAATACTTCACTTAAATTCCCATTAAGGAAGACATTTTTGACATTCATCTAAAAAACGTCCCATTTACTAGCAACGGCAACAACTAAAAGGGCATGAACAAATGAGATTCGAGCAATTGGAGTAAATGTCTCTACATAATCAATCACATACTCCTGTGTAAAACCTTTTGCAACAAGATGAACTGTATACTGCTTAATGGACCCATTAGAGTGAGTCTTGATCTTATAGATCCACTTACAACCAACCACAGATTTCCCAGGGGGGAGAGTCACCAAATCTTAAGTATGTTTTTTAGATAATACATCAAGTTCCTTTTTCATAGCAATCTATCATAAAGGGTCAGTGGAGGTCTCATGATAGGTGTGAGGCTCATGCAGTGTAACAAGGGTTATGTAACAATGATAGTTAAGTGAATGGGCAGGAATAGATCTTACCCGAGTTGAGTGACGAGGTGAAATGTCTTGTGCAAGATCTTTAGGCAGAGCAGGAGCAGGGGACCCAAGCTTAGGGTTGGGTGGCTTGTCTTCGACTTGTTCATTTTCCACCTGTTCATTAGAGGGTGATCTAGAAGAGGCATAAAAAATATCTGGTGGTTAAACAGAGAAGTTTATAGGGGGATTAAGAGCAACTATAGAAAGAATATTTGGCTTATCTGGAAAAATATCTAAGACAGAGGAGGTAGATAGGGAGGTACAGAAGTGAGAGAACTCGACAAAGGAGCGATGTTCCCAAAAGACAACATTGCGGGAGATACAAAGATGATGAGAGATAGGATCATAACATCTATACCCTTTTTGAGTTTCGCCATAGCCAAGAAAACAACAAAGTTTAGACCAAGGCTTAAGTTTGTTATGCTCATATGGTTAAAGAAGAATGAAATAGGCAGAACCAAAGGAGCAAAGGTGGTGATAGTCTAGAGGTGACCCAAAAATGTCATATGGAGTTTGATTTTGGATGACAGGACTAGAAATGTGATTAATAGCATGAACAACAGTTTTACCCCAAAAAGGAGCGGGAACTTGGCAAAGAGAAGGAAAGCACGAACAGTGTCAAGAATATGACGAAGTTTTCGTTGGGCTCTACCATTTTGTTGAGAGGTACCTTGACAAGTTAGTTGATGAATAATGCCATAGGAATGCAAAACAGCTTGGAAAACATATTGAGTGTATTCAAGAACATTATCAGGTCGAAAAATTTTGATTCGTTTGGAAAATTGAGTTTTAACCATTTTTGCAAAATCAGAATATACTTGCAATAATTCAGAACAATTTTTCATATGAAAAATCCAGCTATGGTGGGAATAATCATTAACAAAGACAACAAAATATCGAGATCTACCAATACGAGAGACAGAGGAAGACCCCTAAACATCAGAATGAATTAGGTTAAAGATATCAGTGGACATTGATTCACTAGCATTGAAAGGCAAAGCTGATTTTTCTCCTAATACAATCAAAATTTTCTGTGGACACTAAACCTAATAAACCTCTAAAAGCCAAGTGTTTTACTCGAGAGGAAGATGCATAACCAATTCAGGCATGCCAAAAAGAAAGGGAAGGAATAAAAGAAACTGTAGCAGTTGTAGTAGCAATAGAAACAGGAGCAACAGGTGGAAGATGAAGGTTGTCCGTGAGAAACATACGCCTAACTTTGGGACCGGTTCCAATTTCCTATCCTGTCCTTGGACCTTGCATAATACACCAAGAATAATCAACTCAGCTAATTGTCTCAAAGAAAATAAACTGTAAGAAAGATTAGGAACATTAAAGACCTCGAGAATTGAGGGGTTGGAGGTTGAGATAGAACCTATATTATTACCAAACATTGTGCAACCATTAGCTGGGCGAATATTAACAGGGTGTGGTGTAGGTTCATGTTGAGAAAATAAGGATGAGTGAGGTCTCATGTGGTTGAAACAAGTAGAATCCATAAGCCAAGGGGAAGGAGACTTACCAGATGAAGTTGAGAGAGAATAAGTATAAGATGCATTACCAACCATACGAATGGTATTAGCAATGATGTTTTGAAAGTCAACTATGGAAATGGTGATACTAGATCCAGAAGACTTGGACTTTGCGGAGACGGGAGCCATTGGTTAGATACTCTTAGTGTTAGCAACAGCAGCAGCAAAAATGGAAATAGCTAATTTGTTGCGTAAATAGCAAGTCTCAATATTATGGCTAAGACGTTTGTAAAAGTTACAAAAAAAATTGTTAGATTGTTTGCGACAATTGTTGCAATAAAAGGAAGCCATGTCCTTATTCTTCATTTAGAAACAAAATATGCAAAAATGAAATCTACACAAAAAACTGGGTAAGAAGTACTTGGACTACAAAAAGTCAACAGTCAAACCTTCCTCAAAAGTCAACAGTCAACGCTAAGAAGAGTCAACTATAGGAAGTCAAAGTCAACATGGAGATGACGCAAGGAAATGAAGTTAGCAAGTGACATGGCAGAATGACGTCAACGAATGACGCAATTAGGGCTGACGTGGCAGGATGATGTCAGCAATGACGTCAACAGGCAAGTTCAAGCACGTGAAGGCGCGTGAGGGCGAGTGTCAGTGCGTGAAGAACCGTTACTTATAAAGGCGGCGCATGGAAGCGTGTGGAAATACAGTTGAGATGTGTAGTGGCACGTGGCGGCGCGTGACTTTCAACGCAAATTTCTTGGGTGGCGCGTGAGGACTCCTTTGGTTGCGAGACTTCCACAAATGAGTAGATTGGCACATGACGATCACAGTGGTACCTTGTTAGGATTTACCAAGACCATTGTATTGATATTACTGTTGCATTGTTTTTACTGTTCTGTTAGTTAACTAACTCTAGTCTAAAGGGTCCATGGTTTGGTTAAGTGAGGTGATTGTATCTGTGTTAGTTAGTTAGGCTGTGGTGGTTGGTTAGTTAGTGAAGTGGTGAAGAGTTAGTTAGGAATAACAGAGTAGCACATCTTGTACATTGTATAAAGGGCTATGACCATGTTCAATGAGGAGGGCAAGCAACTTGTTAAAGCAATTAACCTTCTTCTTATCTCAATCTTCTTATTTGCTTTCTCTATCTCTCTCTCTATTTCCTACCATTTTGTTCTGGAGGTAAGGCTGTCCTCGAATTCAGCTACAGTCAAACCTACATTCCTTGCAATTGGTATCAGAGTAGGCTTTCCTTGGCATTCATGATAGAGACACGTGCTTCAGCTATAACCAACGAAGCCATTGCTTCACTTAGAAACACCACTGATCACCACACTAAAGAATTCCAAGAGATGCAAACTATACAAGAAATTCATACACGAACTTTGAATGAGATGAGTCAACAGTTGAATACAGTCTCACAGAAATTAAGCTTCTTAGATCAAGGCGGGTCTTCTCAATCTCAGATAATTAGGGAGAGTCCAAATCCAAGTTCTGCATTGTTACCTGTGTCATGCCCCATGAAGTTGGATTTCCCAAGATTTTCTGGTGAAGAACCTACGAGTTGGGTATATAAGGCAAATCAATACTTTAGATATTATAGTACCCCCATTGGAGAGAAGTTGATGGTAGCTTCATTTCATATGGAAGGTGAAGCTCTGATTTGGTTTCAAGAAAGTGAGGAAATAAGGGTGTTTTGTGATTGGGAATCCTTAGGTCAGGTTATGCATGTGAGGTTTGGTACCACTACATATGATGACCCCATGGAAACACTAACAAGGTTAGGGCAGACCACTACTGTGGCAGTGTATAAGGCTCAATTTGAAGTTTTGTCAAACAGAATCAAGGGGCTATCATCTCCACACAAGTTGAGTTGTTTTCTAAGTGGCTTGAAAGATGAGATCAGACTTCCTGTTTGTATGCTCAATCCTTAGTCACTAAATGAGACTTTTGGGTTGTCCAAGATTCAAGAAGAACATAATTGGAGCTATAAGAGGAGTTCTAAGGGTCAATGGGAGCAAGGTAAGTCCTCAATTTTAGGTCCACCTCTTAAAGTTTCATCCTTGACAGATAATAAGACTAATAAAATACCAATCAAAGGAATATCACCTGCTTAAATGGAAGAAAGGAAGAAAAAATGTTTATGTTACAATTGTGATAAGAAATGGGGTCCTGGACATAAATGTAAAAATGCTATGTTATTCCTTCTTGATTGTATGGAGTTTATGCTTGATGTTAACTCAAGGGTGCACATTACTGAATTAGATGAAGGTAGTGGTAATTTTGTCTCTGATTACTCTTTGAATTGTCAAGAAAGCAGTGTTGAGGAGGCTGGTATTACATTTTATGCCTTAAGTGGTACTTGTACTTCTGGTACCATGAGGGTAATGGGGAAAGTCAAGCATAAATCTATGGTGATTTTGATATACTCGGGTAGCACACATAGTTTTGTTGATACTTCATTGTTTTTCTCAATTGCATATTCATGTGGACACTACACAAATTTTGGAAGTAAAAGTGGCTAATGGTGAGGTGCTCAGGACTCATGGATTGTGTAAGGATGTTTCCATTGGATTGCAAGGGCATCAATTCTTGGTTCAATTACATGTGTTGCCTATGGGGGGTTGTGATTTGGTCTTAGGGACTCAGTGGTTGAGTACTCTTAGGGTCATTTAATGGGACTTCAAGTTACTTACCATGTGTTTTTCATATGCACACAAGTCTGTGCTTTTACATGGCGTGAAAGGGGCAGGCACTCACATTCAAGAAGAGACCTAATTCTTGAAGGAACCTGTGAAGAAAGGACTAATATTACAGATCTCTGGTCCTATTAGTTTTGCAGATAATGCTGCCCAAGTTCCTGCCCAGGTTGCTGATTTACTGAAGGAGTTTGAGGCAATCTTTGCAACTCCTATTGGACTACCTCCCATCAGGGGGCATGAGCATCAAATTCAGCCTAAGAAAGGAGCACAAGCCATCTACCAAAGACCTTATAGGTACCCTTTCTATCAGAAAATTGAAATTGAAAAAATAGTCAAAGAGTTGTTTGTTGGTTCAATTAGGCATAGTTGTAGTCCATTTGGATCACCTGTTCTTATAGTTAAGAAGGTTGATGGGTCTTGGAGGATGTGTATTGATTATATAGCTTTGAATCAAGAAACTATTAAGATAAGTACACTATTCTTGTCATTGATGAGTTGTTGGATGAGTTGGGAGGTGCTTGTGTGTTTTCCGAATTGGATTTGAGGCCTGGTTACCACCAAATCAGAATGAAAGAGGAAGACATACCTAAAATTGCTTTTAGGACACATGAAGGGCATTATGAATTCTTGGTTATGCCCTTTGGCTTGACCAATGCACCTTCTACCTTCCAATCCTTGATGAATGCCATTTATAGACCTTTTTTGAGGAAGTTTGTCCTTGTCTTTTTTGATGATATTCTGATGTATAGCAAGTCTCTATCTACTCACCTTGGTCATCGTAGATTGGTCTTGGAAACTTTGACCCAGCACCAGCTCTTTGCTAAAAAATCAAAGTGTATGTTTGCTTATGAAGAAGTAGAGTACCTTGGTCATCTCATTTCTAGTTATGGAGTAAGGACTGACCCTAAGAAGACTACTGCTATGCAGCAATGGCCTATACCTAAAGATGTCAAGGCTTTGAGAGGGTTCCTTGGTCTCACTGGTTACTATAGAAAATCTGTGAATGGCTATGGGCAAATTGCAGCACCTTTGACTGCATTATTGAAGAAAGACTCATTTGTTTGGACTTCAAAAGCTGCCAATGCCTTTCAGTTGCTTAAGGAAGTTATCTTCTGCCTTCTAGTGTTGGCTTTGCCCAATTTCACCAAGCCCTTCATTGTGGAGTGTGATGCTTCTGGCTTGGGTCTAAAAGCTGTTTTGGTGCAAAACCACAGGCCTATTACCATCACAGCTAGGCTTTGAAAGGTAATAAGCTTTCTCTTTCTACCTATGAAAAGGAGTTGTTAGTTCTGGTAGTGGCAGTGAAGAAATGGAGACCCTACCTGTTAGGCAGGCCATTTGTTATCAAAATAGATGACCATAGTTTAAAATATATGTTAGAGTAAAGGGTGGGCACACTAGCTTAGTAGAAGTGGATTTCTAAGCTCCTTGGGTATGCTTTTATAGTGGAATATAAGCAAGGTAGGGAGAATGAGGTTGCTAATGCTCTTTTTAGGAGGCAATATGATGAGGTTATTGCTTCTTGTTTTGATTTTGACCAGTCTGATTCAACTATTCCTACTTCAAGTGTATCAAGTATTTTAGGTGTTCTAGCTGGTTCTGAGGGTACTTTGTGTATTTTTTCCTTCCCTACTCCATCTTGGTTGTCTGATCTTAAAAGGAGCTATAATTCTGATCCCAAACTCTAGGCTATTCTACAGGCTATCCAGTTAGGTTCTAATGCTCCTCTAGGCTTTACCTTTTGCAATAGGTTGCTATTCTACAACGGTAGATTATATTTAAGGGATTCTAATAAGGATTTAAAATCTGTGGTGTTACAATAGGTGCATGACAGTCCTTTGGGGGGTCATCCTAGCTACCTAAAGACTTTGCATAGGCTTCAAAAAGACTTTTATTGGTCTGGACTAAGGCAGGACTTGAAGCAATATGTGAGAAAGTGTGATGTTTGCCAAAAACTTAAACATGAAACTTGTTTCCTTGCTGGTTTGCTGCAACCCTTGCCTATTCTAGATAAGCCATGGTTGGATGTGAGTATGGACTTTGTTGAAGGGTTGCCTAAGTCACATTTGAAGTTTGTGGTGTTTGTGGTAGTGGATAGACTTACCAAATATACCCATTTCATGGCCCTTTCTCACCTTTACACTGCTACTATGGTTGCTAATCTCTATTTGCATTTTGTGTTCAAGTTGCATGGTATGCCCCCCACTATTGTTAGTGACAGGGATCCTGTGTTCACCTCTATTTTTTGGAAGGAATTGATGAGATTGCAAGGTGTATCATTGACCATGCCTTCCTCTTACCACCCTCAAACTAATGGCTAAACTGAGGTGGTCAATAAGCGCTTGGAACACTACTTAAGGGCTTTTGCAGCTGATAAGCCTAACACCTGGATTAAGTGGTTACCCTTGGTAGAGTTTTGGTTTAATACCAATTTCCATGTCTCCATTAAGATGACACCTTTTGAAGCTTTATATAGGTATCCACCTCCTGGGGTATTAGATTATATAGCTGGTACTACAAGGGTTGGGGCAGTGGACTTGTTGCTTAAGGATAGATAGCAACTCTTGTCCTTACTTAAGCAGAATTTGTGTGCTGCTCAAGAAAGGATGAGGTAGTTTGCTAACAAGAAAAGGGTGGAGAGGTCATTTGCAGTAGGGGATTGGGAGTACTTGAGGTTGCAGCCCTATAAGCAGTCATCGGTGCATTAAAGAAAGCTTAGGAAACTTGCTCCTAGGTACTATGGTCCATTTCAAGTCATTCAGAAAATTGGGAATGTTTTTTACAAATTAGATTTACCTCTTGGTTCCCTCATTCATCCTGTGTTCCACGTGTCTAATCTTAAGGCCAAGTTGGGTAATCAAGTAGTGCCTAAACCTACTTTGCCTACTGTGAATGCAGATTTGGTGGTCAATCCAGAACTTATGTTGAACTTAGATAGAAGGTCTATTCAGTTGAGAAGCAGGACTGTGACTTATGTTTTAGTCCAATGGCAGGGTGAAAGCATGGATGATGCTACCTAGGAAGTGTTATATGATTTGCAAGCTAAGTTTCGTCACCTTATGGGCAAGGTGCTCTAAAGGGGGGGGGGGGGATTGTTAGGATTTTCCAAGACCATTGAATTGATATTACTGTTGCATTGTTTTTACTGTTCTGTTAGTTAACTAACTCTGGTTTAAAGGGTCCATGGTTTGGTTAAGTGAGGTGATTGTATCTGTGTTAATTAGTTAGGTTGTGGTGGTTGGTTGGTTAGTGAAGTGGTGAAGAGTTAGTTAGGAATAACAGAGTGGCATATCTTGTACATTGTATAAAGGGCTACGGCCATGTTCAATGAGGAGGGCAAGCAAGTTGTTAAAGCAATTAACCTTCTTTTTATCTCAATCTTCTTATTTCCTCTCTCTCTCTCTCTCTCTCTCTCTCTCTCTCTCTCTCTCTCTATTTCCTACCATACTGTTTTAGAGGTAAGGCTATCCTCGAATTCAGCTACAATCAAACCTACATTCCTTACATACCTGCAAAAAATTAATTGGAACAAGATTCACAACGATGATGAAGGGAGTAGTGGTCTTTATGGTGTGGGACTCCTCAATGACAGTGGCTGTAGGTCCGGAACCTAAGGACGACGGCTAAGAGACGTTGAAGGTTCAATGGCGAGTGGATGTTGTGGCGGCGGAAGCAATGTTGAGAATGGAGTGACATCAATAGGGACAAGACAGCTAAGAAAATATCAGAACAATGGCTTTGATACCATGTTAAAAATACTGAATGAATGTATTGTATTTCTTAATTAATAAAATATACATGAATGCCTTTATACAGGAGGCAGATTGTGTAATATAAGTATGTGTACTATGCAAATAAACAAGGTGGGCCTAAAGCCCATAGCCTATTATGTGTTAACAACATGTATGACATTTTTAGATAGCTGCAAATATGTCTATCCAAATGTCCTTAGAACATGTGGGTTAGACTCACTAACATGAAAAGCTCAATAATTGTACATATCTGTTACTAGACTGAAAACCCTAGTTAATGTTTGTAATTTTGTAAAGTGGTTGTTATGGATTGATTTTGTTTTTTTTTTTTTTGGGCCTTACAACAGGGTGGGGAAGAAGTGATTTGAATTCAGATTTCTCTCATGAGAGAACAGGACAGTGTCAATAGTCAGAAGGAAAAGTGATTTTTCTTTCTAGCCATACATAAACATTTTTATACCATGTCTACATAAACATGCTTGGATTCAACTTTAAGAAACAGAGACAGGGGACCTTAAAAGTCTTCAGAGTGAAATCAATATACTATTTGGATCGGTTTACCCTACATATTAGTAGGGGAGAGCTCAAGTTCCATGAGAGCACTAATATAAAATTACAAGTGTCTCTTTTGTTTATTGCTTTGACCAAAGAAGAATTGAAGCTTATCGTTTGTTACTTTCAAGATATCTATTATGAGCATCAGCATTGGGGAATGCTAATGCCAAATGTAAGAAGAATTTAGCATTTTATACCCCAAAGTGCACTACATCAAGGAATGCTGAACCCAACTATTGCAAATTTTTTTGTAATACTGCTACAGTGCAATTCTAACATTAGAATTGCACTGTAGTAGTATTCTAAAAAAATATATGATATTTTATTCCACCTTTTTCCCTCGAAATTTCTCTCTCCTCTATCTCATTATTTTAGTTCTCTTCTCTCTCTTCCTTCTCTGTTTCTCCATTTGCTCTCTCCTCTCTTCAGACCCAAACACCATTCTCCTCCTAATATCAACATCACAGTGGCTCATTTTTTCTGGTGGGTTGCAACCCGGTGGGTTCAGTGGTTGCTTCTTCCTTTTTTTTTTTTTTTTTTTTGACCGGTGTTTAAAGGAAGAGGTGGGTATGGTTGAAGTGGGTTGTGAGTTATGGTTGGGTCCGGTGTTTGGGTCGTTGGTCGTGGTTGGGTCATGGTTAGGTTCGGTGTTTGGGTTGTGGGTGAAGTGGGTTGTTGGTTATCGGAGTTTGCCAATATTTGGGTTTGGCGAGGTCATGGTGAGATCGGCGTGGGTCACGGTGATGATTTTGGTGGAGATCGGCGTGGGTCACCGCATGGTTAGCTGGTTCTTCTGGGTTCTGCCTTTTTTATGGTTTTTTTTTTTTTTTTTTTTTTTAATATGGGTTTTTGTTTAGGTGGGATTTTGGTGGGCAGTGCGTAGTGGTGGCATGGTGGGCATGGTGGAGGCGCGGTGGTGATGACTGGTTAGTGGAGGTGCGGTGATAGAGGTTGAGGGAAGGTGGAGGAAAAAATTGGAAAAAAACAAAAAAAGAAAAAATATATTTTATTATGTAGATATATTATTTTAATGTGTAGTATGGTAAAATAGAATTTTGGGATGTTGGGTGTGTTGTAAAATGATATGGTATAATTGATAAAGTAGTTTTTTGAAATGATAAAATGAGATAGAGTAGCATTTGCTAATGCTAATGCTCAAACTTAGAAGAGAAAGCGTTATAATATGAAAAACTAACACATAAAAAAGAATAAAAAAGAAAAAAAGGCATGGGAAAAAGTAGTTAGCCAACTACATACTTAGGAGTGTGCACAATTCGGATGCAATTTTTTGTCCAAATTTATCACCTAACTGATAGATATCGGTTTCTCATAATTAAAACCAATCCATAGACGAGAAACACATAATCTTTTGTCACTTAGATTCAAAAAATGTGTTTACTTGTTCCGAGTAAATTTTGTCGATGGATCTCAAAAAAGAACCTTTCTTTTTGACTTGTACTAGGACTAGAGAGAAAGAACAGTGAACGCGTGGAATGTTTCCCACCACTTGGGAAAAACAAATCATGAAACTTTAATACATGATGTTGAGAGTAAACTCAATCGGATGTGTTTTCAATGAATTTCCTAGAAACATATAACAAGAAACAAGCTCTATGTATTTCTAAGTCAATTGCAAGTTGCAACAGCAAAATAAATTGATTGATGTCAATTGCATTAATCTCAATGGAAATTTCACAAACTAAAAGTATTCTTGAGAGAGTAGAACTTAGGTATAGTAGATTAAGTTCCTAATTAAGTTTAAACACTTGGTTCCATTAGCAATCTCTGATAGGAAACAAAGTTGGTATCTTTGTCAAGCACAATTAAATTTAAAACAATCAAGCATTTAATTTCAAATTTCAATTGAGGAATCCAATATACTAAATCTAAGAATCTCCAAGTTTTATCCTTCTTAGAATTAGAGAAAAGTCAAGTCAAGTCAATTCAATTATTATTATTTTTTTTTTGGCTCCTTGAAATATGTTACATTTTAGGCTTCATCAGTATGACTCGTATTACTTCTACCTAAGATGATTTTCATTATCTTGGATGGAAACAAATGTCAACATCGATTCAAAATATTTTCTCAAATATATGCCAAATAGAATATAAATCTAAGTGATCTAGAATAAATTTAGAAGTAGGTAGATGGAGTGACAAAGTTATTATATTTTGTTTAAATGTGATGACTAAAATCAAAATTTTAGGGGCTAAACACTTTTGAGTCCGAATGTGAGAAAAATAAAACTATTCTTTGAAGTTAACCAGTCATCTCCAATTGAGAAACCTTGTGGAGTCCAATACAATTCCATAAACAAAAAACACCTGATTTACAACTCCCCAAAACAAGAAAAGATCAAGAGGTGCAAAATTAAAAATCAGAAACATGTGCAATCTTGGTTTCATGATTTTTTTAATAGATCTCCTACAGATCGTTTATGATGCTTTGTTGGCTTCCTGCTAAGATTATATTCGTTCTTTTTTATTTTTTTTACCCATCTCAATAACCCAAAAAAAGAAAAGAAAAGAGCTCTAATCAAATCCGAACACAACAACAATGAGTTTCTATTACATAAAACTAGGAAAAATGAAAAAAGAACAAAAAAGATTACAATTATTGAAAAGGAAACATACATCAACTATTATATACGATAGTCTTATAAGACATCATTATTTTCCGTACATGTTATGAAAGAGATGTTTCATGTATCATGAGGTTCCTTCTTATGCTTCTTAGTTGCCTTGTGGTACTTGTCTTTGACCCAACGAAGGCTCGCATCGGTTGCTTCCTTAACTACTATTTTCTTCATGTGGTTTGCTGCGGCCTCTTTAGTTTTCTCCAAGCCATTGCGAATCTTTGCCTTTGCAGCACCTTGACTCTTCTTGGTCTCAGTAATCTGGTCTGGGCTGTTGTTCTTGTGGTCCCGTTGATCAGCCCACGGGTTCGACTCCATTAACAAGCTAGCTAGCTAGCTGGCTTTCAATTTTCACCCAAACAAGAAAAAATTGGGATTTTTTCTAAAGAAAGAGAGAAAACCAATACTAGTTTGCGTGTTCCTTCTGGGTTACGGGAAATTGGGAGTCTATTTATGGATGGTATCTTTTGTCATTTACTTACTAGGCCAGTGCTAGGCAAGTGCTAGGCAATAGCCTGACCCAAATATAAAAAGAACTCTAAATATTAATAAATAAAGATGTACATAAGAGTATTAATCATTAGTCTCAATAGATAGAAAAAAGGAAAATGCTAAACCTACTTCAACTTTTATCAATCACCCAATAAATGAATTCGCAATGAATATGATTGGTATCTATTAATAAATAAATGAATAATTTTTTTTTCTTATTGGTGACAATATCGCTCTTATAAAAAAAAAAAAAAAAAATTCTTTTCATTTAATGTATAATTGATGGTTGGTTTTCTTTACGTAGGTGTTTTAGGGCATATCTAGTAGTATTGTTATTCAGTTTTCAGTGTCATGAAAATATGTATTTGAGTGTTATAGAAATACGTGTTAGAAGTAATATTGTTGTTTAAAAAACAGTGCCAAACAACCCCTTAGAGTGTAGAATTCGTAGTTTTCCACACATAAAAAATTACCCATTCTCTTTTTCTCTTTCAACAGAACAAAACTGAAATCAGAAAATAAACACAAAAATTCTCAAACCTCTTTTTTTGGCTACTTATTGCTGGAAAATTTTCCACTATCTCCATTTTAAGCATAAGAAGTTACTTTTTAAGCTTCTTTGTAGCTACGTTTGACCTTTTCCTCCGTTCTTTTCAGGTTTGGCTCCGCTTCAGATTTGTGTTAAAAACATCTCTCTCACACTTTACTTGTTTTTATAGGTGAAAATTAACTTTACTTTGTGTTTGTTTTACCCTTGGTAGTGGTAAGAGTCAAGGAAAAAAACTAGTGTTTTATCTGGATAAAATGGAGTAAATCAGTTACTCTTGTTTAACTTAGTAAGCTTTGACACAGTCCATATTCATTATTTTGACTGCCATTCACTGTCTTTTATACAACTTGTTTTGTCATTCATAGTTTGGGGTGATGAAGGATGAGTTTTAATTATGAAATATATATATAATATAGGTGGCCACTAGGCACATCTACAATTATTATTTTTTATCTATATCTAATTACTAGTTAATAAATATAACATCTTAAGAAATATTAAATTAATTGACTATATTGAGATGTTAGATAACTTTCTTGAATACAAAATTTTAATTTGTAGTTTTTTTTTTTTTTTTGCTTGAATAAAATTTTTATTGCCAACAGAAGAAAAATACAATAATCACTCCTTCAAAGTCAGCCACACATATCTTTTTTACTAATAATATCAACAAAATGAAAAAGACCTAGTCTATCAACAAAATAGCCAAGACTGGCGTTTGATAGAGACTACTTTGCCAAGACATGACCCAGCTTCATTTGTTTAGTAGTTTTGCATCTAAACAAACAAGTATAATAGATTTTTTTATGTATACTTTGGTGTAGAGGGAGAAAATTTCCGACCTATCATAAGTTGACACGTCATACTATCAAGTCCACAAAATACGGCCAATTACAAAGCACCAAATATTGCTGCTAGGTTTTGCTATCACTACTCAGAAAGCAACAGAAATTTGCCAAGTGTCATGCAAAAAACCAATCACACCTCAGCACGTGTAAGAGATGACACAAGTACCTCAGCGCGTGTAAGTAATGACACAAGCATCTCAGCGCATGTAAACGATGATACAAGAAGTCCAACGTGTGTAAGCGATGACACAGGCGCGATCTGGCATGTGTAAGCGATGATATAGGCGGACCAATTAGGCTGTGACATGTGTCACCAATCAAACTCCGCCACATGTCGCTCACCCACCCCCAAACTCCTATAAATAGAAGCCTTCCTAAGGCATTTGGAAAAAAAAAAAGGATTCAGAAGTAAAAAAAGCTCTACAAGAATCAAACCTCAAAGCCTTCAAGAACTTTAACCTCGAGATCGAAGAACACTCGAAATCGAAGAACATCTCCAATTGAGAAACCTTGTGGAGTCCAATACAATTCCATAAACAAAAAACACCTGATTTACAACTCCCCAAAACAAGAAAAGATCAAGAGGTGCAAAATTAAAAATCAGAAACATGAACAATCTTGGTTTCATGATTTTTTTTAATAGATCTCCTACAGATCGTTTATGATGCTTTATTGGCTTCCTGCTAAGATTATATTCGTTCTTTTTTATTTTTTTTACCCATCTCAATAAAGAGCTCTAATCAAATCCGAATACAACAACAATGAGTTTCTATTACACAAAACTAGGAAAAAAGAAAAAAGAACAAAAAGGATTACAATTATTGAAAAGGAGACATACATCAACTATTATATACAATAGTCTTATAAGACATCATTATTTCAATTCTTAAAAAAAAAAAAAGACATCATTATTTCTCGTACATGTTATGAGAGAGATTTTTTTTTTTTTTTTTTTTTGATAAGCTTCAATGTATTTCAAAAAACGGAAACAAACAAAGCACGGACATCTCCCAAACAAACTGAAGCCACAGGGACTGGGAGATTGTCCGCAAAAAAAGGAAAATGAAATGGAATTACAAGACTGAATTGTTATGAGAGAGATGTTTCATGAATCATGAGGTTCCTTCTTATGCTTCTTAGTTGTCTTGTGGTAATTGTCTTTGACCCAACGAAGGCTCGCATCGGTGCTTCCTTAACTACTAATTTCTTCATGTGGTTTGCTGCGGCCTCTTTAGTTTTCTCCAAGCCATTGCGAATCTTTGTTGAATATGTAGCCTTTGCACCACCTTGGCTCTTCTTGGTCTCAGTAATCTGGTCTGGGCTGTTGTTCTTGTGGTCCCATTGATCAGCCCACGGGTTCGACTCCATTAACAAGCTAGCTAGCTAGCTAGCTTTCAATTTTCACCCAAACAAAAAAAATGGGATTTTTTCTAAAGAAAGAGAGAGAACCAATACTAGTTTGCGTGTTCCTTCTGGGTTACGGGAAATTGGGAGTCTATTTATGGATGGTATCTTTTGACATTTATTTACTAGGCCAGTGCTAGGCAAGTGAGAGGCAATAGCCTGACCCGAATATAAAAAGACCTCCAAGTATTAATAAATGGATTTTACTAATGTGTGCCCGACACACATTAAGTAAACCAATTTTGGAAAAAGTTTATTGGGAATTCCTAATAAAACTTTTCCAAAAATGGATTTGTTAATGTGTGCCCGAAAACTTTTTCAATTCCTAATAAAACTTTTCTAAAAATAGATTTGTTAATGTGTGCCCTAAGGGCACACATTAACCGAACCCTTCATAAATAAAGATGTACATAAGAGTATTAATCATTAGTCAATAGATAGAAAAGATGAAAATGCTAAACTTACAGCAACTTTTATCAATCACCCAATAAATGAATTCGCAATGAATATGATTGATAACTCCTAATAAATAAATGAATAATTTTTTTTTCTTATTGGTGACAACATCACTCTTATAAAAAAAAAAAATCTTTTCATTTAATGAATAATTGACCGTTGGTTTTCTCTATGTGGGAGTTTTTAGGGCTTGTCTAGTAGCAGTATTGTTTAAGTATTGTTGTTCAGTTTTCAGTATTATGAAAAAAGGTCATGCTAACGATAAGAATCTATTTTAGGAAAGTTTTGACATCACTTTTATGGAAAATGAAAAAAGTTGTCAAAATATTAATTGTTTTTTTTTTCTTTTCCCATAAAAACTTTTTTTAACGGGATTCTTAAGGGCACTCGTTAGCATTTTTCTTAGGAGTGTCAATTCGGGTTAGCGTGTCGGGTTCGTGTCGTGTCGAGGTAGGGTTATTTGATTAAATGGCTCAACCTTAACCCGACCCATTTAATAATCATGTCATGATCTTTCAACCCTAACCCGATCTGTTAATAAGGCGGGTTGACCTAACCCAACCCATTTGACACGCTTAATAAACGAGTCGCGTTGGGTTGACACAAATATAACACAATCCATTTCAACCTGCATAATATTAAATATAACATCCACCTAGAAATATTTTTTTTTACATTCCAAAAGGAGTGCATACACTTCAAGTCTTCAACCCACATTCAAAATAATATAGTTCAACAAAAATATAACATTAATCTAAAAATAAGTTCTTTACACTCCAAAAGAAGTGCATACACTTCAACCCAAATTCAAAATAATATAGTTTAACACAAATAAAATAACATAGTCCAACGAAAACAAGTGGGCCATATCATGTAATCAAGAAAAACACAAGGCACATGGGTTCAAAGTTTATTGTACAAGAGCATTATGTAGAAAAAATAAACACATGAGAGAGAGAGAGAGAGAGAGAGAGAGAGAGAGAGAAATAACCGATTTGAGAGTTGACACTTTGAGTTTGAGAATTGGGCGTGAAAAGAGTAGTACGGCTGAAATTAAATATATATATATATATATATATATATATATATATATATATATATATATATATATTTATAAGAAGGTTTAGATATTTAGGGTTTGTAGGGTTTAGAGATCTAGGGTTTGTAAAGTTTCAATTTTCAATTATATCCCTTGTAAATTTTTGTAATTACTCACTTTTCTTTTTAAATTTAAAATATATGTTGGATATAAAAGGTATTTGATAAATCTAAAATAAGATGAAATTTATTTGTTATATGAGTTAAACGGGTTGTGTTAAATAGGTCATTTCAGGTTTACACAAATAAATTGGCGTGTCAAACGTGTCTATTGTGGGTTACGTGGGTTGACCTGCTTATGACACATTTCTTATCGTGTCACTTTTGGATCGACCCATTTATGACCCAAACCTAAACCCATTAAGGTCCAACCCTAACCCGAAAAAACCCGTGTCGTGTTTGCAAGTTGGGTCAAATATTGACACCCCTAATTTTTCTTATGAGTTTGAGTGTTATAAAAATACGTATCAGAAATGTTATTATTGTTTAAATAGCAATGCCAAACAACCCCTTAGAGTGTAAAATTCGTAGTTTTTCGCATACAGAAAATTACCCATTCTCTCTTTCTCTCTCAACAAAACAAAACTGAAATCAGAAAATAAACACAAAAATTCTCAAACCTCTTTTTTTGGGTACTTATTGCTGGAAAATTTTCCACTATCTCCATTTTAAGCATAAGAAGTTATTTTTTAAGCTTCTTTGTAGCTACGTTGGACTTTTTCCTCCGTTCTTTTCAGGTTTAGCTCCGCTTCAAATTTATGTTAAAAACATCTCTCTCACACTTTACTTGTTTTTATAGGTGAAAATTAACTATACTTTGTGTTTGTTTTACCCTTGGTAGTGGTAAGAGTCAAGGAAAAAAACAAGTGTTTTATCTGGATAAAATGGAGTAAAAGTTTACTCTTGTTTAACTTAGTAAGCTTTGACACAGTCCATATTCATTATTTTGACTGTCATTCACTGTTTTTTATACAACTTGTTTTGTCATTCATAGTTTGGGGTGATGAAGCATGAGTTTTATGAATATATATATATATATATAGAGAGAGAGAGAGAGAGGTGGCCACTAGTCACGTCTACAATTATTTTTTTATCTATATCTAATTACTAGTTAATAAATATAACATCTTAAGAAATATTAAATGAAATGACTATATTGAGATGTTAGATAACTTTCTTGAATACAAAATTTTAATGAGTAGTTTTGCATTTTTTTTTTTGTTTGCTTGAATAAAATTTTATTGCCAACAAAAGAAAAATACAATAATCACTCCTTCCAAGCCAGCCACACATATCTTTTTTACTAATAATATCAACAAAATGAGAAAGACCCAGTCTATCAACAAAATAGCCAGGACTGGCCTTGGATAGAGACTACTTTGCCAAGACATGACCCAGCTTCATTTGTTTAGCAGTTTTGCATCTAAACAAACAAGTATAATAGATTTTATATAAAAAAAATTATTATCTATTTGTTAACCTTCTTTGTTTGGATCACTGTAAATAACTTTTCTTTTGAATTGTACTAAAAGACAAAGAACTGTGAAGTGTGAACGCGTGGACTTTTTCCCACTCGGTAGAACAAGGCAAACTACAAAGTACAAAGCAGGAAACTTTAATATATGATTTCATGTAAGCGAGTTGGATAAATGTCAGATAAGCACTACGTATACAATATTTTCACAATAAATTATATGTGATAAGTTATTATTAATTTTAATTTGAATCAATCTCTTAAATTATTTTTTTGTCCAACTGTAATAACTAGTACTGCCGCTTAAAATTTGTTCATTTCTAACATTAAAAAGTAATTTTAATTGGATGTGTTTTCAATGAAGTTTCCATAAACATATAACAAGAAACAAGCTCTATATATTTCTAAGTCAATTGCAAGTTGCAACAACAAAATAAATTGATTAATGCCAATTGCATCAATCTTCGCATTTACATTAAATTTCACATCCTAAAGTATTCTAAAAAGTGTAGAAATTAGGTAGGTTTCTTAATTTTTTAATTAAATTCAAATACTTGGTTATATTAACCAATAGAAAACAAAGAGTGTTATCTTTTTAAGGACAATTGTTGATACCCATTTTTGCGACACATTTTTTATAAGCCCGATTCAACCAAGCCCAACTTCCTTGTGGGCTCAATTCATGTATTATATTATATTTTATTATTTTAAGTATAACCCAAGCTCATGCGATTTATTGGGGAAATTGAAGAAGTGTGGTTTGGAGGGTATGGGTCGGTTCCTTTCGAACCTTTTGCATGAGCCCAGCTTATGCATGCTACCAAGTGGGAAAGGGACATTGGTAGCACCTCTGGCTCATGGAGGAGGTCTTGTACCTGAAATTTTCACCTCAAAATAGCTTTTATGCTCTAGGTGACTGTGGCCCAACTTTTCTGCTATACCATTTTTTGCCTAAAACACAGAGCTGACCCTAAGTGGTTGGCTTGGTCTGCTGCAACAACCAAATGCAATCTCCAAGGACCTGCCATGTCTAGGAAACATCAGCCTATGAATTTAGGCTACTTTATTTCCCAAATTATGCAAAAAGCAAGGCATCCCTCTTACCTTAGGGTTCAAAGCCTCTTATATTGACTAAAAATAGTCACTTAGAGCACCCCAAGTTCAATACAAAAAGCCCCAATTAGATTCAAAACCAACCAACCACGTTCTACCCATATACTTGAAATTTCAGAGCAAAAGCCCATTCAACCAGTCAACAATCTCATAATTCTGAAGTTTGGGGAGTGGAAATATGGGTACATGGGAAACTTCCCTCTCTTCCTCACAACCTCTCTCAAATTTGTGATAAATTTTGTTGTAGCTTGAAAATGCAAAAATGGTGAGCCACAAGTCCAACTACGAAGGGAATAAAGGTTTCGACCAATAATCAACAATGCAAAGCTCTAAACATCAATTTCAAACCAAAGGCTAAAAGCTTATCCTCAACATCTTCTCAACACATGTGTCCTTTATTGTTGAGTTGTATTGTTGCTGAGTTAGCATCGCTGAGCATATGGGGGCTGTCGCAGGTGATTGACTCGTTTTGGGATGAGTATAGTTGACGCTATGTGCAACCCTTCGGAGCTGAATATCTTTTGCGTCACCGCTAAATAAAGTTTTTGTCAAATTTCTAAAGGTCATAGCTAAGCCCACCGCAAGTCGCTAGATATTCAACACACCAAGTGTTCAAGTAGCAACATTTCATAAACAAAGTCTTAAAGTCATACGAGCAATATGCTATTGTCAAAGCACGCTTAAGCTAAGACTTTCGAGCTTTCTCTTTACTAATTCATCTTTTTTATATATCGCTTAAACCATTTCAATCCTTCAAATTTTTTATCAAAATATTTTTTTATAAATTGTTTGTGCTAATGCTTAGCCATGACTATCGTTTACTAATATAAATCATAACTACACTAGGGGACAAAGCGAAAACCTTCTCAGAGCATCCAACAAAGAAGGAAAGCCAGACTCAATTCCCTCTCATCGAAGCCGTGACACGCTCATGCACTCTAAGCCATGACAAGCTCACGCATCCAAAGTCATGGTCGATCCACGCACGCCAAGCCATTGCATGTTCATATATTTCAAGTCACAACAAGCGCATGCATTCCAAGCCATGCCAACGCCTTAATCATTCTTGAATTCAAGATTATGCTTAAAGAGGGAAGCGCCAATGTTGCCATCCTCAATAAAATTATTGTTGTCACTCAACTCTTACAAATGAAATTTGCAACTAAGCCAACTAATAAGAAGGGTTTACGCACACACCTTTGAAAAATTCTTTGCTAGACCTCGCTCTAGATATTAAAGTCAAAAAGTTCAAAAATCACATACTAGTTGCTGGAAATCCATTCCAAAGATCTTTGAGTGGAATCTTAGTATAATGTGGAAGCTTGAAATAAGAGGCATGAAGGCAAACGAGAGAAATTGAATGCAACAACCCTACACTGACGTCTTTAATGCTTAGCTCACCATTATCCCAAAGTTAGAAGTCAAGCAAGCCAAATATGAAGTCGCTGTCTACGATACCATTTGTCTTCGACAAAAAGGTTAACTAAAGCGCAGGAGAGAAGCTGTTGTGTTAGGATGAAACAACCCTATATCAACATCTTCGATACTTAGCCTATTATTGTCCCAAAATTAGAAGTCAAGTCAACAAAGTATGGAGTCTCTGTTTGCGGCACAACAAATCTTCAACAAAGAGAAATCATATTCTACCTTTTATATAGCATATGGGAGAACCCCCATTTTCAGAAGTTATCTTTGAGTCGTATGGAGAATGCTGAGGGAGGAAGAAATCCCCCCAACAAATCTTGGCATATCCTATAAATCTTCAAGACATGAATGTCACAAAGCGTTCCACACTTGAGGGCTTGATCTCACCAGACCTATCCATTTGCCCTTGAATGGGTACATTCAGGTCTTTGCCACCACTAAGTAATTCATTAAATGGGCGGAAGAAATTCCACTCAAGAAAGCAATGGGAGTGGCCATAGCCAACTCCATCAAAAAGCATATCATTCGTCGCTTGGATATCTCGCACAAGATCATAAGCGACAATAATATATCTCACTCATACCAAGTTGTGAAGGCAAGCTCTATGAAACATTAGGAAGCCTACGAACTATCATATTATCCAAGCATGGTGAGACCCTCACATGCGAAGGTGTAATGCCTTCAATAAGGTAGGGAAAACCAATATTTTCTCCTAATGGCAAACCTTGCGAAGTAGTGAGAAAGCCTATAAATTACTCTTACGACGAAGCCTCTACAGTCTACATGTGAGGGTGAAAATACTCTTAATAAGGTAGGGAAAGTTAAACACATACTCTCTCAAAGGTAAGCCTTATCAAATGGTTGGGAAGCCAATGAGACATTTCATTATGGCAATACCCCTACTTATAAAGGCATAACTAGTCCTCAACAAAGTAGGAAAGTCAATATGTTCTCAAAGGTAAGCCTTGCCGAATGATTAGGTAGCCGACGAGATGTCATATCATTCATATGTGGCAAGACCCCTACTTGCGAGGATGCAATGCCCTCATGGCAAGCCTTACGAATCAGTAGGGAAGCCAACATAATATCTTAAAATTCAAGTACGGTAATCCACTATATGTGGGGACATAGCCAACCCTCAAAAGGATGAGAAAGTCGATGCATAAAACTTGTAAAGTGACAAGGAAGTCAATGAACTATTACCCCATTGTCATATGGTAATTCGCTATATGTAAGGATAAAACTCCTCGGGAAAATAGCAAACTTGTCATTCTATAAGTCATTATATATGAGAATGTGATGTCTTCAAAAAATGACAGCAATACAAACTTTATTCAAACTGCTGTCAGTGAGAACGCAATCAACCTCAACGAAATGGTGACAAACAAGTGCACCATGAGCTGTCATGCATGAAAACACAGCCCATATGTGGGGGCTTCTTAAAACTAACGAAGTAGCGATCTAATATATGTCGAGTATAAGTTAGCTACCAAGCGGTGAGCCAAGTTTCAATATATATGAGCTGCTGTCTATGAAAGCAAATTTACTCATCAAAAGATTGCTATAAAAAAATGGCGCACAAACAGCAAGACATGCACTTAGCCAAAACCTGTCCGCAAAGGCATGAGAACCAAGCAACATGTCTACTAACTTGCCCAAGCAATGGCAAAGCCATATTCACAAGGCATCAAAAGATTGCTACAAAAAAATGGCGCACAAACAGCAAGACGTGCACTTAGCCAAAACCTGTCCGCAAAGGCATGAGAACCAAGCAACATGTCTACTAACTTGCCCAAGCAATGGCAAAGCCATATTCACAAGCTGCCAATTCAAGCACATGTCATTCTCAAGAAACTAGTGCGTATAATCTATCAAAATTATGCTACTCAATCGCAAGGTGCACATGACATTTCCAAGCAAGCTCTCCTCAACATACTCAAATGCTCAGAGCCATACACGAGCTTTTTTCACAACAAAAACGTGCTCATAGCCTATCAACAAAAGGTACAAAGTCATTCTCAAGGTACAAATTACAAACCATATACATCCTTGAGGTACAAATCAATTTTTCATTCCAAAATACAAAATATACATCCAAATGTCATATATGTTCGTTTTGTATATAAATGCAAATTATATCAACTAACCATGATAGTACAAACTCAAAGTGGCACCAATACAACTAAATAGAAGCTGCTCTATACATAAGTGGGCTATCCACAAAGGCGAAATATAAGAGAAAGTGTCTCTAAGACAGCAAGCCTTATTACGCACTATAACTAGTTCAAACTTTCAAAGCTTGGAACTCAATACAAGACAATCAAATTATAAAAAAAATAAAAAAATAAAAGCAAGAAAGGAGGTAAAGGAAAATTTGAATTGATGTCATAGTCCCCTTCTAATATCACCATCTTCGGGGCATTGTCTTGTAATTACTCTCTTCTTTACTTTAAAGCCACAAGAGAGAGATAGACTAAAAGGATTCAAAGTTACTAGCGGCAGCCATGGTACCATCTATTGTAGCTCTATGTTGCTATTCGCAGCGGTTTTAACCTCAGAAAATGATGCATTGGCAATAGGATTGGTCTCGGGAATGAAAGTCCCAACAATGACATCACAATTGTCTAAGCCAAAGTCCTCCTATAAGAATCTATAGTACAACCACTCAATATACTATTATATGCAATAAAAAAATAAAGAAGATGTGTGACTTACCAAGTGAGTTCCAAAGTTCCCGCTCAATAATGGTGTATTTCCCAAAGTACACTTATTCTATGCAAGACGACAATGCGGCACACTCAACAATCCCTATTGGAATGAAAGGGGTTGGCAGCGATTTTTGACTTGCCACAACAAATTTTAACTTGCCAGAGAAATTTCGGCTTCATTTTCAAACAAACGGAGCTGCTATCTATGCAAAGTGCCGAGGTTGTTGACAATTACATAGAAGGAATAGTGGCTGCAATATGGAATCACCAACTTCGGCTCCACCAATTCATGCCAATAATCAAGCTATGCAACACATGGCTTACTCTTAATGGCATCAACACTCAGTATTTCACAATGATTAAGCAGTTATGCAAACAACCCAATAACTCATTCATCGGCATTGCTGAGGGCTAAAGGCTTACTCAACCGCTATGCGCCCCTGCACTAGAAATTCAAGTTTCATTCCTACACTTTCATTTCAAGCTTGCTGAATCAAGAAGCGACTACCACGTGGTGATTATCACTCTCACTTGTGTTCATCGCAAAAATATGATATAGAAGGTTGCCAACCAATGTAGTAGCTATGTGACACCCCTATACTATATCGTCAAGTGATATCTTCGCTCCATTCTATCTCAAATAAGCTGTCCCAAGACAGCCAGTAGTATCGCTCATGGCTACAACTTCATCGAAATTAATCTTGGCAAACACAATTTCACCAAATTGGCCAACAATAAAGCTACTAAAAAATTGAATCATCCTCAATGTGTCATTTCATCATCATCTCCTCATATGGACCCAATTCGCTCATTCAAATTTACAACAAACAATGGGGACAGCTTACTTCCAACACGAAGTCAAGCATAGCTGCACTGCAAACTAATTTCCATGACTATCGAAATCAATGGGAATCAACTTCAACATGAGCTTCGGCTTCAATGAGAACAATGGCTCAACCTCATGAATCGATGCAATGAGACTATTATTTTTCCAAGGAAATGTCACCCCTACAAATTGAATTGAATAGCACGCTTAATAGATCAACAAGCACAACCAAGGCATAGCGAACAAAAAAAAAAAAAAAATCAGCTCACCAAGGTGGGCATCATGCATTGGCATTTATTAAGTTTGCTCAAAGAACGAATTCAACACCTTGTCACGATGTTTGGCATCATCCTCCAACAACAAAACTTTGTTCCTCACTAACAAGGGTACCTTTCTCTTCACTGTCGACATTGCTTAGCCAAGATTGGTGCAAACGAATCCCACAGCCATGGGCAGTGAGTTGTCGCAAACCTCCATTGTCAACACTGACAGAACAACCTTGCTCCTTTATGATGGATTGCCTCTTTTCTTCGGTGACAACGCTTTGTCCCATCTAAATCTCAACTATGTGGATGGTGGGTGGCACCAAGCTCTTTAAATTATTTTCTGTTGGAACTCCCTTGCTTCTCAACCATAAGGATCTCCACCATCGTAGCACCCTCCTTGAGTTTCGACGATATGGGTGGAGAATTGAAGATGGGTGTTGCAAGATTTGATGAAGCTTGAGGGTTTTTCAAAAAAAAAAAAAAAAAAAAGAGTGAGAAACACATTTGAGATCAAAGAAAGAAGTTTAAATAGCTCTACTACAAGTCTTGAATCCTTGCTCCCAATAGACACTTGAAGCAAATCAAAAGAAGAGGAGAGCAAAGCGGTGTGAAAGATATTGAGGCCCAAAAAAAAAAAAAAAATGACAATGGCCAAAGAAGAGACTAAAGTGGCGTGTAATATGCTGAGAAGAATAAGGCTACAACTGTAAACTAAAAAGCAAGTTTTTGGAAGAAAAGTCAAAGCCAAAATATAGATTGCAAGGCAATTGACATGTTGGCTTAAAGTCACATACCATCCAATTAAAAGGGATGCTAAAATGACCATGGTGGTCACAAAAGTCATCAAGAAAAAGATTCTAACGTAACATGTGAGCATGAAAGTCAAGCTTTATGCCTTTCTTGAGGTGTTTGGAATCATATTACACAGAAGGTGCTACATGTATTGACCAATTGATGTTCTTTAGTGGAACCAATAACCATCAAGTGCCCATGTTTGTGACCACAAAACTTTTACAAGCGGGCTCCTTTGAATTGAGAGTTTTCTACAAGTGGTCTCTATAAGCCACGATATATTTACAAACAAACTTCATCGACCTATATCTTCTCAACAAAAAATGAAGCATTTGGATTGACTAGTTTCCAAACCCGCAACATCTAAGTAATGGGAAATATCAACTACTCACACGCACGCCACAAGCGCCATGTGTGCTCGGGGGGGGCGCTAATGTTGATACCCAATTTCGCGACACATTTTCTACAAGCCCGATCCAACCAAGCCCAACTTCCTTGTGGGTTCAATTCATGTATTATATTATATTTATTATTTTAAGCATGGCCCAAGCTCATGCGACTTATTGGGGAAAATTAAGGAAGTGTGGTTTGGAGGGTATGGATCGGTTCCTTTCAGATTTTTTTGCATGAGTCCAGCCCATGCGTGCTACCGAGTGGGTAAGGGACATTGGTAGCACCTTTAGCTCATGGAGGAGGTCTTGTACCTGAAATTTCCACCACAAAACAGCTTTTATGCTCTAGGTAACTATGACCCAACTTTTTTGCTATACCATTTTTTGCCTAAAACACATAACTAACCCTAAATGGCTGGCTTGTTCTGCTGTAACAACCAAATGCAATCTCCAAGAACCTGCCATGCCTAGGAAACATCAGCTCATGAATTTAGGCTACTTTATTTTCCAAATTATGCAAAAAGCAAGGCATCCCTCTTACCCAATTAAATCAAATCTGACCATAATTTCTTTGATTCATACCTTAGGATTCAAAGCCTCTTCTATTGACCAAAAACAGTCACTTAGAGCACCCTAAGTTCAATACAAAAAGCCCCAATCAGATTCAAAACCAACCAACTACGTTCTACGCACATACTTGAAACTTTAGAGTAAAAACCTATTTAGCTAGTCAACAATCTCACAATTCCAAAACTTGGGGGTGGAAATATAGGTATAGGGGAACCTTCCCTCTCTTCTTTACAACCTTTCTCAATTTCCTCTTATCAAAGCACCATTAGCCTTTTGGTCATTATACGTTTAGAATATTGGGCTTGATTCTCCACAATAAACACCTCTAAAGAACTCAAGGAGAGATTTGGGCCGTTCTCGCATTTTCGGCCCTTATCGCAAAAACGTCCCCGACAACAATTAAATTCAAAACAACCAAGTATTTCATTTCAATTTTCAATTAGGAAATCTAATGTACTAAACCTAAGTTACTCTCTAAGTTTTATCATTCCTTGGTTTTTTTGCTTGAAAAAATATTTTATTACTATCAAAAGAAAAATACAATATTCACTGGTCCAACTCAGCCACACCTAGGCTGTTCTTTCTTACTACTAATATTAACAAAATGAGAAGGACCGAGTCTATATATCAACAAATTAAATAGACATGACATGAGTTTGATAGAGACCACTTTGCCATGACATGAGCAGCTTCATTTGCATTCCTATACACCCACATAAACTCCAGCTATTCAAAACTTGCTGAGATTAATTTGACTTCATCAACAATTCTTGAAATCAACCTCAATTATCATCTTCATAACTTGCATTTGGCTTGCTAGTTGCACAGCCCATAGAAAATCTTTGGCTTCCACTTCAATAGGGACCTTGGTGTTCACCTTTTTTTTTTTTTCTTTTTCTTTTTCTTTTTTTTCTTTTTTTTTTGACTGAAAAAGGTAGAGGTATTCACTTTTTTTAAGCAGGTGAAAACCAATTTCTCTCTCCAATCTCTCCTTTAGCTAGCACTGCTACATATGAGTGCTCTATCCCAATAGGTACATCACAATTTATCTTTAATTGATCTTGGGCTGGTTTTTGTCTCATGAAATGTGTTTCATTTTATGTTTCATCAATATGACTTATATTACATCTGTTTAAGATGATTTTCTTTGCTTTGTATTCATTCAAGAGAATTTATTTTCATTAGTTTATTGGTGTTTAAAAATAGGAGGATAAGAGCATAGTTAAACTTAATAAAAGTAAAATTTTCAAGATTTGTACATAAGTCAAATCAATAGCCGCTTGGTATTTGAGTATTTGTGAACCTTTGATTCTTTGATTTGAATTAGAGAGAAATTTCTTTGTCGATGTTGTGTAACGTAGAGAAAAATTTTATGTTTGTTTTAGGTGCAATCTCTAACCTTTGTATTTGATAGAATATATAGGTGTATTTGAGATTTGGGTTTGTGAATATGTCTCTACACCATAAATGTACCTACCATATTTGTTAGCGAATTCATTATCTTTTCTTGGTGAACATTGTCTATTGTTGAACCACATAAAACCTTCAAGTAACCGGTCAACCCCAATCAAGAAACCTTGTGGAGTCCATCTCAAGTCCGTATACAAAACACCTTATTTGCATCTCCCTAAACAAGAAAAGATCAAGAGATGCAAAACAAAAATTGGAAACATAAAATGCCATTACAATCTGGTTTCATGATTTTTTTTTTTTAATAGATCTCATACAGATTTTGTTTATTGGTTTCCTGCCACGATTATATCCCTTCTGATTTTTCTACCCCTCTCAATAACAAAGATATATATATATATATAAAAAGGAGAAGAAGAAAAGAATAATTGCATATATATAAAGAGACAAGTGTAATCGATCTGGCTCTAATCAAATCTGTACACAGCAACAATGAGTTTTTATTAAACAAAAGTAGGAGCAAAGAAAATAAATAGAAGTATCAGATTCAGAAGAATGCAGATTATATACACCCAAACGAAATCGAAGAACAAAAAAAGATGATGATTATTGAAAACGAGGCATATATGCATCATCAGCTAGTTCTTCTGGTTTTTCTTCTGGTACTTGTCTCTGATCCAATGAAAACCCACAGTGGTTCCTTCCTTAACTTTCTTCACGCCAGTGGATGCAACCGCTTTAGTTTTCCCTAACCCATCGCCAATCTTCTTCGAATACGTAGCCTTTGAACTCTTATTGGTCTCAGGAACTGGGTCTGGGCTATCATGGTGGTCCCATTGATCAGCCCAAGAGGTCCCATTTGACTCCATTACAAGCTAGCTAGGTTTTTCAATTTGCACCCCAGATAAGAAAAAAGTTATTCTTTCTAGTTTTTGGGTTATAGGAAATTGAGAGTCTATATATGGAATGGATGCTATATTTTGTCGTTTAGAATCTACTTTAGATCACAGATGGTAACAAAAATCGGTGTATTTTAAGTTTTAACCAACCCCGTCTCAGACTTTTTAGCAGAGAGAGAAGCTTCGAAATCCCGGAAAATAATAAAGAATTTGTTGCTTCGAGAAACTTTCTTTGATGGATTTATGATTTATCAATAAAGAAGCGTGGAACGCGTGGAATGTTCCTGTGGAAATGGAATAACGTAAACAACAGACTAGGAAACGTAATGCATTATGTCATGTAATCGTGTGGAGGATGTGTAAATGTTAAGAATTAGTAGCAGCCTTAATTGGATGTGTTTTCAAATGAAGCTTTTTATTGGGACCTAGAATGAAGAAACGTAAAACGAAAAATAAGCTCTATGTATTTCAAAGTCAATTGCGAATTTGCAACTGCAAAGTCCAAGCAAAATATATCTTCGCATTTACAGATTGATGTAACGGAATCTTCTTCACATTCTTGATATTAGACGAAAGTCCAAGCAAAATATTTTGTGCCATAAAATGTGTTTTATTTTATGCCTTATGTATTTATTAGTATGACGTAAATTACCCTACGATGTTAGCAGTATACTGTAATTATAATTAAAATAAAAAGTATGGAAAATTACACTTTGTCTATTTGTGGTTTGTCTGAAAAACACTTTAACTACCTGTGATTTAAAAATTGACACTTTACTTACCTAAGGTAAACTATGTTTATCTCTAATTATCCACCTCTATTAAAAACAGGAATAAATTTGAATTTTTACTACTCTTTTATGTTTCTCTCCTTTCAAAACATAAAAAACTAAAAAATAAAGAGAAAAAAAGATCTAAAAACTAAGTTTTGTAAAAATTTAAAAAGAAGACAAAGGATGCTGCCTAACAAATTCATCCTCTTTTTTCTTTTCTTTTTTTTGTTAATTAGCATGATCATCCACTCATATAAAGACCGCAACATCATTTCCTTAATTACATGTGTTAAGGATAAGCTCACCAGAGATTCTAATCTATCCGAAACACAAAAATGCAGTTAGTTGTGATATCCGATAGCTCATTTTCAATCCGAAATACAAATTTAAAGGGCTATACAGATTGTGATAATGTGATAAGATAAGACATTAGAGATAGAGTCCAGTGCCTTAGCCGTATGAAGGTTAGGCTGGAAAATTCAATCATTATCTTGCACTTATTTACTTTACAACATGTATAGGCCATTCAACACTCATATTTTGATACTTTTAAAATTGCAAAAGGAGAAATTGTTAACAAAAATATAATCCCATTATTCATATGTCACTAATTAAGAGGTTTCATCTATCTAGTTGGATCTCCTAAAGGGACAAATCAATTTGTTAGGACCAGGGCATACCTGAAGTTCTCTACTTGGGATCATATTCTTCATGTCTACGTTGGCCAGGTGACCCTTCCGTCCAGCAACAGCCATGCACGCATATATTGACCATTTGAGGTTTTTCAAATCTAGCTTTTAGATCTTTTTTTCTCTTGAGTTTTTAGCTTTTTTATGTTTTGAGAGAAAAGAGATATAAAAGAGTAGCAAAAATACAAATTTACCTATGTTTTTAACAGAGATGGGTAACGGGTGACAAACAGACCTTACTTCAGGTTGGTAAAATGTCAATTTTTAAACTATAGGTAGATAAAATGTTTTTTTGGGTAATAAGAGACAAAGAGAGCTTACTTCAGGTTGGTAAAGTACCAATTTTTAAACCACAATTAAATAAAATATTTTTTGGACAAACTACAGGTGAGCAAAATGTAATTTTTCCTAAAAGTGTGACATAAAATCCTTTATTTTATGAAGTAAGTACAACTAAACTTACAAAACAATTTTTTCTTTAAAAAAAACCTTACGAAACAATTTATAATAAAAAAAGTAAAATTTATGAATTCCTTCTATTTCTTTTTCCCGAATTTGGGTAGACATAAGATGGTGGACATAGATGAAAGTCTCATCCATCTATATCATCAACCACTCATTTTCTTCCCATGAATCAATAAAAGAAGGAAACCAAACCACTTTTCCACCCAATTCCTCCATAATCTTTCCAATCCTTCTCATTTAAACCACTTTAGCATCAAGAAAATGCCATACATTTGGAAATTTTGCTAAAGAGATTTAGGTACCCTTGAAGTTAATAAATAGTTTTTATTTTTTATTTTTATTTTTTTTATAATACAATAGTTGAAGGTGGGAAAATTTGAACACTTAGGACTCGTTTGGTAATATTGTTCTAGTAACGGTGTTTGTATTTTTTGGAAATACTTATGAGTGAAAAAATGTATAGAAATAGGTGTAATGTTGTTTAAACACTGAAAACTATTGTTCAAAATACACTACCAAACACCCCCTTAATGTCTTTATTTGTAAACAACAAGATTTTTTTTTTGAGAGAGAGAGAACAACAACAAGATGTATCAATTAGTTGAGTTATGAGTCTTTGACCGTTGATAAATAATTTTAAAATGATGAATATGACTTAAATGCCGTGTTTATAACTTTATATTCTCATAAAAAAAAAAAAAAAAAGAAGAAGCCAAGTTTATTTTTTAAATGACACTTGACGTCCACCCATCTTGAGAGAGTGATATATAGATGTAACAACAATATAAACATAAACATAAAATTGGCCAAACTAATTTAAGCATGAAAAATACAAAAAGTCCTCTCTAGGACTAGAGTTTCTCTGAAGCCATAGAACATTTAATTTTGAGAGAGTCCTGTCTAAGTACAAGCTTGGTCACGTTCCTATTAGGCTTTCCCTAGCAGGTCTGTGATTGTTTTTATTGTTGTTTGTTGACACATGTTACATTAAGAATGAATTGAATTTTTTTTTTAATATCTTTATTTTCTAGAGATACTAATTCTTGTGTGATGCATCCAAAAAAAAAAAATCTTAAACTTAAATTAAGAAAATATTTCAATAGTATAATAAAAAGTAAATACTCTCTCCGTCCTACTTTGTTTGTCCTCTATTCCATTTTGAGATGTCCCAAAATATTGTTCTATTTCTAAAAATAAAAGTCATTAATTTACTAATGTTCCTATTATACCCCTATTAATTTACTAATTTAATTTTTTGATAAATTTATTTAAGGGTAGTTTTGGAAACTTATATATTTTTAAAAGGTAGACAAGACAATAAATGATGTTCCCTTAAAAAGTTTGACTTTTCAAACAGGACAAACAAAGTGGGATGGAGAGAGTACTAAAATAGAGAATAAAATTAAAATAATAAAAATTACTTCAAATTATATAATGAAAAACATATTGTGTTAAACTAAATTGTTTTTAAATATATATAATTTAAAATAAATAATGAAAACCATTTCAGATTTATTGAAATTTATAATTGAGTTTTAAATGGAGTAGTATTTCAATTCTTTAAAACTTTGGTACTAGAGTTTCACTCAAAGTTAATAATTTTAGTATATTAATGAGTCACGTGGCAATAAACATGTGAGACTCAAATTTTATTACTATATATATATATATATATATATATATTATTGGGTAGATTAATAGAATTTTCAAATTTTAAACACCTAGAAACTTTTGGTTAATAGAATTTTCATTTGAGTAGCATTTTTAAACTTTTAGAAATTTTTTACAATAAAATTTTACTTTGATTTAATAAAATTCCTAACATTAAAGAAAGGACATAGGTTGATCTCTCAAAAAAAAAAAAAAAAAAAAAAAGACATCTAAATGAATATATACAAAACAATTAATGATATTTGGACCGCCTAGTCTCTCAAGTCTCGACTCTCTCCATGAGGATCAAATTCAAGTAGCGGATTTAATTCCAAATAACAAGTGAAGTAGTGTTTATTAATGAAATGAAAAAGAATTATGATTTTCTGGGATGTAGCCCATCAAAGAACTAGTTATCTTTCAAGTTTCTAAAAATATAATACGAAGTTAAGTTTCTATCAATGCATTGGACACATTAAAATGCGGACATATGTCTAAATTATAAAAATAGGAAAAACTAAGATAAGCCTAATGTGTCTGCATTCTTACATGTCCAGTGCATTGATGCACTTGACGAAAGCCGTGTCCCCATGTAAGGAGGTTGCTACCCTAGCACAGAAATTAAAAATAGGAAAAACAAAGATACACCTAATGAAGATCACGACATGCATGCACGAGAAGTAACTTAAAATCTTTATTATACACAATAATAATTAATAAATATATCTTGGATATCTATATCAAATCCGTGAACATGCCCCCATATATAAAACTCCCAAACTGAAATTAAATTAACCTCTTTTTCTTTGTGTTTTTTTTTAAAAAAAATTTCATTTTGGGAGTTTGATAGCACAAAGAACAGAACAAAAGGAATGCTTTTTGTTTTTCTTCACAAAAGTGCATATATATATCAATATGCACGCTTGGTCTTATGGTTGGTCTTGTGGTACTTGTGTTTGATCCAATGAAGACCCAGAGAGGCTCCCCCTTTAACTTTCTTCATAGTTATGGAGAGCTTAGCCGACAGCTTCTTCGATTTAGCCTTTGCAACGACGCGGCGGCTCCTCTTGGTCCCAGCAGCAACTAGACGTGCTTTAACATTGCCGTTCTCCCATAGATCAGCCCACAAGTTTTCATACAAGTTATTTGATTCCATCTCTTCCCTCCTCCACCAAAAGTAGACAAGTTTTCTTAATAGAGAGAGGGAGAGACTATTTCTTTTTTTTAGGGTTTCTTACCAGTTACCCCTTTGTCTTTCTTTGGGGTAGGTTTTGGCTGTGGATGGTGGGTTTATTTATATATTTTGATGGCTAACAAACTGGTTAGAGAAGTTTTTTAAAACAACAAATTGTAAGCGGAGCCTTCTCTTAAAAACAAAAGGCAACAAACTAACAGGAAGATGTTATTTGTAGGTGTTTTTTACACCAATTTTATACCTATTTTTAAATTTATAGAGATGACAACTGCATGTGGTATTAACGATTCGAATGAAAGGTGTATGTATGATGTTTGTTTAAAAGGTATACAAATAATATGAATTGTGAAAGAAACAAATTTTCAGCTAAAAAGAAAGTTAAAAATAAAAATAAAAATGAAAGTTTAGATCAATGCATGCAAAGTCCCATCAAACATGATGAAATTACATTAAGTACTTTTTTTTTTTTTTTTACAATCTTTTTCACAACTTGTTAATATTACAAATTATGACCGGTATATGAGAAGTATTTTTACAACCTATTTTACAACTTGAAAATGTGACAAATGATGACCGGTATGTGATGTTTACACCCCCATTGATTTAATTTAACATAGCTAAGCAGAATTCATTACTTTAACCGATTATGATAAACAATGATTTCAAGTTAATTAGCCACAACAACAAATTACAATATAAAGTAAAGTGCATGAGAAGTAAGGAAAGCTATGATTTGTTGACGACGTAAGGGTATTACCTACCTTGAGGAAAATTTTACTATTTAGAATTGAAATGTACAATTGAATTAACCTTATTAACTTACAACATGAACCGATATTATTCCAAGCAACTTGGACTATTCTATCATTCCCCTTGAAAGGAAAAGGCTGCAAAGATAGAACACAAAAGAAAAAATGTGTTAAACTTTTCTGAGGGCACTACCATATGTCTTTAAGGCTTTAAGCATCTTGTATTTAGATTCAATGCATGCGGCAACAGTTGAATGGAATCAATATATTTTTATTTTAGTAAAAAAAAAAAAAAAAAAAAAAACATGAGGTGATCACCATTAGACATTGAGTTACAAAGTTTTTGGTCAGATATGTAATTAAGTACAGACAACAGTACTGAGTTAAAGACACACACCTGAAATGTCTGAACACAAATGATTAAAGGTACGAAAGCGTTAGGACCAAGGGTACAATTGTTAGATTTTTGGAGTGTTTGGTAGACTAGTTTGAGATGAGATTTTTGTAATTTTTTAAAATACGTGTGGTTGAAAATATGTGTAAGTGTGTTTGAAATGTGAAAATTGTTGCTCAAACATGGATACCAAACAGGCCCTTGATCTTTAAGATTGAATCACAATTCACAATCTTTTTAATTAAAGGAGTAGGAAAAATGTTACGTCTATCAGAATTTTACAATATTTTCATAATAAATTTTAAATTATAGGTTATTATTTGTTATTCCGGATAAAAAAAAGTAATTTAAATTATAAATTCAAATTATAATTAATAATAATTTATAAATAATAATTTATTGTAAAAATATTATAAATTTAGTATTTCTCTTTCTTTAGACTCGTTCATTCCCTGCTTTAAATGCACTGATAATCCATCTTTTAAAAGTCAAGGCCCAAAAATCGGCCATGACACTGATGGCAACCCCAATGGTTCTAGATGATTTCTATTACACAACTCTTATATTTTTTTTTTACTTGTTTATTTATTTTTCTTTTGTGAAAAATGTTGTCTATGGCATTATTGTTAGCATTTGGTTCAAACATGCCCCATTTTTCTTTTGGATGCCCCAAACAAAAAGGTATTAAAAAAACTATGGAATCTAACACGACGTTGCCATTATTTATATATATATATATATTTAGAGAATCATGACCTTGCCAAATTTAACAAAGAAAAATAGAGGTTTGACCCATTTGAAACCAATTAAATGGACTTGGGTATGTCACAATTGCGTCTCTTATTAATCATTACCTCTTGAAACTTCCGGTTGATAGGCTCAATGGGAAATAAAAAATGATCAGTTTCTCAACCTATAGCTTCGTTCCACGTGTATGTCAATGGAAGCTTCACAAAGCCAAAGTTAGTTCAGCGGCTTTCCAACCCAAACCTTTGGTTATTGCTATTTCTTTGGTGAATCTTCAGCCTCCAACTTTGATCGTTCCGCGGTCTCTTTCACGCTCATGCTGAATTGCTAATTACCAAAATAAGTCAAATATCACTCGTTTTAGCGTACTCAACTATTTGTACGTAGTATACGGGATTTGCACAACAAATTGCGTGGAAGAATAATAAAGTTTTGCATAATTTCTCTACACTAATCATGTTCAATTATTATTTCCATTCTTCTATATAAAATCAAATATTATTCTAATAATTTCTCTCAAAAATCAGTATTATAATAAAATCTTTATGAAAAAAATAGAAACTATATAATATCAACAAAATATAAACGGAGCAAAAAACACAAAATATGGAATATTTTAGTCCAATCAAATATATTATATAATTGTATGTTAATACATTTTAGTGCAATCAAATATGGCATTTGCACGCTCCTGGCATCGGGCTGCGGGCCCCCCATTTAGCCTGTCTTGAAACATGGACCAAAGAATCTGACATGTGTGCGAGTCAACAGGCCAGTAAACCCGTAAGTCGCAAGGAAGCTGATTGGCAGGATCCCCCTGAATTTGTGCCTTGTAGGCTGTAGCTGAATTAGCGCCTCCCCATGCACAAAGTGCTCGGGGGTTTAGGGGGGAAAGGGTTCGAGCTGCGAGGTTAGCAGCATGTTGTAATTATTTCTCAAAAAAAAAAAATGATATAAGTTTCTTAAAAAAAATGGTATATCAAAATGAAGGGTAATTATAGAATAGTCTAAATGCAAAAATAATTCTTGTGGTTTGGCCAGTTGCAAAAATACCTCTTAGGGTTTCAATTTTTCCTTATAACTTCCTTATATTTTCAAATCTGCCAAATTGACCTTATGACTAACTTCTATTAGCTCTTATAGACAAAAAAAAGGAAATTACAGTAAATCTACTTGTAATTTGGTCTGTTTTCACTTTATCTACATGTGGTTTAAAACTTAACATTTTGCCTACCTGAGCTTCAATCCGTTTGCTCTCCATTACCCACCTCACCCTCAGATGTTAGACAAACACATTTTTAATAAAAATCACAACATAAGATGGATCAAAACCACGAACCCTTAAACTCTTTCCTAGAATCACGAAAATCCCCAAAGCACCATACCCACGCCCTCTCTTCTTCTTTACTTCTTCAACTTCTACTCTCAGTTCCTCTCCTATCATTTCAATCAAGTTTTGCCCATTTCCAAACCCTTTTTCTCAAACCAAAAAGCACACAAAGATGTTCACTGAAGGCCTAGATGAAAGTGCAATCAAGTGGGTCAAACAAGTACATTTTGTATTGTAAAAATTATTCTCTCTTTTACAGAAAATTGAGTTCTTTATTCTTTGTTTTGTTCTCTTCTCCCTTTTCTTTCTATTTCAAATTATGTGTCTAACTCTAATATGCTTCTTTCACTTTCATTTTGATTCTATGATTCTTTTTTTCATCTTTTTGTGTTTTGGGTTTTCAAGGATCAGATTTACAAGTGGAAGAACCCCTACTAGTTCGATCTCCTTTAACAGAGAAGGTTGGATGTGACCCATTTCCAAAATCTCCTCTTTCACACAGATCATTCAATGGTGAGACTTTCATGTGTCCCCATGTATTGCCTCCTCTCAAGTTCCACTCTAGCTTGTTGGCACCACGTTTGGTCACTCAAGTGGATTACTGTTTTTGATAGAAAATTACACATAACATTGACTGATAATGATGTGGTGGTTGTGGACTATGGGTGTGCTAGTGGCAGTTGTGGGTTCTAATGGTGTTTGTAGTGGGTTTCTAGTTTTTTAACTTTTCTAGGTTTTCAATTTTTGTTGGCAAGGACATGAGGAGTAGGAGATTTGATTTGATTTGATTTGATTTATTTGAATGTTGTTGAGTTAGATTTGGAGTTTTAATTTTTATCCAATTTTTCTCATACAGCTTTATCATGCTTTCAGATGTATAATTAGTTTATTTGTGGTTGAGATGATAAGTTCAAATACAAGTTGAAGTTCTAAGAAATTGCATAACATTTTTTACCAATAGCACATTTTGATCTTGTTTTCTCTTGAATTTTTATGTGTTTTATGTTTTGGGATGAGAGAGACATAAAAATGGGTAACGGAGCCCTAACGGAAGTAACCTCAGGTGAGCAAAATGTTAAATTTTAAACCATAAGTAGGTAAAATGAAAATGGGCCTAACCACTGATGGGTTTACTGTAATTTCCTCCCAAAAAAATCACATGACCATTATGAGACCAATTGGCAGTGGCTAGACTCAATTTGTGGGTCTTCTTAGTCACATAAGTTTTCCATTCATAAGAGCTAACGTGATAGAATCAGGTATTTCTATCAAGAATTGAGAAACAAAGTAGATAGTTCTTTGATGGATCTAGGCCTCCTAGAGAAGAATATGGAGAAGGGAAGTAAGAGAGAAACAATAAGAAGAAAGTATCATATTAATTTTAATGTCCTTTCCGATTAAGATCTATCCCCTTATATATTGTATTCCTTCATCTCATATAATAGTAAATCCAATTAATTAAACTCATGATAAAACTCACTATTCATATAAGATGAGAAAGTCCATATTTATTGTATTCTTATAATTTTCTTCAAATGAAACATAGTTATTTTAAATCTTAAAAATCATCTGCAATTGATTTTGTACTAAATTTCACAATTATTTTAATTTAATATACAAAATTAGAGATTTAATTACAATATCATCTTCTGTTTATTAAAATTCATGATTAAAAATGATCTTTAAAAAACCAACAAACTCAGGTTGGGTTTAAAATAACCATCCAACTTGAATTCACTACACCCTACTTATAAGTTATAATAACCAAATATGTTATTTAATTTACATAAAATTTTTCAAAATACATGTTACTTTCATGAAAGAAATTTACTACATAAATGATATATATATAAAACTTCGATACAATACCTTAAGTGATGTTCCTTAAACTTTCTTCTTAAGATTCAGTAATGTGGTTATTTAATTAAAAATACTCTTCCATCCCATAAGAAAAAATCCACGTAGTAAAATTTTAAAAGGAAAATATAAAAAACAGTACTTAAGTTTTACCCTATATATATATATATATATATATATATATATATATATATATATATATTAATTAGAAAGGAATATAAATGATACCTAACGATGTCGTTTAGAACCAGTCGTACGTCTTTTTTTTTTCCTTTTTTTTTTGTTTGAGAAACTGTCGTACGTCTTTAGTACACACAAATAAAGTCACATATAACACCACGAACTACCACGAAACCGTTCCTACTTCAAACTTCAAAGTAAAAGTTTCAACACGTAATATTATACAATACAATAAATTAAATACATTGACCATGACCTCTCTGAAATTTGTAGTTCATGAACTTTTCAACGCCCACGCAACCAAGCCGCCCCCATCAACAACAACAACAAACATCTCTCTATCTTATAAAACCCCAAATTCTACTCTCTTTTTTTATGTAAATAACAAGTAAATAAAAACCATGAGATTGATCAACTTAGCATTGGTGCTTTCTCTTTCGCTTTTGTATACTCCAAATCCAATTTCAGCTCACTTCTTTCCCAATGTAACTTCAATTCCGCCATGGCTGAATTCGACTCAATGCAACTGGGACTCGTTCCGCAACCTCTCCGGCTGCCACCCTGGCGAAAAAGTCGACGGCTTGTCCAAGCTCAAGAAGTATTTCCAGTACTTCGGTTACATCAACAACACGTCGAACTTCACCGACGATTTCGACGAAGCACTCAAGTCAGCTCTCGAGACTTACCAGAAAAACTTCAACCTTAACGTCACCGGCGAGCTCGACGATTTCACCGTACAGCAAATCGTAAGACCCAGGTGCGGCGTCGCCGACATAGTCAACGGTACCTCGACCATGAACTCGGGAAAATCGAACACCTCCACGCACTTCCACACTGTCTCTCATTACACGCTTTTTCCCGGCGAACCTCGCTGGCCTCAAAGCAAGCGCGACCTAACCTACACGTTCGACCCAGATAACAACCTCTCCGACGAGGTTAAGAGCGTGTTCGCACGCGCGTTCGATCGTTGGTCTACTGTGACGCCGTTGACGTTCACGATGACAACCTCGGCGTACTCAGCGGACATTAAGATTGCGTTTTACACTGGCGACCACGGCGATGGAGAACCGTTCGACGGGGTCTTAGGAACACTGGCCCACGCGTTTTCGCCGCCGAACGGTCGGTTCCATTTAGACAACGCCGAAAACTGGGTTGTCGCAGGTGACGTCACGGAGGACGCGTCGAACACGGCGATCGATCTGGAGTCGGTGGCTGTGCACGAGATTGGGCATTTGCTTGGGCTCGGACATTCGTCGGTGGTGGAATCGATTATGTACCCTTCGATCTCGTCGAGGACTAAGAAAGTTGAACTTGCTAGCGATGATGTTGAGGGAATTCAATACTTATACGGAGCGAACCCGAGTTACAACGGTTCGGCCACGACGTCAGCTAGTCGTGAAACTAGTGATGGTGGTGAGGCCTTGATTTCGAGCTCTATGTGGGGCCTTAGATCGTTTTTGGCCGTTGGATTTGGATTTTTAGTTTTTTTTAGTTTTTAGGAATATACCATTTTATTTTATTTTTTAAATTTTATTTATGTGGTGATGGCTTGATTCGCCCATTGATTTGTTTTTTGTTTTATTTGTCTGGGTATACGGATGTGATACATTAATACAGTGATTTGTATATACGATTGTTGGCATACACATTTTTTTTTTATGGTATTCTTATATAGTGTTTGTTTCATTTTCATCTCTTATCTTAAATTTTAGTTGAATTCGGCAGCATAATTTGAGTTTATATAGGTAATTTGGAGGGATCTTGAAGTAACACAGGCTACACTACAATGATTCACCCAAAAAAAAGAAGAAGAAGACTTAGAGCACAATGTTTTGGACTTTTCCGTTTGGTTGAGTTAAATCAAGTTCAACTTTTTGGATTCTCCAAAAAAAAAAAAAAAAAAAAGTTCAACTTTTTGAATTTTTTGCGTACAAAGATTTTTTATTTTGTTGATGATGTTTGTGTTCCTTATTAGATACATTGTTCAAGATATTTGTTTTGGGAAATGTCTAGTGCACATCTGTTGATGCCCACAGAGTACACACACTAATCGAAAATAAGAAAAACTGTAACTTCAAATCAGTATTTTTAATTTTCCTCAAATGAAACTTAACTATTTTAAGTCTTAAAAATAATCTATAATTGATTTTGGACTAAATTTCACAATTATTTTTACTTTAATATACAGAATTAGAGATTTAATTAGAATTTCATCTTCCGTCAATTAACATTCATGGTTAAAAATGAGTTATAATAACAAATTTTGTTATTCAATTTACATAAATTTTCAAAAAACATTGTACTATGAAGGAAAGAAATCTACTACATAAGAGCATCCACAACAGATATACCAAATGTGCTAAATGCCAAATATTTGGCACATTTGACACACCAAACACAAAAAACTCCTCTTATTAGATGTGTTAAATGTGTCAAACTTTTTCAACATTGAACAGTAACGTTGCGATTTGCCACCGTACGGACGAATATGGCATTTGCATTTATTATGTTTTTATTCGACATTTCTCTCTCCTCTCACTTCTTTAATTGATTTTTCCTCTCTCCTCACAATCTGTCTCTCTCTCCCAACCGATGTTCTTTCCTCTTCAGATTAGATTTCTAGCTCCTCCCTCAACCTCAAACGTCTTTCTCTCTCTTTGCACCTCAAATCAAACCCAAAAATCTCCTTTCTTCTCTCTTTGCACCTCAAATCAAACTCCAATTCCCAGTTCAAAACAAAACCCAGAAATGGAATCATCACAAAGCAAATAAAATCTTCATCCTGTCAAAGAAAGAACAAAGGAATTGGCGATGGAGGCAAGGTAGAGCTTGGTGCCAGGGACGGCGAAGCCATGAAGATTGGCATGCGAGTAGTAACCGAGGTTCGTGAGGGCGAGGTCCGCCGTCGGAGTGTTCGTCACGATCATGCTTGTCAACGACGGTGAAACCCAGTTTTTATTCGGGTCGGGCCCTTGGAGTTGGGTTCGGATTAGATCAGATCGGATTGAATCAAATGGAATGGGTTTGGTTGCAATCTGTTTAATCTATGGGTTTTTTTTTTTTTTTTGGCTGCAATTTGGGTTAATTTGATATTGCCATATTGGTGAGTAATTGTGTTGGTTGGTTTGTAGTAGAGGTGTTGTTGCGGCATTAAATATTGGTGGCTGGTGGTTGTGCCGTTGATGTTGTTGATGATAATAGGGGAGGAAATAATATATTATTTTAATGTATAAAATTGAATGATAAAACATCTGATAAATGGGATGTTGTAAAATGATGTGGTAAAATAATAAAGTAGGCTTTTAGTGTGCCAAAATAGCATTTTTTATACCACATCTGTTGTGGATGCTCGAAATGATATCTAACAGGGTCGTTTAGAACCAGTCGTACATCGTAGTACACAAAAATAAAGTCACATATATCACCACAAAACAACCACGAAACTATTCAAAATTCAAAGTAAAAGTTTCAACACGAAATATTATACTATACTATTTATAATCAATCAATTAATATTGATGGGGATAGATACTAAGTGTTACTCATCCTTGTGTCGTTGTCCAAAACATAGAAGAAATTATATCAGCTCATCCAAGAACGAGAAGACATAAAAACACTCGTACATGAACAACCAAGTCATGCAGTGAAGGGAGCTCTCCATAGATGAGTGTATCTACAAACGACATGTACATAGACAAGTGAATCATACTTAGTGAGTTTTGTAGAAAATCCTCCATTAGATTCACATGAGCAAAATACGACACGTTGCATAATACGTGGAAGAAATTCCACATACGACGTCCCATGTAACCCATTTTCTTTGTCCATCGCCAACATAACCCATGATGGTGATGGATCCGAACAAGTAGACTCACGTCTAACTCTTTATAAAAGGAGTAAATTCCATTCACCCAAGGTAAGTTATAACCATTCATTATTTTCTATCCTTGTGTCCTAGAGAGATAACTGACTTAACCGTCGGAGGGTCCTTGGCCGGGTCACACCAATCATCTTTGACAGTTCTTTCCTTCTTTTTAGGATTCATAGCCATTACTATAGCCCAAAGCATTTCAGCCTACTGATTTTTATACTTCATCAAATATATATAAGCAAAAATTTCATGCGGGAGAGCATGAGGTTTTGTCATGTGTCACACTCTATGAAAAGAATTGAAATACTCTTAAGTCACATTAGAAATAAGAACAAATTTAAAAATAGAGATACTTTATTTCCAGTGTTTCAATGTTTCAAAACCAATTTTTGTTACATTTTTTATTCAATGTTTTAAGACTACTGTGGTGGCACTTCCTCCAAAAACCCACTGGGCTCTCTAGGATTTGGGCCCCCAAATTTATTTGTGTTCTTGGTTGGATATGACTTACAATAGGAGACCCCTGGAATAGTTTTTTCAATGGTGGATTGTACCCCAGTCCAATTTGTCATTAGATAGCTTTGGATGAGGCCAAGCTGAGGAGATTCTCCGACTGTCAAGCTACCCGTTTAAGGTCCAAGCAGGACCTCGAAACCTTAAAATGTGTTCTCACTTTCTCTCATGTATCTCTCTCCCAATTTTTGTTCCAACTCCTTGTCCTCACCCCTCTCTTCCTATTTATACCCTTCTTTTAGTGGGATAGTCATGATTAAGGAATCTTTGACATATCAGTAGGTCCCTCCACTTGCAAGGCTTTGGTAGCTTCTTTAGTTTGGACTGTTGTTCCTCCGTGTCGTATCAGGTGTAAGAAAGGGGACCCACTTTCTACTATCGAGGTAACTCTCTAGTAACTCGTGTTCGATGCTGAATCTCATGTTTGGTAGACAGATTCTCCAAAGGCTCTATCTCACTTTCACAACTGACATGGGTTCTTATGGAAAAACCCGCCGAGGTGAGGTTCATTCCCTAAGATGTTTCCTTACACTCTCGGCTAACATGGGCCTGTCTTGGACCAAGATTACCCCAAAAATAGGCCCAAATTGTTTGGGGATGGGCATACCCTTTTCTTCCCACCCACAATTACTATTTATTTCATTTGGTTCAATGTTTCTCAACTTTTCCTCTCTCTCACACACAAAAAACTCTTTGCATTTTCATTTACCCTTTTCACTTCTACTCCTTTGTATACACATGCGCACAGCCCTTCATGCCATCTCATCTTAAATACACTCAAACCAAAAATGATGGCATTTACCTTCAACCTGTCAATGACACCTACATAACTCCAACATTGTAGTGCCATTTGATCCTAACCTGTATAAGTAGGCTATAACCAAAGAATAGGACTTGCATCTTTTATCCAGTGATGGTAGCTTATGGGTTTGATGTTGAAGTTGGACGTTGTGAATTTTTTGAATGTTATGATTCGCTTTGGGTCTTTGGGATTTTGGTTTGGTAAAATTATAAATGTATTTTGTTTTAGAACTAAAGAATAATTGATTATTTATGAAGTTAGTTTTTTTTTTTTTTTTTTTTTTAAGAGCTTATAATTTATAGGTTTTGTTTACTGCTATTTTGTGTAGTATGAGTCATAGTCATAAAAATAAGAATCGATAATGATTTCTATAAGGGTTGGATTTGTTGCCAAAGCCCAAATGGATGATCAATGGCCCAAATAGCCCAAAACAACGAATTTGTTAGAGAGTGTGCTTGAAATTGAACTTTCAATGAGTTAGGTGGACAACGATCACAGTAGGTTAGTTATTACTGGAAAGAATAAAGCAAATAGTTTTGAACAAGAAAAGTTCTCCCCGGCCAAGTCTGAGAAAGGTCTATTCTTATATATTTCTCCAAGACTTATATAAAATTACAGTTCTTGAGTATACAGTGATTTTTCTCTAGATTTTCTGATCCTCCCCTTTGTAATGGGGTTATTCGCTTTTATATTCCCTCCCCTTCTTTCATCTTAACCCTCCACGTGTAAGTTAGATTGCTAATACTCTTGATACTTATCCCATCAGCATCTTCCAGAAGTCTTTAGGGGTAGCTGTAAGGCTGAAAGTTACTGTTCATGCATTACTTCCATATTAATGCGGCTAGGGGATTAGATGCAAAGCATTTAATGCGATGGTAGCAGCTTTTTTCTTTGATATTTCCCAACTCTCTTTTGTCTCATCCCTCACTAATGTTTATCATTCCAAGCAAGATTGCCCATTGCCTTGTTCTTGATGGATGGTCAGACCTTTGACCTCTACTCTGCTTAGCCGAGGAGGTATTTCTCCTCGGACAACGTCTCTTGCTCATTGTGACCAGACTTATTCCATGGCCTATTAAGTTGTATGTCTTCGCTAGTATCTATCTGTCCTCGGGCTACTTGAAGTCCTTGGGCACAGTCCACGGCCCAATACCTATATCTGGGCCTTTCATCCCTACAATTTCAAAGTACTTTCCTTTTTTAAAAGAATATGAAATCTCAATTAAAGATAATTAAATTTTGATATATGGATGTGTTTTTAGCTAATTTCTCTTTGTTTAATCACGTTCTCTTTATGTTGATACATACAAATGATTTCCTTAATTTAATTGAGATGATGAATTGGGTATTTGCAATTGAAGTCTCCATATTGTTTGTGAGAATAGAGTGGTTAAGGAAGTGTTTGGGAGGTTGCTTCAATTTATGTAATTTTAGGATATAAACATATTTTATGATTTAAATTCTTATTTATAGATTTTAAAATCTTTTAATCAGTTTAAGAAATAAAATATACTTTTAACAATAAATATTATTGTATGGGCTTGGTTTGATCCACAGCCCAAAAGATTTGGACAATGGCCCAATAAGCCCACGACAATAGATTTGTTAGAGAGTGGGTTTGTTGTTGAACATTCAATGAGTTAAATATAAATCACAATAGGTTAGTTAGCGTTGGAATGACTAAGACAAGCAAGTTGAAAAGAAAAACACTCATCAGTCAAGTCTGAGGATGGTCTGTTCTTATATATATATATATGTGTGTGTGTGTGTGTGTGTGTGTGTGTGTGTGTGTCTCTCTCTCTCTCTGACTTATACAAATGTTCAAATTCTTGATTACAAAGTGGTCTTCTTCCTATTTTTCTCATCCCTTTGCCACTGGATCTTCCTTATACTTTTATATCTAGCCACAACTCATCTGAATCTTACACTTGAAGGGTAGAAATTGTACTCCTAGAACTCTTGTCCCATCCAGAACATACTAGCAAGCTTTTATCTTGTAATCTTAGCTATGCCACCACTATTCATAGTCATTTCCTCATTAATGCGGCCAGAGGAGTAATTGTCTCGTATTTAATGCGGAATAGATGGCTTCTATACACTTCTTTCTTCATCCTTCTTGTATTCCATGCCAAGTCTGCTTTCCTTCATTTTTTAAGTTTTAACTTTATGTGCCTCATAAACTAGTGCTCGTCCTCGAGGTCTAAGATGCATCCTCGAAAATAACCTTCATTGCCCATCTAAATTAGATGTGGATCCTCGTCCCTACAATTATAATATGTTATAGTGTTATACAATTTTTTTAAAATAAAATATTAATTAAGAAAATCAAGTTTCAAAGTATTCAACAATATTGTGGGCAAATATAAATATTATACAACAAAATAAATATTATATGTAAGTCTTAATATATATATATATATATATATAAATTATTTCAAATGAAATTGTAAAGTAGTCTGCGCTTCGAGTGGGATATCATCTAGTATATTATAAAAAAGTTAGATTCCACAACTGGTGAATACACACAATTATGACAAGTGGCGCAATATTCTATATATTTAGAGTGACAATGACAAATAGTGCCACATAGCAAATAGCAATTTGTTCATAACTTAACGCATTTGACATTTGTCAATACATATAACAATGACATGGCTAAAGAAATTAAAACATAAATAAATAAATGCATTGATTTAAATTAATATTTGTGAGTATTAATGCATTACTTATATGATACAAAATTTAATGGCATATGAAATTCCCAAACTTTTAACTTTTGAGCTTCTACACCACTTGGCTTTCAAAGTTACTTTCACTTTGAAAGATGATTACAATTTTTTTTTCCTTCTTTCTTAGGAAAAATGGTGATCATCCCATGTCTTTTTAATATAAAAAAATGTTAAAATACTATTTTGCTTTTTAAACTTTATCAAAAAAAAATTCATCCCTAAACTTTAAAAAGTTCATCTTCCGTTCCTAAATTATTGAAAATATTTTATTTATGTTCTTAAATTTTATTAAAAGTTTGTTTTTCATCCCTAAACTATTGAAAAAATTACTATTTTCATCCCTATTTTTGTCTTTAAATTATTAAAAAAAAATCTTTACAAAGTTTAAGGATGAAAAAAGAACTTTTTAAAGTTTATGGATAAAAAAAGAGTTTTTGATAAAGTTGAGGGATCAAAATAGTATTTTACCCTTTTTTATATTAAAAAAAGTGGGATGATCACCATTTTTCCATCAGATAGGGTAAGTTAAGTCAGAAAAAAGCATATACGATCGATACTTTGTTTGATGGAATAGAAACTAAGGACTTGTTTGGTATGCAAACTCAAACAACAGTTTTCAATGTTTAAACACTGAAAACTGTGTTTGGTAGGAGTTTTTTTTGTTTTTTTTTTAATTAAAAGTGTTTGAATTACAATTCTCAATTTAGGGTGTTTAAAATATATATTTTGAAAACTCACTATACTAGTTTTTAGTTTTCAAGTAACATTTTTAGTGATTTTTTTATAAATAAGTTGAAAATCATGGGACCTATTGACAAGATTAAACTTTTTCTTTCTTTCTTTTTCTTCTACCAGCCCACCACTTTGTTCTTCTCTCTTATTTCATTTTCTTTCTTTTTCTTTCTCCTTCAACAAAATAACATTCTTTTCATCACGATCGATACTTTATTTGATGGAACAAAAACTAAGGACTTGTTTGGTATGCAAGTTCAAACAACAGTTTTTAGTGTTTAAACATTGAAAACTGTAGGCCCAAAAAGAAAACTGTGTTTGGTAGGAGCTTTATTTATTTTTTTTTTTTTATTTTATCAAGAGTGTTTGAATTACAATTCTCAATTTATAGTGTTTAAAATATGTATTTTGAAAACTCATTATACCAATTTTTAGTTTTCAAGTAACGTTTTTAGTGATCTTTTTATAAGTAAGTTGAAAATCATGGGACCTATTGACAAGACTAAACTTTTTCTTTCTTTATTTTTCTTATATGGGCCCACCACTTTCTTCTTCTCTCTTATTTCTTTTTCTTTCTTTTTCTCTCTCCTTCAATAAAATAACATTCTTTTCATCACTTAAAAAAAAAAAAAAAAAAAAAGGTACACATACCAAACATATAATTATGTTTTATCATATTTTAAAATATATTATTTGAAACATGATACTTGTAGGGTCTTGGTTTTGTGACTGGGCCCAGCGACGAATGGGATCTGGGCCCAAGGACGAATGGGATCTAGGCCCAACGGACCCATTACAATGAATTTGTAGCGAGTGGGTCCAAAAGTTGGGCTCTGATGGGGCGACGGCTTGTTTGGGAATGAGCGATAATAAAATAGGAGCTAAGAACACAGAATCGAACGGCCCTACACCCTAGGGGGAAAGGACTCCTCGTCCGAGGATGTGAGTTCCCAACTCCTTTCGCTTCCCAGGAGCTTTCTCCCCTTGTGGTACAGTAGACTGGCCACCATAACCTCCCCTAAGGGACTTGATCTTGCCTTAACAAGCCGTTGCACTCATCATCGCATCAGCAACTTTTCCCACAGACGGCACCAATTGTAAGGTCCACTTTTAAGGAGGTTCTTTATTGTTAAGTAAATGAGCCCAAACCCAACAGGCCCGATACAATAAATTTGGTAAAGAAAATGGGCTCAAGAACTGGGCTTTAGCGCCAGACATGATCATAAGGAGATGGGATGATCGAACGTATAGAGGAAGGGTAAAATTTTATCCTCGAGCTTTGTCCGAGGACTGATTCTTCTTCTTCTCGGTTCTTTGGTGCTTAGAGACGAAAGCTTTTAGGGGTGGTAGGAACTGCAACTGTCTTCCTTCTTTCTCATTTTTTTTCTTTTTTTTTCTCTCTCTCTCGCTCTAGGAGGGCATTTTCCGTTACATATCTCCTTCTCATTGATCCTGGCCGTCCATTTGTTGATCATACAAGTCGCTACTGGAGTGCCTGACCCATCCGCCGCCTTCCTCAACTTGCTATGAGTTGTAGCAAACAATGTGGTACTATTCAGGGGTCATTTCTTCATTAATGCGACCAGACTGTCAGCTGTGGACATTTAATGCGGAGGTGACAGCCTCTCCTAGAATTGCTCCTCTACCATGCCCCCATAGCTGTCCCACTGTGTTAGTCCTTTTGTTTGAGATGATTGGGAGGGCTGTCTTTGAGAGTGTCTTGCTTTCCCCTTCAGTGACCTTGGTTGGCCGAGGACAGGATGGTCCTTAGCGATGCCTCCAAGCAGCTTGGGCCTTCCTTACTCATCCTCGGACGTTTCTTCTTTCTCGGCGTGGGCCTTGGACTTGATATGAAATGGGCTGGGTTTTGCCAAATCCTTCAGCCCTACAATACCAAACACATTTTTTGCATTATGAGTACTTTAAACATATATTTTCACAACACTTTTTAAACCACCGTTTCCATAACATTTTGAACAACAATACTTGAGCAACATTATCAAACAGGCCCTAAATTTTTAGTTTCTGGTAGTTAACCTTGAATCCAGAAGGTGATAATTTCCTGGAATCCACTAGAGAAAGAAATAGATAAAGTCTAAATTTTTATTAATAATAAACTCTGAAAAACATATGGCTTCATAAAACTTGACAAACAAGAAAATATATTTTAAAATAAGTCCTAATTAGTACTTAACTATAATAGGAACCAAATTTAATCTAAAAAGTATTAAAAGTTCCTAAAAATAAGGAAATAAAAATCATAAACCTAAAATAACAAAAATTACATAAAAATACCAAAATTAATATATTATTGTGGGGCCAGAAGGTTCTAAAGGTTTCGGTCCATTCCATTTCAAGCCCAAAGCCCTCGCCGAGGAGAAAGAAGTGCCCGAGGACGAATGAAGGGAATCCAGATTGCGAAAATGTACTGCCAAGGATGACCCTGTTCTCGGCAGGCCAAAATCACAGGAGAGAAAGGCGCCACGTCGCCCGAGGCAATCCCTTTGAGGATCGCAAAAGAGATTCCAAGCCCTACGGGCTAGGCATAGGAGCATGGTAGACAAGCAACCTTAGGAAAAGCTATCACCCCTGTATTAAATACTCACCGCTAACACCCTGACCCCATTGATGTGGATGTGACCCCTGGACAATGCGGTGGGGGCCACAGCAGCTTACAGAGTGCCAGAAAGAGTGGCCGATGGGACGTGCACTCGAGGATAGGCATGGATGACTGACAAGTGTAGGAGAAGGATAAATGGAAGAGAGAAATATATAACAGTAAGATCACCCTAAAGAGAGGGGGGGTGAGAACGGTCAAGAAGAGGAGGGAGGCCCGAAGGCTCAGAAAAACGAGAGAGGCTCCTGGGATGCGAGAGGAGATGAGGATTCTCGTCCTCGGGTGAGGGAACCCTTCTCCCTGGGACATTGGACCGTCCAATTCTGTGTGTTTTTCACCCCCAAAATAAGTCGTCGCCTCATCAGAGCCCAACTTTTGGACCCACTCTCTACAAATTCATTGTAATGGGCCCGGTCCGAAAACCGCCACCCAACAATTGGCGCCGTCTGTGGGAAAGTTTCTCGTGCGATGATGAGTGCAATAGCTTGTTAAGACGGGCCAAATTCCCTAGGGGAGATGATGGTAGCCAGTCTACTGTGCCACAAGAGGAGAACTGCCAGGCGGCTCACAGCTCAACGGGCCTCTGGTACCATGTGCGTGGCCCTCGCCCCCACCAGGGGTCAGACCCCTGCGAATCTCATGACCGGCCCTTTTGGGCCCCGATTGAGGAAGGCAGTGGCTGCGCGAAGCACTTCTAGGGGGCTCCGTAGCGGGGCTAGTTCTGGAAGATTGGTATTGGTGCCTTCTGACCCACTAGAGTAGTTGAATGGGGCTTTAGCAATGGCGAATCCTCGGAAGGAAAAACCAAGATCTTGCACAGTCCTCGGACTCAAGCCTATGGGAAAACTAATAACTATGACAAGTATCTCAGTGTTAGACAGAACCAAGGTCTTGCATGGTCCTCGGACTCAAACTTATGGGAAAACTAATAACTCTTGACAAGTATCTAAGTGTTAGAATGAACCAAGGTCTTGCATGGTCCTCGAACTCAAACTTACAGGAAAACTAACAACTTGTGACAACTATCTGGGTGTTAGACAAAACCAAGGTCTTGCATGGTCCTCGGACTCAAACCTATGGGAAAACTAATAACTTGTGACAACTATCTAGGTGTTAGACAGAATCAAGGTCTTGCATGGTCTTCGGACTCAAACCTATGGAAAAATTAATAACTTATGACAATTATCTGGGTACTAGATGGAACCAAAATTTATTCCTCCTGAGCATTAAGTACAGTCATAGCTTTGCCTGGGTCCTCGGACTAGGCGATTGAGAGAGATAAACGCTCTGACATCCCTATGAGTCTCAGACAAAACTATGTCATGCCATGGTCCCCTCAGATCGTTCGTTTTAAAACTAACATTTTCTAAATGGTCGCACGGTTTGCAACATGAAGTGCATCGTTGTATGCTCGGCTGTTCTAAGAAAGGCGGAGGCAGTACAAAAAATATATGCATAATGAAAATAAGTAAACAAAATAAAGACATATATATGAAACAAAATAAAAAATAAAAAAGTATTCCTTTTCACCAAGCAAAGAAGGTTGCACCAAGTAAAGGTCACAAGTCCATTTTCTATTAAACAACATGATGGCAACATCAATTACAAAATAGCCGAGGAATGCTCGATTTACAACTAACTGCAGAACAACCGAGGAAGGCTCGTTTAACATCAATTACAAAATAGCCGAGGAAGACTCGATTTACAACTAACTACAGGACAGCCGAAGCGTGCTAGCGGCAAAGCTAGCTAATAAAAGGGAGAAGGCTGGTGGTGATGGAGGATTCACAGTCTCGCTTAGGCAGCCTCCAAGCCCATATGCTTGGCGCAGGTGGTGAAGAGGAGGAAGAGGCGGTAACGCCTGAATTGGTTTCCACCTGCTGAGGCTGCCCTGAAGCAATCTCTGATCCCCAATATAATATCGATACTCCTAAGAAGTCGCCCTCCATGGGTCTCGCCAGCTGCCTACAATGGCGAAGACGGCTCCCTCTGATATCTCAATTGCTCCCATCAACTTCGCTTCACTTTCTTTCCCTTCCTCTTTAGCCAACTCTTGCACATTCTTTATTGGCGTTTGGAGGGTAATTAGGAACCTGACACGATCTGCGCTAGCTACAGTTCCTGATCGAAGGAGGAGAGTGCTCTTTCTTGTCCGGTTGAAGAATATGAGGGTCTTTAGCCTCCGTTCTCTTTGCCTCAGCTACAACGCCCATGATTCGAGCGGCATTTTTTTTGTTCAAGGAAACTGAAAAAACTTGGAATTTCTGCAGAGTTCCAAGGCTAGTAGATGTGGAAGATGGTCCTCTCAGGGTGCCTTATATAGAAGGCGAAATCTGGGGGAGTTCACCATGCACAAAGCTCAAAGAAGGAATGTCAAGCAAAATAAATTTCGCCAATTCCCAAGAGAACCTTCAACTTTCAAATCAGTGCCGCTTCATAAAGGCGCCATTGAATACACATTCCGTATACCGAAGCGATCTGCGTTACCCCCATAAAGAAAGCATTGATGACAACGCACCTCGTACATCGAAGCGCCTAGAGCGTGCCATGGGTAGACGAAGAAACCCTGGCACCCATAGGGAAACAAGACTCAACCGGCCATGATGTAGGCCCGAGATCGTCAAAATCCTCATCCCCGTCCGAAGAGCCGGGCAGCATGATTTTGAGGGACTATTGTGGGGCCATAAGGTTCTAAAGGCTTCGGTCCATTCCATTTCAAGCCCAAAGCCCACGCCGAGGAGAAAAAAGTGCCTGAGGACGAATGAAGGGAATCCAGACTGCGAGAATGTACTGCAAAGGACGACCCTATCATCGGCAGACCAAAATCACAGGAGAGGAAGGCGCCACGTCGCCCGAGGCAATCCCCTTGAGGATCGCAAAAAAGATTCCAAGCCTTACGGGCTAGGCATAGGAGCATGGTAGACAAGCAACCCCAGGAAAAGCTATCACCCCCGTATTAAATACTCACCGCTAACACCCTAACCCCATTGATGTGGATGTGACCCCTAGACAATGCGGTGGGGGCCACAGCAGCTCACAGAGTACCAGAAAAAGTGGCCGATGAGACATGCACTCGAGGATAGGCATGGATGACTGACAAGTGTAAGAGAATGATGAACGAAAGAGAGGAATATATAACAACAAAGATCACCCTAAAGAGAGAGAGGAGGGGGGGGGGATGGCCAAGAAGAGGAGGGAGGCCCAGAGAAAGGAGAGAAGCTCCTAGGATGCAAGAGGAGATGGGGATTCCCATCCTCGGGCGAAGGAACCCTTCTCCCTAGGACGTTGGACTGTCCGATTCTGTGTATTTTTCACCCCCAAAACAAGTTGTCGCCTCATCAAAACCCAACTTTTGGACCCACTCTCTACAAATTCATTGTAATGGGTCCGGTCTGAAAACCGCAACCCTACAATTATAAAAATTAAATAGTAGATTCTATCTTACACCATTTTGTTGCGTTATTTGTTGGTGGGTTTGATTTATGGATTACATATGTTTTGTGCATTTTGAATTTTCTTTTTGTTTATACAGTTTCACCCGAAAGTTGTTTGATGTTTTATATGTTTAGCATTTCTTTCTCTTAATTTCAAATGTTTGGTTACTGATAAACCATAGAAAAAAAAAAATCCACATTTGCTTTGTTTTTGTTGATGTTAATTTTTTATTAATATATTAGAATGTGTTTTTGTTGATATCTCTTTTTCTTTGAATTTTTGCAAAGTAAAGGAGCTTTTCTTAGTTTCTATTTCTTGATTTCTCACTATTTATTTGTTTAATACGCTCTACAAAAATAATCTTAATTTTCCATATGTTTGCTAAAAAAAGTTACATTAAAAATAAAAATGTGATTTTTGTTCATAACAATAACCACAAGATAAAATTTATATATTTACGTTCTTATAAAAAAAATTAAAAAAAAAAATCATGCAGAGCACGAGTCAGAAGCTAGTAAATTAATTACATTGACCAATGTCCTCTCTCTCTCTCTGACGTGGTGCATGAACATTTCAACGCCCCCAGCAACAACAATCTTCTATCTCTGTCTCTTTATATACCCGAAATTCGACTCTCATTTTCTCTCATCAATCTCTTTGTCCTATAAATAAAATAACCATGAGATTGATCCACTCCGCATTGCTGCTTTCTCTATCGCTTTTGTATATTCCAAATTCAATATCAGCTCACTTCTTTACCAACGTAACTTCGATTCCGCCAGGGCTAAACGCAACAAGAAGCAATTGGGAATCGTTCCACAACCTCTCCGGTCACCACTTTGGCCAAAAAGTCGACGGCTTGAACAGGCTCAAGAGTTACTTCCATTACTTCGGTTACATCAACGGCACGTTGAACTTCACCGACGATTTCGACGATGCACTCAAGTCAGCCGTCGAAACGTACCAGAAAAACTTCAACCTTAACGTCACCGGCAATCTCGACAATAACACCGTACAGCAGATTATAAAACCCAGGTGCGGCGTCGCCGACATCGTCAACGGTACCTCGGCCATGAACTCCGGAAAACTGACCGCCACCTCGTCCTTCCAAAGCATTGTCTCTCGCTACGCGTTTTTTCCCGGCGAACCTCGTTGGCCCGAGGGCCACCGCGACCTAACCTACGCGTTCAACCCAGAAACAGACATCACCGACGAGATCAGGGGCGTGTTCTCACGCGCGTTCGACCGTTGGTCCAATGTGACGCCGCTGACGTTCGAGCTGTCAACCTCGCCGTACTTGGCGGACATTACGATTGGGTTCTTCAACGGCGAGCACGGCGACGGAGAGCCGTTTGATGGGATCTTGGGAACGCTGGCCCACGCGTTTTCGCCGCCGAGCGGGCGGTTCCATTTAGACGCCACCGAGTCGTGGGTCGTCGACGGCGACGTCACCAGGTCCGCGTCGCTCGCGGCGATCGATCTGGAGTCGGTGGCTGTGCACGAGATTGGGCATTTGCTTGGGCTGGGCCATTCGTCGGTGGTGGAGTCGATCATGTACCCTGCGATCACGTCGAGGACTAAGAAGGTCGAGCTTCATAGCGATGATATTATGGGGATTCAGTACTTGTACGGAACGAACCCGGCGGGTAACAATGGTTCATCTCCGTCGTAAGCTTGAAACAACGAATCCTGCCCAACAGAGAGCTCGAAATCAAGGCGCCACCACCATCACTAGTTTCACGACCAGATGAACTTTGTTAGAGAGTAAGCTTGAAACTGAACTTTTAATGAGTTAGGTGGACAACGATCACAGTAGGATAGTTATTACTGGAAAGAATAAAGCAAATAGTTTTGAACAAGAAAAGTTCTCCTCGGCCAAGTTCGAGAAAGGTCTGTTCTTATATATTTCTCCAAGACTTATATAAAATTACAGTTCTTGAGTATACAGTGATTTTTCTCTAGATTTTCTGATCCTCCCCTTTGTAATGGGGTTATTCTCTTTTATATTCCCTCCCCTTCTTTCATCTTAACCCTCCATGTGTAAGTCAGATTGCTAATCCTCTTGATACTTATCCCATCAACATCTTCCTGAAGTCTTTGGGGGTAACTATAAGGCTGAAAGTTACTGTTCATGTATCACTTCCACATTAATGCGGCTAGGGAATTAGATGCAGAGCATTCAATACGGTGATAGCAGCTTTTTTCTTAGATATTTCCCAACTCTCTTTTGTCTCATCCCTCTCTGATGTTTATCATTCCAAGCAAGATTGCCTGTTGCTTTGTTCTTGATGGATGGTCGGACCTTTGACCTCTACTCTGCTTAGCCGAGGAGGTATTTCTCATCGGACAACGTCTCTTGCTCATTGCGACCAGACTAATTCCATGGCCTATTAATTTGTATGTCTTCGCTAGTATCTATCTGTCCTCAGGCTACTTGAAGTCCTCGGGCATAGCCCACGGCCCAATACATATATCTAGGCCTTTCATCCCTACAATTTCAAAGTATTTTTGTTTTTTTAAAGAATATGAAATCCCAATTAAAGATAATTAAATTTTGATATATGGATGTGTTTTTAGCTAATTTCTCTTTATTTAATCACGTTCTCTTTATGTTGATACATACAAATGATTTCCTTAATTTAATTGAGATAATGAATTGGGTATTTGCAATTGAGGTCTCCATATTGTTTGTGAGAATAGAGTGGTTAAGGAAGTGTTTGGGAGGTTGCTTCAATTTATGTAATTTTAGGATATAAAAATATTTTATGATTTAAATTCTTATTTATAGATTTTAAAATCATTTAATCAGTTTAAGAAATAAAATCTACTTTTAACAATAAATATTATTGTTTGGGCTTGGTTTGATCCACAGCCCAAAAGATTTGGGCAATGGTCCAATAAGCCCATGACAATAGATTTCTTACAGAGTGGATTTGTTACTGAACATTCAATGAGTTAAATATAAATCACAATAGGTTAGTTAGCGTTGGAATGACTAAGACAGGCAAGTTGAAAAGAAAAACACTCATCAGTCAAGTCTGAGGATGGTCTGTTCTTATATATATATATATATATATATATATATATGTCTCTCTGACTTATACAAATGTTCAAGTTCTTGATTACAAAGTAGTTTTCTTCCTTTTTTTCTCATCCCCTTGCATCTGGATCTTCCTTTTACTTTTATATCTAGCCACAACTCATCTGAATCTTACACTTGAAGGGCTGAAATTGTACTCTTAGAACTCTTGTCCCATCCAGAACATACTAGCAAGCTTTTATCATATAATCTTAGTTGTGCCACCACTATTTATGGTCATTTTCTCATTAACGTGGCCAAAGGAGTGGTTGTCTCGTATTCCATGCCAAGTCTACTTTCCTTCATTTTTGATGTTTTAACTTTATGTGCCTCATTAATTAGTGCTCGTCCCCGAGGTCTAAGATGCATCCTCGGAAATAACCTTCATTGCCCATCTAAATTAAATGTGGGATCCTCGTCCCTACAATTATAATATGTTATAGTGTTATACAATTTTTTTTAAAATAAAATATTAATTAAGAAAATCAAGTTTCAAAGTATTCAACAATATTGTGGGCAAATATAAATATTATACAACAAAATAAATATTATATGTAAGTCTTAATATATATATATATATATATATATATATATATATATATATATATATATATATATATATATATATATATATATATATATATATATATATTATTTCAAATGAAATTGTAAAGTAGTTCGCGCTTCGAGCGGGATATCATCTAGTATATTATAAAAAAGTTAGATTCCACAACTGGTGAATGCACACAATTATGACAAGTGGCACAATATTCTATATATTTAGAGTGATAATGACAAATAGTGCTATATAGCAAATAGCAATTTGTTCATAACTTAACACATTTGACATTTGTCAATACATATGACAATGACATGGCTAAAGAAATTAAAACATAAATAAAGAAATGCATTGATTTAAATTAATATTTGTGAGTATTAATGCATTACTTAAATGATACAAAATTTAATGGCATATGATATTCCCAAACTTTTAACTTTTGAGCTTCTGCACCACTTGGCTTTCACTTTGAAAGAGGATTACAATTTTTTTTCCTTCTTTCCTGGGAAAAATGGTGATCATCCCATGTCTTTTTAATAAATTAAAATACTATTTTGCTTTTTAAACTTTATCCAAAAAAAAAATTCATCACTAAACTTTAAAAAGTTCATCTTTTGTTCCTAAATTATTGAAAATATTTTATTTATGTCCTTAAATTTTATTAAAAGTTTGTTTTTCATCCCTAAACTATTGAAAAAATTACTATTTTCATCCCTATTTTTTACTTTAAATTATTGAAAAAAAATCTTTACAAAGTTTAAGGATGAAAAAAGAACTTTTTAAAGTTTATGGATAAAAAAAAAGTTTTTGGTAAGTTTAGGGACCAAAATAGTATTTTACTATTTTTTATATTAAAAAAAGTGGGATGATCACCATTTTTCCATTAGATAGGGTAAGTTAAGTCGAAAAAAATCATACACGATTAATACTTTGTTTGATGGAACAGAAACTAAGGACTTGTTTGGTATGCAAGCTCAAACAACAGTTTTCAATGTTTAAACACTGAAAACCGTGGGCCCAAAAAGAAAACTATGTTTGGTAGGAGTGTTTTTTTTTTTTTTTTTAATTTTATCAAGAGTATTTGAATTACAATTCTTAATTTAGGGTGTTTAAAATATATTTTTTGAAAACTCACTATACCAGTTTTTAGTTTTCAAGTAACATTTTTAGTGATCTTTTTATAAATAAGTTGAAAATCATGGGACCTATTGACAAGACTAAACTTTTTTTTTCTTTCTTTTTCTTCTACAGGCCCACCACTTTGTTCTTCTCTCTTATTTCTTTTTCTTTCTTTTTCTCTCTCCTTCAACAAAATAACTTTCTTTTCATCACGATCAATACTTTATTTGATAGAATAGAAACTAAGGACTTGTTTGGTATGCAAGCTCAAATAACAATTTTCAGTGTTTAAACACTGAAAACTGTAGACCCAAAAAGAAAACTGTGTTTGGTAGGAGTGTTTTTTTTTTTTTTTTTTTTCAAGAGTGTTTGAATTACAATTCTCAATTTAGGGTGTTTAAAATATATATTTTGAAAACTCGCTATACCAATTTTTAGTTTTCAAGTAACGTTTTTAGTGATCTTTTTATAATTAAGTTGAAAATCATGGGAGCTATTGACAAGATTAAACTTTTTCTTTCTTTCTTTTTCTTCTATGGGCCCACCACTTTCTTCTTCTCTCTTATTTCTTTCTCTTTCTTTTTCTCTCTCCTTCAATAAAATAACATTCTTTTCATCACTTTTAAAAAAAAAAAAAACACATACACATATCAAACATACAATTATGTTTTATCATATTTTAAAATATGTTATTTGAAACATGATACCAAACACATTTTTTACATTATGAGTACTTTAAACACGTATTTTCACAACACTTTTTAAACCACTGTTTCCATAACATTTTGAACAATAATACTTAGCACCATTATCAAACAGGCCCTAAACTATTAGTTTCTGGTAGTTAACCTTGAATCCAGAATGTGATAATTTCCTGGAATCCACTAGAGAAAGAAATAGATAAAGTTTGAATTTTTATTGATAATAAATTCTGAAAAACATTTACAGACTTAAAGGCCTATGTCTTCATAAAACTTGACAAACAAGAAAATATATTTTAAAATAAGTCCTAATTAGTACTTAACTATAATAGGAACCAAATTTAATCTAAAAAGTATTAAAAGTTCCTAAAAATAAGGAAATAAACACCATAAACCTAAAATAACAAAAATTACATAAAAATACCAAAATTAATATATTATAAAAATTAAATAGTAGATTCTGTCTTACACCATTTTGTTGTGTTATTTGTTGGTGGGTTTGATTTATGGATTATATATATTTTGTGCATTTTGAATTTTCTTTTTGTTTATACAGTTTCACCCGAAAGTTATTTGATGTTTTATATGTTTAGCATTTCTTTCTCTTAATTTCAAATGTTTGGTTACTGATAAACCATAGAAAAAAAAAAATCCACATTTGCTTTGTTTTTGTTGATGTTAATTTTTTATTAATATATTAGAATGTGTTTTTGTCGATATCTCTTTCTCTTTGAATTTTTGCAAAGTAAAGGAGCTTTTCTTAGTTTCTATTTCTTGATTTCTCACTATTTATTTGTTTAATACACTCTACAAAAATAATCTTCATTTTCCATATGTTTGCTAAAAAAAGTTACATTAAAAATAAAAATGTGATTTTTGTCCATAACAATAACCACAAAATAAAATTTATATATTTACGTTCTTGTAAAAAAAATTTTTAAAAAAAATCATGCAGAGCACAAGTCAGAAGCTAGTCAATTAATTACATTGACCAATGTCCTCTCTGACGTGGTGCATGAACATTTCAACGCCCCCAGCAACAACAATCTTCTATCTCTGTCTCTTTATATACCCGAAATTCTAATCTCATTTTCTCTCATCAATCTCTTTGCCCTATAAATAAAATAACCATGAGATTGATCCACTCCGCATTGCTGCTTTCTCTATCGCTTTTGTATATTCCAAATTCAATATCAGCTCACTTCTTTACCAACGTAACTTCGATTCCGCCAGGGCTAAACGCAACAAGAAGCAATTGGGAATCGTTCCACAACCTCTCCGGTCACCACTTTGGCCAAAAAGTCGACGGCTTGAACAGGCTCAAGAGTTACTTCCATTACTTCGGTTACATCAACGGCACGTCGAACTTCACCGACGATTTCGACGATGCACTCAAGTCAGCCGTCGAAACGTACCAGAAAAACTTCAACCTTAACGTCACCGGCAATCTCGACAATAACACCGTACAGCAGATTATAAAACCCAGGTGCGGCGTCGCCGACATCGTCAACGGTACCTCGTCCATGAACTCCGGAAAACCGACCGCCACCTCGTCCTTCCAAAGCATTGTCTCTCGCTACGCGTTTTTTCCGGGCGAACCTCGTTGGCCCGAGGGCCACCGCGACCTAACCTACGCGTTCAACCCAGAAACAGACATCACCGACGAGATCAGGGGCGTGTTCTCACGCGCGTTCGACCGTTGGTCCAATGTGACGCCGCTGACGTTCGAGCTGTCAACCTCGCCGTACTTGGCGGACATTACGATTGGGTTCTTCAACGGCGAGCACGGCGACGGAGAGCCGTTCGATGGGATCTTGGGAACGCTGGCCCACGCGTTTTCGCCGCCGAGCGGGCGGTTCCATTTAGATGCCGCCGAGTCGTGGGTCGTCGACGGCGACGTCACCAGGTCCGCGTCGCTCGCGGCGATCGATCTGGAGTCGGTGGCTGTGCACGAGATTGGGCATTTGCTTGGGCTGGGACATTCGTCGGTGGTGGAGTCGATCATGTACCCTGCGATCACGTCGAGGACTAAGAAGGTCGAGCTTCATAGCGATGATATTATGGGGATTCAGTACTTGTACGGAACGAACCCGGCGGGTAACAATGGTTCATCTCCGTCGTCATCTGGTCGTGAAACTAGTGATGGTGGTGGCGCCTTGATTTCGAGCTCTCTGTTGGGCATTCGAGCCTTTGTGGCCGTTGGGTTTGGATTTTTACTCTTTTTTTAGCATATATTTTATTTTTTAAAATTTTATTTATGCTTCTTAAAAAAAAAAAAAAAAAAGGTGTAAATTTCACTAACTTATTCTAAGATTTGGACTAATGATAATCAAGTTCAAGACTTTACAAAATTGATTAATTTGAACCTGATTGACATTAACCCAAATTTCAAGCAATTCTTATAGAATTTATCTAAAATATTTTTATTTGTTTGAGTATATGGATGTACAGTGATTTGTATATATGATTGGTATATAATACTGTTTATTTTTCATCTTTTAACTTAAATTTTAGTTGAATTTGGGAGCATAATTTGAGTTTATATATTGTTAAGGATACAAAATATTTGAAGCTATCTAAAAGTGTGATTTGCATGGTACTTGAAGTAAATACGTACTACAACTACAATGATTCACCTAAAAACAAAAACAGAATACACCACAACGTTTTGCACTTTTTCTTTTTCTTTTTTTAATTGGGGTGTTTATATGTCAATATGTGAAATATATTGGTCATGGGGAGGTTCTGTCAATAATAATTATTATTTTGGACTTTTCCGTTTGGTTGAGTTAAATCATGTTCAACTTTTTGAAAATTTTAAGTTCCAAAGCTTTTCTATTTTGTTAATGATGTTTGTGTTCCTTATTATATACGCTGTCCATGATATAATAAATATTTGTTTTTAAAAAGATCTAGTACCGATTAAAAAATACACAACTTTAGCTATAATTTTTTGTGTGATTGACTGTGATTAGTGAATAAAAAATGATGGATTCATGTGAAAGTGACAGACAATCAATCACAAAAATTATGAGTTTATTTGTAGTACTAAAAGAACTTACTTGTTTTTGTTGTTTACTTCCTATCAAGCACTGTTAGAATGATTAAATAATGACTTTGGCTCGTTATCATTTCCTTTTATTGTCTATGTTGGTATAGACTTATACATACATAATAAACATGGAATAATATATTGAAACTTGAAAGTTAGGAGTCCTCAAAGATATTGTCAAACTTTCATTCTCCATTTATAGTCTAGTATTTGTTTCTGTTTGGGTTATTGCGGCGGAGGCTAATGCAGCAGCGGGCTGGTGCACGCTAATTTATTGGTTTGGATGTGAATCCTTTCCTAAGCCCAATTTTTGGAAACTTTTGTTCTTGAATTCACATGTAATCCTTTTTCGGTTTTAATACCATATATTATTATTCAGAAAGAAAGAAAAAAAAATGATGTAAGTTATGTATTTGGTTTATATACAGATGTGATGTGAAGGCTTTTTGTTTCTATCATCGCATTCAAACGATAGCAGCAAAAATGAATTCAATTCTTGGTCGGCTGTAGACATTCTCCACATGTTATGACCTTATGATTATTTTGATTTCAAGCTCACTCATTTTGCAATCTAAATTATTGAGCATCACTAAAGATACGCAATTCTTTTTCCACAGGTAAGATTTTAACTGGTGTACAAGAAAAATTATATCACTTATTAGTCATATGTGAAAAGTAATGTTACACTAATTATAATCTATTATTTCAAATGTTATAATAAAAGGGTTGTAAAATTGTTGGGTAAGTATTATTATTGTTAGAGTGATTGCCTGCTTTAAAATTTTATACCCAAGTTTTAGTAAAAGGGTAAAACTTTGTCTTTGTCTTCTTCTTTTTTTTATCTAAGCAAAAAGGAAAAACTTAGGTATTGTATTGTATTTAATATTTATATTTATCATATATATATATATATATATATTTGATAGATAGATAACGAAACATGTGGAGTGCGGGGTTTAAACTATATACTTGGAGAACTATTAAAGATGTTATCAGTGCTGTGTTATCACTTTAACCCCTTATATTTATCAATTGAAATCATTTCATTTTACAGTGAACATTAAATTTAGGCTGTGTTTTTTTGGGGTGAAAACTGCTGATGGGGAGCAAAAAAAGAAGTAAAAATAGGAGAGAAAAGGGGTAACTAGTGAAGAAGGCCTTGGCTAGCCTACGTGTGAAAGGCCGCATATATGGGCTAGATTTCTAACAATGGGAGAGAGTATATTCGCTATTGGATTATTAATTGGATAGGATATAGTCATATAGCCATCACGCTCATTTACTCATGGCCCTTAAATTTACAAAGAAATTGGGAAAATCTGACTGTGCTCCAATTATGGCCTAATGGGAGACCAAATGGATAATGAAGAGTTCAATTTAATATCTCTAGACATGTCTTTTTATAAGGAGAATATCATATTTTAAGACCCTTAAAAATCTTTCAATCCTCGTATTACTAATGGATATCCAACGGAAAAATTCATGATTTAACTTCAAGTTATATTCGGGCTGTGGTATACCGTATACTGTCTTCTCTCACATGCCTTTTATTTTTTTATGTTATTTCACATTAAACATTAAAAGAGTTGGGCTTCTCTAAATTAAAGAGTTGGGCTTCTCTAAACTAAAGAAGAAGTTGGGTTTTACTTGCTTTACTACCGGTCCAGGGCTGCTCCGAATAAGTCTGCAGGACTCGCTCAAGTAAGACAATATATACTTTCACAAAAAAAGAAAAGAAAAGCAGAAAGTAAGGCAATATATATACACTATTTCTTTTTTCTTTCTTTTGTGTGGGGAAAAGACAGTATATATTCACAAACATTTATAAGTAACATTTGATATAACTCTTTGTTATCATTAAATTATTTGAAATTTTTTTATTGGGTTAATGTCTTAAAATTTTCAACATTGCAGTCATACCTTTAGAGTTTGTGATTATTTTGATTTTATCTCTTAGAGTTTTAAAATTTGAATATACCACTCTAAGGTTGCATTTTGTTTAGAATATATATACACACACACAAGTTTGAAAGCTTATTTTTAGATTGTCTAGACCCTGATTGATCGATTTTATCCAAATGTAAGTCAATTCAAATTATTAGTCAATTATTCTCTTGGATTCAAATTCAGTTAAACATGTCACATAACCAATTTTCAGTAATAAAGTGCAAAAAAATAATTGAGTCAACAATGTGGTTATGAAGGAAATAATCATTTCAGGGTTTAACACTTACCATTAATGGAAGAATCTACTAATAGAATCAAAGTTTAATAGAATTAACCCTAATTCTAAATTTTAGTCTCCAGTAGAACTTATTTTTGTGACCCCACGAAACTTCAACCCAGTTGAACTCTTCGACAGTGGTTCTCTTAAATAGAACACCCTAATTCGTGACTTCAATTACCAACTTGAAGTTCTCATGCTAGCAACAGCATGTCTGTAGATTGTTGCAGCACTTTCAACTGATCACCAATCTTTGTAGGGAATTTAACCTAAATCCCAATTTGTGAGAAAACAAAACAAATAGAAAAAACACACGTCAAAGAAGAAAAAAAAAACAATCACACGCACAAGACAATATTTACGTGGTTCGGCAATTTGCCTACGTCCACGGAGTTGCAGGGATTTCATTATTATCAGGGAAAAATACAGAGTATAACTTGCGGCTATAATATTTCTCTCTCACCCACAAGACAAGAAAACACTATTCTTTCTTCTTATGCAGCTGCTAGGTTATATTAGGAATTATATATCACTGCTACACTTAATACAATATATATATATATATATATATATATATATATATATATATATATATATATATATATATTAAAGTCGGCAAAGAAGGGATTTCCTATTACAAATAGGATTTGCTCAACAAAGTTAGGCATGTGGCAATTCAAGCCACACACGAGCCCAACTCAACAAATCTCCACCTTGGCTTGAATTGATCAAGCTACACTAGCAAACTCCTCCATCAGCTCCACCTTATCCCTTAAGGGCTCACAAGCTGCAAACATCAACCACAATCCTCCATAACACAATCCCTCATCCCTACAACTCATCCTCTTGTCCTCAAACTAGAAGACCAATTGAAGCTGCGCACAGCTTCAACTTTTCAATAGTGACACCCTTAGTCAACATGTCTGCCGGGTTCTTAGATCCACAAATCTTCTCAAGTATTACCAGTTTATCTTCAACAAGGTAACGGATAAAGTGGTTTTTTGCTTGTATATGCTTCGACTTTGAATGAAAAGCCGAATTTTTGGCAAGAAAGATTGTACTCTGACTGTCACTGTGTAGAATGCCCATCTCCTACTTCTTACCCAATTCATCTAAGAAACCATGTAGCCAAATCATCTCCTTTCCAACTTCAGTGGCAGCAAAATAGTCAGCTTCTGTAGTAGACAAAGTAACAATCTTCTGTATATTTGAAGCCCATGATATAGCTGTACCACCCAGAGTAAAAACAAACCCAGTAGTACTCTTTCTACTATCAATATCACCAGCAAAATCAGCATCTACATAACCCTGCAATTTCAAACTTGCACCTGTGAAGCAAAGACATGTATCTGATGAACCTTTCAGATATCTCAGAATCCACTTGACTGCCTCCCAATGCTGCTTTCCAGGCCTACTCATGAATCTGCTCACAACTCCCACTGCATGTGCAATGTCTGGCCTTGTACACACCATAGCATACATCAAGCTGCCAATAGCTGAGGCATAGGGCACCTTGTTCATATGGTCCCTTTCTTCCTCTGTCTTCGGTGACTGTTCTTTGCTTAGTTTGAAATGACTACCCAAAGGTGTGCTCACTGGTTTAGCTTCATTCATGTTGAATCTGCTAAAGACTTTCTTCATATACTCTGATTGTGAAAGCTTCAATGTACCATTAGCCTTGTCTCTAATGATTCTCATGCCAAGGATTTGCTTTGCAGCTCCCAAATCCTTCATTGCAAACTGTTTGGACAATTGCTTCTTCAGATTATTAATCTCCTCAATGTTAGACCCTACAATAAGCATATCATCCACATACAACAGTAATATAATGTAAGAATTTTCAAAAGACTTAACATAGCAATAATGATCAGCTTTACATCTCTTGAACCCAATTCTATATATAAAACTGTCAAATTTCTTGTACCACTGTCTTGGAGCTTGTTTTAGGCCATACAAGCTTTTTCTCAGTTTGCAGACTAGATTCTCTTGTCCCTGAACAATGAACCCTTCTGGCTGAATCATGTAAAGGTCTTCCTCCAAGTCACCATGAAGGAATGTTGTCTTCACATCTAACTGCTCAAGATGTAAATTTTCTGCAGCCACCATTTCTAGTACCAGTCTAATTGTTGACATCTTCACAACTGGAGAAAATATCTCTGTGAAGTCAATGCCCTCATTCTGCTGGAACCCTTTAACAACTAATCTGGCCTTATAACGTTTGCTAACATCATGCTCGTTATTTATTCTGTATACCCACTTGTTGTGCAAAGCCTTCTTTCCTACTGGCAATTCAGTCAGTTCCCATGTCTGATTCTCTAACAAGGAATCCATCTCATCCTTCATGGCTAACTCCCATTTGCTTGAATTCTCATCTCTCAAAGCTTCATCATAACATTCTAGCTCACCACCATCAGTCAACAGGAGATAATTTAGAGTGGGTGAATAACGATGTGGAAGTCTAATATTCCTGGAAGATCTCCGGACTTCAGCTACAGGTGTACTCTAATCTACCTGTGAATTTACATTCTCCTTATCTTCTTCACCCCTTTTCTGGACAGTACTTTCAGTCAATTCATCTAAGTTGACAAACTCAGATTTCTTTTGATCTATCTCTGCAACATATGATACTACAGTTGACATGTTCTTGTACATAACCTGTTCATTAAATATTACATTTCTACTTCTGATGATTTTCCTGTTTTGTTCATCCCAAAACCTATAGCCAAATTTCTCATCACCATAGCCAATGAAAAAACATATTTTTGACTTTGCATCAAGTTTACTACGAGCATCAGAATCAATATGAACATAAGAAACACAACCAAAAACTTTTAAATGTGAAAACTTTACCTCTTTACCACTCCAAACATCCTCAGGAAGTCTGAACTTCATAGGAACTGATGGTCCTCGGTTTATCAGGTAAGCTGCAGTGCTAACAGCATCAGCCCAAAAAGTTTTTGGTAGTCCAGCATGCAACCTCATACTCCTAGCACGTTCATTGAGAGTTCTATTCATGCGCTCAGCCACACCATTCTGCTGTGGTGTCCTAGGAATGGTCTTCTCCATCCTAATTCCCTGTGCAGCACAATACTCACTGAACCCTCCATCTATGTACTCTCCTCCATTATCTGATCTCAAACATTTTACTTTCAAACATGTTTCTGTCTCAACCATAGCCTTCCGCTTCTTAAAAGTTTTAAATACATCAGATTTATTTTTCAGAAAATAAACTCATACCTTTCTGCTTGAGTCATCAATGAAAGTGATGTAGTACCTTGAACCTCCAAGGGATGCAACCGGAGAAGGCCCCCACAAATCAGTGTGTACTAACTCCAATTTTTCAGCCTTCGGTGTACTGCCAGTTTTCAAGAAGCTCACCTTTTTCTGTTTTCCTAAGATGCAACTTTCACACATGTCAAAATCAATGGACTTCAATTCTGGTAGTTTTCCTTTTGACAGCAACATCTTCATCCCTTTCTCACTTATGTGACCAAGTCTACGGTGCCATAGGCTTGTATCAGTACTTGCATCAGCAACTACAATTGTGTCTCTTGGACTTGAGGTCATATACAGAGTACCAGTTTTCTTCCCACGAGCCAATACCCTAGCTCCCTTTGTAACCTTCCAAGTACCACCAACAAATAGTATTGCATGCCCTTCATCATCAAGTTGTCCAACAGAAATCAAATTCCTCCTTAGTTCAGGAATATGTCGAACCTTCTCCAGTAACCAAACAGATCCATTGGGCAACAATATACGGACGTCTCTCATACCTACAACATCCAAGGCTGAACCATCAGCTAAATACACCTTACCAAAATTACCTGCAACATAATTATGTATGATTTCTCGGTGTGAAGTGGTATGAAACGAAGCTCCTGAATCCAAAACCCAATCATCAAGTGGACTGTCTACTGCAAGAAGTAATGCATCCTGAATCTTTTCTGTTACAGCATTAGCAGAATCATCTCCATTCTTCTTCTTAGGACTTTTGCATTAATTCCTAAAGTGACCTGTTTTCCCACAATTCCAGCATTGTACTTGTTGGCCTGATCTAGATTTGCTTCTGTTCTGATTAGAATTTCTGGATTTTGATCTACCCCGATTTGAATTTCTGTCATTACCTCTGCCTCTTGTCTCAAGGTTTAGGGCAGAACTAGAGCCTGAGGTTTCACCTGCATCTCTTCTGCGAATTTCCTCAGCTAGAATTAAATCTCGTATATCATTGTACTTAAGCTTTTCCTTTCCTGTAGAATTACTTACTGCCATCCTCATTGCCTCCCAACTGTTTTGCAAAGAAGCCAAAACGATCAGTGCACGGATCTCATCATCAAAATCAATTTCTACAGACAACAATTGATTTGTGATAGTGTTAAATTCATTCAAATGTTGTGCTACTGATGTATTCTCTGCCATCTTCAGATTGAACAATTTCTTCATTAGATGCACCTTGTTATTTGCAAACGGCTTTTCATACATACCGGACAAAGCCTTCATTAAATCTGTTGTGGTCTTCTCCTTTACAACATTGTGTGCAACAGACCTAGACAGAGTTAACCTAATAACTCCCAATACTTGTCTGTCAAGAAGAGCCCATTCCTCAGCTTTCATAGCTTCAGGTTTTTCTCCTAGAAGCGGTAGATGCAACTTCCTCCCATAAAGGTAATCCTCGATTTGCATCCTCCAAAATCCAAAGTCTGTGCCATCGAACTTTTCTATTCCAAACGCATTTCCTGCTTCCTCTGCCATTGCTCCCACTCAAACCTAACCCTAGGCTCTGATAACAGTTGTAGGGAATTTAACCTAAATCCCAACTTGTGAGAAAACAAAACAAATAGAGAAAACACACGCCAAAGAAAAAAAAAAATCACACGCACAAGACAATATTTACGTGGTTCGGCAATTTGCCTACGTTCACGGAGTTACAGGGATTTCACTATTATCAAGAAAAAATACAGAGTATAACTTGCGGCTATAATATTTCTCTTTCACCCACAAAACAAGAAAACACTATTCTTTCTTCTTATACGGCTGCTAGGTTATTAGGAATTATATATCACTGGTACACTTAATACAATATATATATATATATATATATATTAAAGTCTGTAGAGAAGGGATTTCCTATTACAAATAGGATTTGGTCAACAAAGTTGGGCTTGTGGCAATTCAAGCCACACACGGGCCCAACTCAACAATCTTCACATCTTTAGTTATTTAGTTGGTGAGAGAGAGAGAGAGATTTACTTGTCGATCATGAACCTGAATTAAGATTTCAGTAATCCAGCGACTTGATTAGTCGAGTGGTGTCAAGCTAAATTGCAGTCAAGCTAACAATAGCAACAGTTACCTTGAGCAGTTTCTTGATTCTTTGTCTCGAATCTTGATTTTCACATACATTACTAAGAGTCTAAGACACACAAGACTTACAACATAGAGTCAAGAAAACAATTGACAACATTTTGATTTTTGACACAGAATTACATGACCCTATCAGGAGAAAACCTTCAATATTGGACGGGACCCATCTTGACCAGATCATCCAACCTTTAATAAGTCAATAAAATAATTTAAGTGTTAAAACTCATCTGGTTATATCAATCATTCTCAAAACCATCAAAAAAGAAAACAATGCATCCATTTAAGGGTGATGGTCAGCAATAATGCAATATAGGCTGTTTAGCATACATAAAACATGGACTAATTATATTCAACCATTCACCATTGCTAATTTTCCTGTGGTGGAACCCATTGCTGGGCAGTCCCTCCAAACCAGCATGTATGTGGGACAGTGGGAGCAAGAGCGGAGCAATAGTAAGCTGGTTTTATTGGTGAATTGCAGGGGAAATTACACTATAGGTAATTCTACTAATTCACCCACCCATTTGATGTGAAATGCTCTTACCAATAGCCAGCCAGTTTCCCCTCACTCAAAAGCTGTTACCAGAAAAAAAGCAATAGTATGCAGTAAAACTAAAACCATTGCTGGTTTTGTTGGTATACTGCAGCAGAAATTGCACTACAGGTAATTCTACTAATTATTCACCCAAAGTTTAGACTCATTTGATGTGAAATGCTCTTACCAATAACCAACCAATTTCCCATCTCATCCAAAAGCTGTTGCTAGACATGATCAGATGTGGTTTAATAGTACTGATAGAAGTTCTTGTACCAATTTACATTATGTTTGGCAGCAATTAAGCGTTTGAGCAGTAATGTTTCATAGAAATGTGTTATAATTACAATGATAGTTCTATCAAAGTCCAGGTAATATACGTGGTATTACTTAGTGTAGTTACTTAGTGTGAGGTCGACTAGAGTTTTTTTTAATAAGAAAAAAAGTTGTTACAACTTACAAACAAAAAGCAAACCAAGAGTACAACGTGTCAAGAAATTCCATGGTTGAGTACAGCACATTTTGTGCTGGTTTTATCTCAAGTTTGGACAAGAGGTTTGAAGTCTGAACCCACAAAACGAGTCGACATTTCCCATCAGTTGTGCTGAAAAGTGAAAAGCATAAAAACCCCAAGTTGTATAGTGAGCGGTTCAAGTTTGACGGCTTGAGGGGTTGCAATTTGCAACTTTTATTTTTTATTTTTTTTCTGAATTGTTGCTATTTGCAACTTGCAAGCCTGCTTTAGCACCACCATCCGTTTTTCCTTTTCTTTTCCTTCCTTTTTCAATATATTTTTTTAATTGCTTTTCTCATTCAAAGTAGAATCAAGAATGAAGTTCATATATATATATATATATATATATATATATATAATGAAGTTCAACCTTCATAAGAAATGCAAAAATAATATTAGCTGAGACTTTTTAAAAAAAAAATTAAGAAGTATTAACTAGACTTGAGGGAGACATATTACTCCAATTGTAAATGAGACTTGAGAGAGGCACAAAATTTCTAATCAAGAAGTAGAAAAAAGCTACCTTGGTTTTTTTTTTTTTTTTTTTCATTATGATACTCTCACAATTAAATAATAATCTTCTTTATGTATAAAAAATACAATGTGGTTTGGAGATACTTCAATCTTCATAAGAAGTTGGATAGCATATAAGAGGGAAAAAAATGTCTCACTTTATAAAGCCTATAAATAAACAAGAACAAAAGAAAATAATGAAGAAAAAAAAAAGAGGTTCTATATGCTAGACATGCCACTGATAAGGTATTTATTTGTTAGATATATCTCTCATCTCTTTTACATACATGTGAATCTCATGGGAAAAAAAAAAATCTATATTTGGCTTTCCTTGTTTGAGAAAAAGGTATGTGTTCTCACAAGTTTATGAAAGACAATATACATATGTCGGATGCATGAGATATGAGATAGTTATTGTATTCTATCACACTCACAAATAAATAATCTTTTTTATTTGACAAATGTGATAGCTCTAATGTAGTTATAAAGTTAGTGAGCTAATGATAAATCATGTGTACAAGATTTTAATATATAAAAAAAGGATAGTGTTATTTACAAAATTCTGAAAATTAGCAATTAACTTTAATTTAACAATTAACCTTACAAATAAAATGTTCTAAAAATATCTACTATTAGCTAATATTTTCCAGACAAAAAGGTCACCTTCTTTTTCTATCAAGTAACACCTCACCTATGCTATTATCGCCTCCAAAAAAACAGAAAAAAGTATCCCCCATGATAGCTATAACTGGCTCCTACAAAAATAGTATTATCCACCTCACCTCAACTTGATGCTTTCTTTACTCGCAGGCAGATCCATTCTATAAAAGCCAACCAACCCTTGTCTCTTCAACTATTTCTCTTTCTCTTCCTCTTGAGTGTTGTGATAAAAGAACACACACACACAAAAAAAAAAAAAAAAAAAAAAACATGGGGCTTCTTCCATGTCCATTGCCTTGCCACACAGACTCAGAGTCACAATCTCAATCAGATTCATTAAGCTCTTCTACACTTTCTTCCCAACCAAGTCTTCCCTCTGTTACTTCTCTCACCTCACCATCTCACCAACAACGTGACCAATCATTACCGAATCCAAACACAGCCCAACACCTCTGCATAGCTACTATCAAAGGCCACTCCTCCTACGTGTCCTCTCTAACTCTCGCTGGCAAATTCCTCTACAGTGGCTATTCCAACAGCGAAATAAGCCAATTTAGCCAAGACCCTTTTGGCCTCGAAAGCAATAATTCAATGGACAACGTTGTTGCTCTAAGCAACGGTGCGGTTAAGTCCCTTGTAGTAGATTTGGAGCAAGATAAGCTATTCAGTGCTCATCAAGACAACAAAATCCGTGTGTGGAAGATCAATAACAACAACAATGATTACAATACCCCAAACCAAAAGTACAAGTGCATAGCCACTCTTCCAACGTTGAATGATCGTTTTTCAAGGTTTTTCTCGGCCAAGAACTACGTAAAAGTACGTAGACACAAGAAGTGTACGTGGGTACATCATGTTGATTCTATTTCTGCACTGGCTATATCCAAAGATGGGTCTTTTTTATACTCAGCTTCGTGGGATAGGTCATTCAAGATTTGGCGAACCAATGATTTTAAGTGCTTAGAGTCTGTTGGGAATGCACACGATGATGCAATCAATGCTTTAGTATTGTCCAAAGATGGTTTTGTTTACACTGGTTCAGCTGATAAGAAAATCAAGGTGTGGAAGAAAAAGCAAGCTGGGGACAATTACAAAGAGCATTCATATTCACATTCACTAGTGGCTACATTAGAGAAGCACAAGTCAGCTGTGAATGCATTGGCTCTAACCAGTGATGAGTCTGTGTTATATTCAGGAGCTTGTGATCGTTCAATTCTTGTGTGGGAGAAAGATAGCGAAGCTATAGATAGTAATTTTGGTCAAATGGTGTTAGTGGGAGCTCTTAGAGGTCACACCAAAGCTATATTGTGCTTGGCTGTGGTGTCCGGTTTGGTGTGCAGTGGCTCAGCTGATAACACTGTTAGGATCTGGAGGAGAGGAATCGAGAACAGCTATTCTTGTTTGGGTGTGTTGGAAGGACATAGACGCCCAGTTAAGTCCTTGGCAGTGGCTCTTGATGGTAATAATAATGGTGGTAAAAGTGGTTCTTCAGATTGTGGTACTTCTTATCTGGTCTACAGTGGTAGTTTGGATTATGATATTAAAGTCTGGGAAATATGGGTTCCCTCTCTTTGACCCATAATTTTTTTTTTTTTTTTAATAAAAGTAAAATTATTTTTAGTGTTTTTTTTATTTTTTTATTATTTTTTACAATTTTGTACATAAGGCTACAAGGGTGAGAAGGTTTTTGCTTTACTTTTGCATTTTGTATAAGAGATTGAGAATTGTAATGTGAGTTTTTTTTTTTTTTTTTTGTGTACTTTTTAACTCATTTGTTTTTATATAACTTTTTTTTTTTGGACATATTAACTAAGAAAATAATACAAATTATGATTTTAAATAAAATAAAATGATAAGAAAGAATACACATCATTAACTTAACAAATTTGTGGATGATTCATTATCAACTCTAAAATTTTGGAAATAAAACTTAGTAGTTATGTTTGTTTATGAACATCTTTTTAATATCACATTTTTTTTCTTTTTTTTTGGGGGGGTGGGGTGAAATTGTCCTTTTGTCAATTTTCAACAAATAAGAAAATAAAATTTTCAACAAAAATTAATCTAAAGGCAAACGTGTTTTGACCGAAATATCCAAATAGTGCTATATGGGGATGACTTCAATTTTGTAGGAAAGATTCCGTCAATTTTTGCGGCTCCAAGAATTTTGTTGAGGTGTTCCTCAACCAGCCTAATTTACACAATCTAATAAAAAAAATTATATATAGATAACAACAACAACAATCAAAAAACACAAATATATAAAATTTTACAATATAAATCTTATGGAATTCAATTGTGGTTGTTGTTAGTATTACTAAACAGGGACGGACAGTGATGACTGCGGAGAATAAGTGAGTTTCTTGTTTCCTTTTTGCCTTTAGATTTGATTAGTTTTAGTTTAAATTGTTTAATGATTTATGAATTTGCGAGGCACTGAGGTAATGAGGATTTTTTTTTTTTAAATATTTGTCGAATTAAAAACATAATCATATTGGTGTTGGAGTAGTGATAGTCTGAGATGAAATTGATCTTGTACTGGGCTTTTCTATTGGCATTTGGTTTAGGCCTTATTAGTAGTTTTTTTTTTTTTTTTTTTTTTTCAGATTTTAGTTCATTTTTTTTTGTTTTTTTTTTTTTCATGGTTTTATAAACTAGTACAATGAAAGAACTTGAAAATAGACTGGTTATTGGTTTTTTGATTGGACTAAGATCTGATCGATGGTCAAACCGGTGACGTCATAAATAATATAATTAATAAAATTTTATATTATATAAATAAAAATATAATAATTTTATTACTAATAATATGATAGCAAAATGTAAAAACATAATATTTAGTGACACTTTTCGTGTAAATTTAATCAAATTTTTTTAGAATGGACAATCACATGTTTAATTATAATCATAAAAATAAAAAGTTTATTTTATATATATAATGAATTAATTAATTTTATATAAAAATTAAGTAACTTTTTAAGTTTATTCACTTAATTAACTAAAACAACTATTTTTTTAATCAAAATTATCCGAAAAAGAAAAAAGAAAAATAGTTGTACAATGAAAAAATCTAAATTTACTTGACTTTGACTAATTAGTTGTATAATATATATTATAATGTTTTAGAGGAAAAGTAGTCGTACAATGACAGTGTGTCAGATAAAGCAAAAAATAAAAGTGAAGCCGTAGTATAAGCTTAAAATAATATAAAAGT